>OY754962.1:6902124-7427859 GCA_963576555.1 Ferdinandea cuprea
GTTGTTGTTGTTGGAGTTAAAGGATCACATCCGGGTGATCATAAAAAAACGCGAACGCACGCCCACTAGGAGGCGTGCCCACTTGTTCGACTTACTAGTTTAAGAAAATGAAAAACCGTTTATTTGCTTCCGTTATGGATTTATTGCTCTCGCTTCAACAGTCAACTTAGAACTAACTTATTCTATCCTAATCTCCCGTTAGGAAGCCACTGCTCCCACGGTGCGAATCGCTGATTCGTCAAATAGGCCACTGCACGCGTATCCGGTGGCAATGGCGCGCTCGTAACAAGATCCTCATGCACTGAAACTGTGGGAACAGGTTCAGACATGAATATGCTGACACAGCCAATGCGCATGACTTGCTATAATGAACTCTTGATCATGGCCTTGGGCTGTGGTGTTAACTCCTCCCCCTTTAAAAATCTACGTCCCGTAGATCAAGAGTGACGTCAGAGCCAGCAGAGTAAGTTTCGCGCTGGTGGGGTATTGGATCCTCTAATTGGTTCGTCCTGTAGGGCATGTTAACTGCCGGGATGTCCAACTTGACATTGACCTTACGCCATATCATTAAGACCACGGCTGTCACCATCAGGAAGATTAGAGCACTGGTGCCGGAAGAAATCCATAGTGTCGTGGTAAGGTCCTTTTACCTTTTAATGTTAACTAGGCTGAGTTTATGTACATAGCCTATATCGACTCTGTGGTTCCTAGTGATAGCCCCCGTTAGCACTGGAGGAAGAACCTGCAAGCTCGTAGAAAATGTTCTATTGTCCAACTGAATTGTTTCGTTATTCAACTGGATAACGTAGGTACCGTCAAGGTGATTGGAAGTATTCTTTGATACCAACTCTCCCTTGTAGTTGGTCACAAATATGGTGTCATCCTTGACAAGCTCAATAACCCTATTTAGGTTAGTATGGTAATTACAGGTTGCGGAACCTCCTTTCAGGACTTTTGCTATGCAGTCTTCCTCAGGAATTTTCTGTAATGCCCTTTCTTCGCAAATTGTCGAATTGCTTATGGAAAGGCAATGACCAACTATTCCAAAGGTTTCCATGTGGTTTACGAGCATCTGTTTAAACTCAAGCTCGATTTACGTATCTCCGTTTATTGCCGCTCTTGTGTTCAATAGGTTAAATTCCGACTTCCTTACTTTAGGCATTGCAAGGATGTACAGAAGCTTCCTGTCGTTGGTATAGACCAAAGGTATCGCATATTCTATTGCCTGGATTTCGTTTTCGTAAGGGAGGGTTTCGATTTCGCTTATTATCCTATTTATCTCCTCCTTGTCCAATAGGTTTGTGTTCACTGTCCCACTTCTAGCCATTTGGCATGCGCGAACCATTTCGTTTATCTCTCCCTTAATAATCAATATCTGATTAATTACGTTCTGTTCGAATTTTTCTGCATCAATCGTTTCGACTTCATGATTGAACGTGTAAATCATCTGGTTGATTTTGCGAGTAATGTCCTGCGTTACCCCGAAGATACGTTCGTTTATCTTGTATTGGTGGTTATTGTTCTGTATTATTTCCTGTTCGCTTTGAAGGATCTTGTTCCAGTCTCCAGCATCCGGGCTTCCTGCCACCCATTTCCAAGCTGAGCCAATCCAATCGATGGATCTTGTTTTCCTCGTTGTCTTTCCCTTTAGTATATTTCATCGGTCGTTCAGTTGTTGCAAGTGAAATTCAATTATTGTTTTCTGATCCTTGACACTGGCATTCACTGCTGTGGTTATTTCGTCTACCAAATGTTCAAATTTGCCAAGGTCTATGACGTGAACCAGCTTAAAATAGCCATCGATTATCCAACCGTGACCATCCTTGATTGAGACTATTGGGGTCTTATAGTCGAAAATTATAAAACCTCGTGCTACAGTCAGAGAGATGATCCTAAATATTTGTGATGTAAAGTGGAAAAGGTAAATGAAAGTTTGTAGGACTCAATTTCATACTATAAACGATTTATTAGTGACAGTAGAATTTTTCAAGGTCTTAAGATACTGAATAAGGGTGTGAATTGTTATACCCTATCCTAAGGGTATATTAATTTTGACACATAGTTTATAACACCCCTTAATATTCGTCGTAGACCCATAAAAGTATATATATTTATGATCAGGACCAAATCCTAAGACTATCTAGCAATGTCCGTCCGTCCGTCCGTACGCAATTTTTAGGCCTTTAAATTCAAGCTAGAAAGCTGAAATTTGGACCACATACTCCCTAGGGCTCCGAAATGGTTAAGTGTAAAATTTTTTGGAATACGCCCACTGCCACGCCCACAATTTAGAAAAAACCGATTTAAAGCTACAGATGGACAGATAGAGGGTTATAACCTTCACAAGATATGTAGGCACTGCCCTCCTTTATAAGTTTGTCATATAAAGTTTTTTGCCACGCCTACTTTTTGTGGGCGTTTTTCACTAAAATGCTGTTTTCTTCGATAATTTTCATAGAAACCGAAAAAAAGTGTTTAACAAGATATTTATCCAATATTTTTTCCAATATATCGCCCATACAAAGTTTTTGGCCACGCCCACTTTTTGGGGGCGTTTTTTCAAAAAATGTTTTTTTTTTTTTCTAAATTTTATAGAATGAAATAAAATGCTATCCATCATCTTCTTAAGGTTTTTTTTGGGGCATATAGGGATAGGGATAGGGTATCATACTGTTCGCTCTAAGCGGACTGTAGCCTTTCCTTATGTTTTTTAAAAGAACTTAACTACTTATAAATGTGTGATATTATTAATGCATCTTAAGAATGTGCAATGCATGAACTTGATTAATTATAAAGTGCAAAAACTTAACTAACTATGAACGTAGAAATTTGTCCTACATATGTGCAAAAGACTTAATTATAAATGTGCAATATTTTGTTCTGTAGAATTCCAATTAACTTAGGTGCTAAAGTGCTATTGGGCAACATTCCCCTTTTTTTATTTTTTTTATTTAATTTTTTATATATTCTTAATATGGGTCTTGTGAACTCTTCTCCCAGTAGAGGTAGTTACAGTGACCTTGTTATTCTTAGCAACAGTTTCTTTGCGAAAGAGGGGTTTATTTTTACCTTGAATTCTCTTAGATCTTGTATATATAATGTCGCCTTTTTTATATTTTTTGGGGCTACATTTAGTAGCATTTCGCCTGATATTAGCAGCCTTCTGCTTTCGTTCGATTTCCCCTTTTAGTTCTTGGTTTACCCTAGCTCGAAAGTTGACAAGGCTTTGATAGTTGATCCGTTGGCATCTGTTAAAAAACACATCTGCAGGCTTTTTCCCTGTGACCGAGTGGATGGTATTGTTATATCGGTCGACCGTTAAGAAGCTGTTCTTTGTTTTCTCTCGGATTCCTGTGGGCCCTTCTGTGTTCATTTGAAATTAGCTCAAATATACGGTCTTCGTTTTTTACATCCTCTACCAGCCTTTGGGTAACACGAATTTTATAGTTCACGAAGTTTTCTAAATACACTTCCTGTAGCATGGCCAGGTAAGGTTCGGGTATTTTGAGACCGTTCAAGATGCTTGGCCTTAGTTTACTTTTTAGGATAGCTATCAGTTTTTCCTTTGTTAAATTGCTTTCTGCGATGTAGTGGCGTGAGTACCCAGGATGGGGCTCCTCGTAAATTTCTAGACCTTTGCCGATCTTGATGATAATTTGGTTCCGGAAAACATTTATTGGAACCTCGACATGTGGTATAAGGTCAGAGCCATCTTGTTCAGCGCTGTGTGCCGTTTGTAGGGAAGAGTGACCTTCGCTAGCAGTTTCCGTATTGCTTCCAACAGCGTGGTTGTTATCGTGATCGTCACTGGCAGTTTCGTTGTCTTCGGTTCCACTGCAGTTATTTTCGTGATCTTCGCTGGCGATTTCAGTCCCTGAACCGGCTTCTGCTATTCTTGAACTTGTTTCCGTCTCAGCACTAACTGAGCTGGACAAGTGATTGACTTCCGTCTTTAATCTAGACAGCGCGTCCGCTACGAAATTCGATTTACCAGGTTTGTAAATCAATTCGTAACTATACTCTTCGATACGGGCCTTCCATCTTTTCAACTTCGCGTTATAATTGCGATTTCCCAGGGCAAACGTCAACGGCTGGTGATCTGTGAAAATGCGGATCTTTTTCGCACCGTACACGTAGGAGCGGAGATTGTCTAAGGCCCATACAATGGCCAACATCTCCTTCTCGTTCGTTGCATAGTTCTCCTCAGATTTATTGAGGGAACGGGATATGAATGCTATTGGCTTGTCCTTACCTGTTTCCCCCTGAGATAACACGGCTCCAATTGCATAATGGGAAGCGTCCGTTGTTAGGTTGAAAGGCTTTCCGAAGTCAGGGAATGCCAGAATTTCGGAAGACGTCAGAAGCTCTTTTAAGTCGTTAAAAGCACGTAACGCCTCACTACTTAGATGTATAAGCACCCGCCTAGATTGGTTAGCCTTTATGCGGGCATTTTCCCCTCTCGTGATGTTGGTTAAGGGTTTAGCGACCTTCGCATAATCGCGAATGAATTTCCGGTAGTACGAAGTCATACCTAGAAATCTCTTTAGATCTTTCAGATTGTCTGGCGGCAATATTTGCTGAATAGCTGTTACCTTTTTTACGTCCGGGCGAATTCCTTCGGGAGTAATAACATAGCCCAGGAATTCTACTTCGGTCTTCATGAAGTTAGTTTTTTCAAGATTGACCTTAAGGTTGACTTCGCGCAACCTGCCAAGAATGGTATCTATGTTCCTCAAGTGGTCTTCCTCGCTACTACCGAAGACAATAATGTCATCGATATATACATAGCAGATTTTAGCAATGTATTCCTTGAGAACGTCGTCGATCATCCTCTGAAATATGGCCGGTGCATTCTTCAGGCCAAACGGCAACCTTAAAAATTCGTATTTTCCATTCAAAGTGGAAAAGGCAGTTTTTGGAATGTCTGAGGGTTTCATTGGTATTTGGTGAAACCCTGAAGTAAGGTCTAACGTAGTAAAGTATTTAGCCTTACCCAGACTAGCAATGGTAGCGTTGATGTCGGGAATCGGGTAAGTATCTGAAATAGTTACAGCATTGAGGCGCTTGAAGTCTATTACCATCCGGTACTGTTTTTCACCGGACGGCTTGGGCTTCTTGGGAACTATCCAGATCGGTGAATTATACGGACTCTTGGATGGTCTGATTATCCCTTCCGTCAGTAATTCGTTTATTTCCTTTTCTACCCGCTCCCTTAGACAGACAGGGTAGGGATAACTTTTTGTGTATATTGGCTCGTCTACGCTTGTTCTAATTTCGGCTTGCACTGAAGTTTGAACCATCTCTTTGATGTCAAGAGGTCCAAATACACTATCGTGTTTCTTTACTAGTTCACGAAGTTGGATTTTTATTTTTTCGGGCAGAGCCTCGTCAAGAACGATGTTGACCTCCGTCGAAACTTTTTCTCTGAGTGGAATTCTAATATTTGGAGTTAAGATAAGTATATTCTCTTTTCGGTCGATGACCGCTTCTAACTCTTTCAAGGTATCATCTCCTATTATACCATTGAAAGATTTTAACCCTGGTAGTATATAAAATGTTAGGATAGTATCGTTTCCGATTTTTTTAAACAAGCTACCAGTGATTTTTTCTTTGATAGATACTTTGCCGGCAGCCGAGTGCACGACAAAGGGCTTTAACAGGAGTGTGGGTTTGCCTTTGACAGTTGGGCTGATGAAGTTTTTATTTGCCCCGGTATCAACCAAAAACTTAAGCATCGTCCCGTCCCCTGTAAAATATTCTATATAAGGTACGCTGGACAGGCGTCCCTCATAAAATTTACTTCCTCCTCTATATCGATTGGCTCTTCCTCCGCAGTTCTTATATTAAACATCTTCTGATGCTTGTTCTCAGGATAATTCTCTGAGCGCGATCGTCGCTTAAAAGGATTATTTCCTTGCGGACGATTCATATAATTTACCTGGCGTGATTGGGATTGGAGATCTACGTCCATTCTCTCATGAGGTTTTGGTGCACTGGGCCTAGGAGGCAATTCGTTTTGCGGGCGTTGATTAAATATATACC
Source organism: Ferdinandea cuprea (assembly GCA_963576555.1). NCBI lineage: Eukaryota > Metazoa > Arthropoda > Insecta > Diptera > Syrphidae > Ferdinandea > Ferdinandea cuprea. Next base: position 6,908,167 of record OY754962.1, read on the forward strand.
CGAAGTTCCTCACAAATTTTGCTTGATTTGGAAACGATCTCTGGTCCATTCCAAAAGTTGGGTTTATAGGTGTCGTTACCTTATTCACCACGTTTGGCAGGTGGATCGCGTTGTTTCGGTAGTCAAGATTCTGTATCTCGAGGCATGCCGTGTAGGCCTCCGGTAAGGTCCTGGGTTTTTGGATTATCAACATTTTCGATAAATCACCCCGCAGGCCTCTAATAAACACATCCAGAGCGCGGTTTCGGTAGGTTTCTACCAACGCGCCTACGGTTTCCGGAGAGTACGACTCCGTCTTAATTTTATTTATTATTAGCGAGAATTGATGGTTCACTGTCGCGTAGAACTCATCTAACTTCGCTCCCCTTTGAGTCAGCTGATTCAGCTGGTGCTCCAGCGTCCGAATGTCGCGTTTATCAGCATAGTGCAGCGACAAACATTTTTTTATCGCTGACCAATCGTCATCGAAAATATTATATGACACTAAAGCCTGATAGGCTAGATAGGTTTGTTTTTAACTATCTCGAAATCCTTGAGAATCCCTTCCACATTATGTATCCATGATACATACTGTGTTGGATCCCCGATAAAAACCTGAAGCTCCTTGACACACTCAGGTAGCCTGCAGATATCCTTTAAGTCATCTTCGGTCTTTGGACCGCATAGTTGTACCGACTCACAGGTCGGAGCAACATTTGACTCGCCGGCACCTTCCAGATGTCTGAGGCGTCCTTCGAAACCCTTTAGGGTTTCCAGGATCGCATTAACGGCACCCGTCAACTCGAGAAGGGTTTTCCTTGTTTCTTCCATTATTATGTAATTGATTTAGTTTTGAAAAAGTATGAATATAAATACCTTAATCCCTCTTTCGCGCAGCTTGCCACTTACACAATTTTCCTTAATTAACTTAATTTAATTTACAAAAACTTCCACTTAAATTATACCGCTTCTTCTGGATGCTCACACACTAGCAGTATCGCTAATTTCTTCTTCACAATTCTTATAATTTTTATATATTCCCTCAATGGGATATTCGATCTATCGCGGAATTTTTCTTCGCGAGATTTCACTGATTTTTCTTTTTTGTTAAATTTGGGGGCGCGGAATTTTATCTTCGCAACACCGGTTTGTAAAGCTTACTTATAAAGGAATTTTATTTCTATAACAAATTCGGGAGCGCGGAATTTTTCTTCGCAACACCGGTTTGTTTAGCTTTATTAGCAAGTAATTTTATTTTTTTAACAAATTCGGGAGCGCGGAATTTTTCTTCGCAACACCGGTTTGTTTACCTTAATTAGCAAGTAATTTTATTTTTTAACACTCACAATAACTTCATTAATTTCAGCATTGTTATTTTTATGTTTCACTTGTTGGAGAAGGGTTTTCCTTGTTTCTTCCATTATTATGTAATTGATTTAGTTTTGAAAAAGTATGAATATAAATACCTTAATCCCTCTTTCGCGCAGCTTGCCACTTACACAATTTTCCTTAATTAACTTAATTTAATTTACAAAAACTTCCACTTAAATTATACCGCTTCTTCTGGATGCTCACACACTAGCAGTATCGCTAATTTCTTCTTCACAATTCTTATAATTTTTATATATTCCCTCAATGGGATATTCGATCTATCGCGGAATTTTTCTTCGCGAGATTTCACTGATTTTTCTTTTTTGTTAAATTTGGGGGCGCGGAATTTTATCTTCGCAACACCGGTTTGTAAAGCTTACTTATAAAGGAATTTTATTTCTATAACAAATTCGGGAGCGCGGAATTTTTCTTCGCAACACCGGTTTGTTTAGCTTTATTAGCAAGTAATTTTATTTTTTTAACAAATTCGGGAGCGCGGAATTTTTCTTCGCAACACCGGTTTGTTTACCTTAATTAGCAAGTAATTTTATTTTTTAACACTCACAATAACTTCATTAATTTCAGCATTGTTATTTTTATGTTTCACTTGTTGGCAAATGTCCTACGAAAAAGAAAGAACGTTATGTTAGTTGAACCGTTGTTGCCGGTTCCCAATGCGGGAGGTGTCGTGTTCGTCCCGTTTAGTTGCAAGCAACCTACTAATGGCACGATCACCATCACCACCGTATCCTTTAGTCCTTCGGGATATCCACATGTTCTCATGGGTATGTGGAATGTTTGTGCCCTTGATTACAAAATGGTCAGCTGTGTTCTCATGGATACAGTGACGTATTCACTCTATAGAGCGCATTGTAGTGGGCACATATCCTTGGACAAAAAGGACACAGGTTTTAATGCCGGTCCCTGCTCGGGCGCCAGTTAAAGGATCACATCCGGGTGATCATGAAAAAACGCGAACGCACGCCCACCAGGAGGCGTGCCCACTTGTTCGACTTACTAGTTTAAGAAAATGAAAAACCGTTTATTTGCTTCCGTTACGGATTTATTGCTCTCGCTTCAACAGTCAACTTAGAACTAACTTATTCTATCCTAATCTCCCGTTAGGAAGCCACTGCTCCCACGGTGCGAATCGCTGATTCGTCAAATAGGGCACTGCACACGTATCCGGTGGCAATGGCGCGCTCGTAACAAGATCCTCATACACTGAAACTGTGGGAACAGGTTCAGACATGAATATGCTGACACAGCCAATGCGCATGACAATGCGCATGACTTGCTATCATGAATCAGACCTTGGGCTGTGGTGTTAACTTTGGTGTTGTTGTTGTTGTTGTTGTTGTTGTTGTTGTTGTTGTTGTTGTTGTTGTTGTTGTTGTTGTTGTTGTTGTTGTTGTTGTTGTTGTTGTTGTTGTTGTTGTTGTTGTTGTTGTTGTTGTTGTTGTTGTTGTTGTTGTTGTTGTTGTTGTTGTTGTTGTTGTTGTTGTTGTTGTTGTTGTTGTTGTTGTTGTTGTTGTTGTTGTTGTTGTTGTTGTTGTTGTTGTTGTTGTTGTTGTTGTTGTTGTTGTTGTTGTTGTTGTTGTTGTTGTTGTTGTTGTTGTTGTTGTTGTTGTTGTTGTTGTTGTTGTTGTTGTTGTTGTTGTTGTTGTTGTTGTTGTTGTTGTTGTTGTTGTTGTTGTTGTTGTTGTTGTTGTTGTTGTTGTTGTTGTTGTTGTTGTTGTTGTTGTTGTTGTTGTTGTTGTTGTTGTTGTTGTTGTTGTTGTTGTTGTTGTTGTTGTTGTTGTTGTTGTTGTTGTTGTTGTTGTTGTTGTTGTTGTTGTTGTTGTTGTTGTTGTTGTTGTTGTTGTTGTTGTTGTTGTTGTTGTTGTTGTTGTTGTTGTTGTTGTTGTTGTTGTTGTTGTTGTTGTTGTTGTTGTTGTTGTTGTTGTTGTTGTTGTTGTTGTTGTTGTTGTTGTTGTTGTTGTTGTTGTTGTTGTTGTTGTTGTTGTTGTTGTTGTTGTTGTTGTTGTTGTTGTTGTTGTTGTTGTTGTTGTTGTTGTTGTTGTTGTTGTTGTTGTTGTTGTTGTTGTTGTTGTTGTTGTTGTTGTTGTTGTTGTTGTTGTTGTTGTTGTTGTTGTTGTTGTTGTTGTTGTTGTTGTTGTTGTTGTTGTTGTTGTTGTTGTTGTTGTTGTTGTTGTTGTTGTTGTTGTTGTTGTTGTTGTTGTTGTTGTTGTTGTTGTTGTTGTTGTTGTTGTTGTTGTTGTTGTTGTTGTTGTTGTTGTTGTTGTTGTTGTTGTTGTTGTTGTTGTTGTTGTTGTTGTTGTTGTTGTTGTTGTTGTTGTTGTTGTTGTTGTTGTTGTTGTTGTTGTTGTTGTTGTTGTTGTTGTTGTTGTTGTTGTTGTTGTTGTTGTTGTTGTTGTTGTTGTTGTTGTTGTTGTTGTTGTTGTTGTTGTTGTTGTTGTTGTTGTTGTTGTTGTTGTTGTTGTTGTTGTTGTTGTTGTTGTTGTTGTTGTTGTTGTTGTTGTTGTTGTTGTTGTTGTTGTTGTTGTTGTTGTTGTTGTTGTTGTTGTTGTTGTTGTTGTTGTTGTTGTTGTTGTTGTTGTTGTTGTTGTTGTTGTTGTTGTTGTTGTTGTTGTTGTTGTTGTTGTTGTTGTTGTTGTTGTTGTTGTTGTTGTTGTTGTTGTTGTTGTTGTTGTTGTTGTTGTTGTTGTTGTTGTTGTTGTTGTTGTTGTTGTTGTTGTTGTTGTTGTTGTTGTTGTTGTTGTTGTTGTTGTTGTTGTTGTTGTTGTTGTTGTTGTTGTTGTTGTTGTTGTTGTTGTTGTTGTTGTTGTTGTTGTTGTTGTTGTTGTTGTTGTTGTTGTTGTTGTTGTTGTTGTTGTTGTTGTTGTTGTTGTTGTTGTTGTTGTTGTTGTTGTTGTTGTTGTTGTTGTTGTTGTTGTTGTTGTTGTTGTTGTTGTTGTTGTTGTTGTTGTTGTTGTTGTTGTTGTTGTTGTTGTTGTTGTTGTTGTTGTTGTTGTTGTTGTTGTTGTTGTTGTTGTTGTTGTTGTTGTTGTTGTTGTTGTTGTTGTTGTTGTTGTTGTTGTTGTTGTTGTTGTTGTTGTTGTTGTTGTTGTTGTTGTTGTTGTTGTTGTTGTTGTTGTTGTTGTTGTTGGTGTTGTTGTTGTTGTTGTTGTTGTTGTTGTTGTTGTTGTTGTTGTTGTTGTTGTTGTTGGTGTTGTTGGTGTTGTTGTTGTTGTTGTTGTTGTTGTTGTTGTTGAATGACTGCATAGAATTATGCAAAAACATAGGGAAAGGCTACAGTCCGCTGGGGGCGAACAGTATGATACCCTATGCATATCCCTATATGCCCCAAAGAAAAAAGCATTAAGAAAATTTTATTTCATTTTAGTAATTAAAAAAAAAACCCCAAAAAGTGGGCGTGGCCAAAAATTGTATATGACAAACTTATAAACGGGGTAGTGCCTACATATCTTGTGAAGGATGTAACACTCTGTCTCTTTAACTTTAGCTTTAAAACGGTTTTTTCTAAATTGTGGGCGTATTCAAATTTTTTTTACACTTAACCATTTCGGAGCCCTAGGGAATATGTGGTGCAAATTTCAGCTTCCTAGCTTTATTTTAAAGGCCTAAAAATTGCGTACGGACGGACGAACGGACGGATATTGCTAGATAGTCTTAGGATTTGGTCCTGATCATAAATATATATACTTTTATGGGTCTACGACGAATATTAAGGGGTGTTACAAACTATTTGTCAAAATTAATATACCCTTAGGATAGGGTATAGAAATAACCCAAAATTTTAGCATTAAGCGCCTTAGTGCAAAACAATGGATGAGTACCGTCTTGGAGAAAACCCAAGTGCAGTACTTTACGTACACACCAAAGGCCTCCAAATTGAAAACCGTCGTTCTAAAGGGAATTGATCCCTCAATAGAGACGGAGGAGCTCGAAAAAGAGAAAAGTTGGAAAGCGATGAACTCAAGTTCGTGGGTGTCAAGCCGTTTTTGTCGTCTGTAGCAAGAGGTGGTAACCGAAAATTACCATTCTTCTTGGTGCAGCTCACTCCCGAGAGCAGATTTGATAGTTTGAGGAAGATTAAATACCTCTACTACCATTCTGTTATATGGGAAACATTAAAATGATCTGACCGCTGTCAGACGTTCGGTCACGCCGCGCCTAACTGCAACATGCAGTTCAGGTGCGTCAAGTCCGATAAGGACCACAGACATGGAGAATGTCCTTTTGGTAAGGACAGAGTTGAGGACCGGAGCGTTTTTTTTCTTGTGTGCTCTGCGGGAACTCTGGGCATTCCGCCTATTTCAGGCGTTGTCCAAGGTTCCAGGAGCAGAAAAAGCGATCACAGGCCCGCAAGCAGTTTTCTGAAGACGAGAAGCGTGAAAAGACTCGCTCGTTCACTAATTTTGTGGCACCCAACGTGTTCTTTGCCCAGGCACAGCCCAAATGACAGTACATCCACCGAGGGTTGCTCAAAAGGCGCCTGAGGAGGACTTGGACTTAAAAGCGATCCTTCTGTCTCTGCACGGAAAGATCGACAGGTTTCAAACACATTTAAATGAACAAGCGGGTCGAATAGACATTATCTATTCGGAGCTGTTTGGTAGGTCTGGCGTGCGATAATTCCAACTCGAGTGCTCGAGACCCTTTTCGACATGTGACTACCAACAATAGGGGCAGCCATTTTTATGACTGGTGGCGCCTCAATAAGATTGAGGAAAAAATTGATTTGTACGCGACGGATATCGCTTCCTTCCCGAGAAGCGGTGCTTTCCTGGACTTGGCCTTAACGGACTGGCTTGGCTTGAACTGACCAGGGGATCGAGTAACGCGGAACTGTTTGCGTGCGGTCGAGTACGATAGTGACCACTACGGACTCGCCGCCGCATTTCGAGTACGAATCAGTGTGCTCTTTCGATTATGGAAGGGCACGCTGGCCGCACTTCTCCGGGTTGTTAAAAGGTCAAATTCTTTTGAGTGGGATTGATCCACCAACTAACATGACGAAAGTTGACATCGATCGGTACCTAGTACAGATGAACGATGTCATCAAATAAACGATGTAACGGACTATCCCTCGGATAGTACGGTCCGACGACGACCAGACAGAAAAGTAAAGGAATGCTACAATTGAAGCACTTTACAGACAAAAAGTATTCTACTCTCTAGGCTTAAAACAGCTTTATAGACAGTTAACTGACCGCAACGAACCGGAGGTAAGGAGACTGAATTCAGAGATTCGAAACCTAAAATAGTTGATCAAGCAAAATTACAGAAAATCTGTAAGTCTGTATTGGTGCAAGACAATTCGGGCTATAAAAACCAGTAGTCCGAATATATTCCCACAGATCAATAGACTGTTCAGGAAGAGAGACCACAATGATATTTCAACTGTCCGAATCCCCCAGACAACTGAAAACAAACTGACACTACTGACTGCAGGCATAATCCCTGAAAATGTTGCTTCAACCAATGGTTTTTTCGTGGTCCAAGAATCCCAGGAGAAGGTAGACTTGCTAGGAGCTTGTTTCGATGCCGTGTATATGGTGAACAATTCGCCGTAATCATGGCATTGAAAATAGGGCCCCGGTGAGTCACTTTTATTTGCGCAATGAGCTTGGAAATTGGCGATCTGAGAATAACTTAATCATACTGTATTCAACGATTAAAACCATGCGAATTCTTGTCTCGTTGACTTTGAAAAGGCTTTCGACACCGTATGGTTAGAGGGGCTTTTCTACAAGTTGATCTGACTGGGAATGCACAAACCCTTGCTATATATGCACAAACCCTTGCTATATATAATTTATAACATGCTTACGGAAAAGAAGTTCGTGGTCAAATGTGGCAACGTAACTTCGAGCAGAGCTTATGACATCAAAAACGGTTTACAACAGGGTGCGGTGAATTCTCCGATCCTGTTTTATACTTCACAAGCGGTCTGGTACGTTCACTCAGTCATGCTATTGCGTATGCCGACGATTTGGTCGCATACAGATCAGGTCCTAATATCGAGGTCATCAACATCCTCCTGCAGCGTGACTTTGAGCAAATTAAGTCAACTTGCTTCTAGGGTTAAGGTCATATGCTACGTGGCCCTAATAAGGCCCATCATCATCCTAGGACATGTCTCGGGTTGTTTCCGCCTGATCTGAGTACATAAAATATTATCCCAACACGGCATTATATGATGGGGCTCACTTGAATAGGATTGAGAATTTCCTCATTAAGGTGACTCAAAGGCACGTTACGAGGGCGATGGCCAACGATAGTAGCCTGATTTTCGGGGCTTACTATCCCAATGAAGCACGCATGGAGAGAACGCTCCGATCTGGCCTTGTTCCGCCAGAGGCTTTCCTCCATATTGATAAAAAAGCGCTGGTACAGACGAGGGATGGTATCCCGGTACTATACCACAGCTACCGCAGAGCGACTGATAAGCGGCTCACCTGCAACGGGGACGTCGCTAATGCTCCCGAGCTCGTTCGTTTTAGTACCGCGATAGGGCGGAGGGAACAAATCGATACGGACACGCAATTCACCGAATACTGGTGGCTTGCGGAGGGAACGAGGGAAGTGGTAGGCATACCTTTCCAGGTCGGTCGTTACCTTAGGTAACTCCTTTTAGTTTTTAAGTTGTTTAAGTAGGTCGGTTTGTGCTCTGCATGTCGGCTGCAGGGTGTGGTGCTCCTGAGAGCCGACCGATGCATTCGGTGTCAGTCGGCCCTCAGTGGCGCAAGTGCGCTGTGTTGGCGGCTGCTGGGTGCTGCTAACGGTGTTGGGGGGGGGGGGTGAGTACTCGGTGTCTCTATCGAAGAGACGGCGAGTGCATATTCGTTTTGTAATTTTAAGTAGTATTAATTAGTTTAAGTTGTTTGTATATATTCATAATTTTAATTAGTAGTTTTTAAGTCTTAAAAAAAATATAGATAGCAAGTTTTAAAAAAAAAAATGTTTCTTGTAAAACAATATCCAAATGAATTCAATGTATTAATAATATGGCCGAATGGTAAAAATAAATAAAAGATAGAGTTAAGTTAAGAGCGTCCGCATAAGGACCAGCAATCTAGTATAAGTATCCTGTTAATTTTAAGTTAGATTTAATCATTTTTGTCTAGTTTGTAAGTTTTTTATTAAAAGAATAATAAAAATTAATTTAAAATTGAAAGAATTAGCTTTTGGTGCAGTGTGCTTTATTATGGCTGACGCTGCTGATAACTTTTTACCCATTTCCATCGCGATTGACGTCGATGCTGTAGTATTAATTGTTTTTGCTGTGGACACAGCCCTTTCCACTACCTTGGCGACACTCTCACTTGTTCCCCAGGTTATTGCCATTTCTCGTAACGACACACCGCGCTTGGGCACTGCTGCTGCTGATGTTGGTGTTTTTGTTGCTGTTAAGGATCATTCACATGAGAGCGAATTGCGAATAGGCGAATCGCGAACAAATCAATTTTAATGTATTTATGAATAGAACATTTCTATTGCTTCTACCACAAAAGCTTTATATTTAATTGATCTAATATTCTACCCGAAAAAATATGAGTCTAAATTGATTTAAATACCAATATTTACTTTTACAAAAAATTTCAAGCGAATTGAAAAATACTTGGCGCAAACTGTCACTCCTTATTCACAATCCACATAATACAGACGCGATCCTCAAATCCGCGAATGAAAAATTCGTTCGAACATAACCTTAAAATTGATACATCTTGCTGCTAACATTTACAAATCAGATTCGCGGCCAAAAAAAGTTTTCATATGAAACAAATGGAGAAAACCCAAGTGCAGTATTTTACATACACACCAAAGGCCTCCAAATTGAAAACCGTCGTTCTAAAGGGAATTGATCCCTCAATAGAGACGGAGGAGCTCGAAAAAGAGAAAAGTTGGAAAGCGATGAACTCAAGTTCGTGGGTGTCAAGCCGTTTTTGTTGTCTGTAGCAAGAGGTGGTAACCGAAAATTACCATTCTGCTTGGTGCAGCTCACTCCCGAGAGCAGATTTGATAGTTTGAGGAAGATTAAATACCTCTACTACCATTCTGTTATATGGGAAACATTAAAATGATCTGACCGCTGTCAGACGTTCGGTCACGCCGCGCCTAACTTCAACATGCAGTTCAGGTGCGTCAAGTCCGATAAGGACCACAGACATGGAGAATGTCCTTTTGGTAAGGACAGAGCTGAGGACCGGAGCGTTTTTTTTCTTGTGTGCTCTGCGGGAACTCTGGGCATTCCGCCTATTTCAGGCGTTGTCCACGGTTCCAGGAGCAGAAAAAGCGATCACAGGCCCGCAAGCAGTTTTCTGAAGACGAGAAGCGTCAAAAGACTCGCTCGTTCACTAATTTTGTGGCACCCAACGTGTTCTTTGCCCAGGCACAGCCCAAATGACAGTACATCCACCGAGGGTTGCTCAAAAGGCGCCTGAGGAGGACTTGGACTTAAAAGCGATCCTTCTGTCTCTGCACGGAAAGATCGACAGGTTTCAAACACATTTAAATGAACAAGCGGGTCGAATAGACATTATCTATTCGGAGCTGTTTGGTAGGTCTGGCGTGCGATAATTCCAGCTCGAGTCCTCGAGACCCTTTTCGAAGCTTCCAGCTTCATTCGGAGGAGAATTATTTTTTCTTGGCTGTAGACTTAAACGCAAAACATGCGGCATTGGGAAATGTGACTACCAACAATAGGGGCAGCCATTTTTATGACTGGTGGTCAATAAGATTGAGGAAACAATTGATTTGTACGCGACGGATATCGCTTCCTTCCCGAGAAGCGGTGCTTTCCTGGACTTGGCCTTACCGGACGCTAGACTTGAACTGACCAGGGGATCGAGTAACGCGGAACTGTTTGCGTGCGGTCGAGTACGATAGTGACCACTACGGACTCGCCGCCGCATTTCGAGTACGAATCAGTGTGCTCTTTCGATTATGGAAGGGCACGCTGGCCGCACTTCTCCGGGTTGTTAAAAGGTCAAATTCTTTTGAGTGGGATTGATCCACCAACTATCATGACGAAAGTTGACATCGATCGGTACCTAGTAGAGATGAACGATGTCATCAAATAAACGATGGAACGGACTATCCCTCGGATAGTACGGTCCGACGACGACCAGACAGAAAAGTACAGGAATGCTACAATTGAAGCACTTTACAGACAAAAAGTATTCTACTCTCTAGGCTTAAAACAGCTTTATAGACAGTTAACTGACCGCAACGAACCGGAGGTAAGGAGACTGAATTCAGAGATTCGAAACCTAAAATAGTTGATCAAGCAAAATTACAGAAAATCTGTAAGTCTGTATTGGTGCAAGACAATTCGGGCTATAAAAACCAGTAGTCCGAATATATTCCCACAGATCAATAGACTGTTCAGGAAGAGAGACCACAATGATATTTCAACTGTCCGAATCCCCCAGACAACTGAAAACAAACTGACACTACTGACTGCAGGCATAATCCCTGAAAATGTTGCTTCAACCAATGGTTTTTTCGTGGTCCAAGAATCCCAGGAGAAGGTAGACTTGCTAGGAGCTTGTTTCGATGCCGTGTATATGGTGAACAATTCGCCGTAATCATGGCATTGAAAATAGGGCCCCGGTGAGTCACTTTTATTTGCGCAATGAGCTTGGAAATTGGCGATCTGAGAATAACTTAATCATACTGTATTCAATGATTAAAACCATGCGAATGCTTGTCTCGTTGACTTTGAAAAGGCTTTCGACACCGTATGGTTAGAGGGGCTTTTCTACAAGTTGATCTGACTGGGAATGCACAAACCCTTGCTATATATGCACAAACCCTTGCTATATATAATTTATAACATGCTTACGGAAAAGAAGATCGTGGTCAAATGTGGCAACGTAACTTCGAGCAGAGCTTATGACATCAAAAACGGTTTACAACAGGGTGCGGTGAATTCTCCGATCCTGTTTTATACTTCACAAGCGGTCTGGTACGTTCACTCAGTCATGCTATTGCGTATGCCGACGATTTGGTCGCATACAGATCAGGTCCTAATATCGAGGTCATCAACATCCTCCTGCAGCGTGACTTTGAGCAAATTAAGTCAACTTGCTTCTAGGGTTAAGGTCATATGCTACGTGGCCCTAATAAGGCCCATCATCATCCTAGGACATGTCTCGGGTTGTTTCCGCCTGATCTGAGTACATAAAATATTATCCCAACACGGCATTATATGATGGGGCTCACTTGAATAGGATTGAGAATTTCCTCATTAAGGTGACTCAAAGGCACGTTGCGAGGGCGATGGCCAACGATAGTAGCCTGATTTTCGGGGCTTACTATCCCAATGAAGCGCGCATGGAGAGAACGCTCCGATCTGGCCTTGTTCCGCCAGAGGCTTTCCTCCATATTGATAAAAATGCGCTGGTACAGACGAGGGATGGTATCCCGGTACTATACCACAGCTACCGCAGAGCGACTGATAAGCGGCTCACCTGCAACGGGGACGTCGCTAATGCTCCCGAGCTCATTCGTTTTAGTACCGCGATAGGGCGGAGGGACCAAATCGATACGGACACGCAATTCACCGAATACTGGTGGCTTGCGGAGGGAACGAGGGAAGTGGTAGGCGTACCTTTCCAGGTCGGTCGTTACCTTAGGTAACTCCTTTTAGTTTTTAAGTTGTTTAAGTAGGTCGGTTTGTGCTCTGCATGTCGGCTGCAGGATGTGGTGCTCCTGAGAGCCGACCGATGCATTCGGTGTCAGTCGGCCCTCAGTGGCGCAAGTGCGCTGTGTTGGCCGCTGCTGGGTGCTGCTAACGGTGTTGGGGGGTGAGTACTCGGTGTCTCTATCGAAGAGACGGCTAGTGCATATCACCCCCGATTATATTTAGTATTCGTTTTGTAATTTGAAGTAGTATTAATTAGTTTAAGTTGTTTGTATATATTCATAATTTTAATTAGTAGTTTTTAAGTCTTAAAAAAAAACATAAGGAAAGGCTACAGTCCGCTTGGAGCGAACAGTATGATACCCTATCCCTATCCCTATATGCCCCAAAAAAACCTTAAGAAGATGATGGATAGCATTTTATTTCATTCTATATAATTTAGAACAAAAAAAAAACATTTTTTGCAAAAACGCCCCCAAAAAGTGGGCATGGCCAAAAACTTTGTATGGGCGATATATTGGAAAAAATATTCGCTAAATATCTTGTTAAACATTTTTTTTCGGTTTCTATGAAAATTATCGAAGAAAACAGCATTTTAGTGAAAAACGCCCACAAAAAGTAGGCGTGGCAAAAAACTTTATATGACAAACTTATAAAGGAGAGCAGTGCCTACATATCTTGTGAAGGTTATAATCCTCTATCTGTCCATCTGTAGCTTTAAATCGGTTTTTTCTAAATTGTGGGCGTGGCAGTGGGCGTATTCAAAAAAATTTTACACTTAACCATTTCGGAGCCCTAGGGAGTATGTGGTCCAAATTTCAGCTTTCTAGCTTGAAGTTAAAGGCCTAAAAATTGCGTACGGACGGACGGACGGACGGACATTGCTAAATAGTCTTAGGATTTGGTCCTGATCATAAATATATATACTTTTATGGGTCTACGACGAATATTAAGGGGTGTTACAAACTATGTGTCAAAATTAATATACCCTTAGGATAGGGTATAAATATAGATAGCAAGTTTTAAAAAAAAAATGTTTCTTGTAAAACAATATCCAAATGAATTCAATGTATTAATAATATGGCCGAATGGTAAAAATAAATAAAAGATAGAGTTAAGTTAAGAGCGTCCGCATAAGGAGCAGCAATCGGGCGGAGGGACCAAATCGATACGGACACGCAATTCACCGAATACTGGTGGCTTGCGGAGGGAACGAGGGAAGTGGTAGCCATACCTTTCCAGGTCGGTCGTTACCTTAGGTAACTCCTTTTAGTTTTTAAGTTGTTTAAGTAGGTCGGTTTGTGCTCTGCATGTCGGCTGCAGGGTGTGGTGCTCCTGAGAGCCGACCGATGCATTCGGTGTCAGTCGGCCCTCAGTGCCGCAAGTGCGCTGTGTTGGCGGCTGCTGGGTGCTGCTAACGGTGTTGGGGGGGGGGGGGGGGGGGGGGGGGTTGAGTACTCGGTGTCTCTATCGAAGAGACGGCGAGTGCATATTCGTTTTGTAATTGTAAGTAGTATTAAGTAGTTTAAGTTGTTTGTATATATTCAGAATTTTAATTAGTAGTTTTTAAGTCTTAAAAAAAATATAGATAGCAAGTTTTAAAAGATAGAGTTAAGTTAAGAGCGTCCGCATAAGGACCAGCAATCTAGTAAAGGGTGATTTTTTAAGAGGTTTAGAACTTTTTTTAAAAAAAAAACACAAAAAATTCGAAAAAATGAATGAAATATTTATTTGAGTCGATAGTTTGAACCTTGCAATTTAATGTTTAAAGATAATTTCATGCAAATGTTGACCGCGGCTGCGTCTCAGGTAGCCCATCCGCTGAGTCCAATTTTGGCATACTCTTTCACACATATCGGCCGGTATCTCACGAATGAATGCATGGATGTTGGCTTCCAGTGCGTCAATCGAAGCGGGCTTGTCCCTATACACATTAGCCTTGGCATACCCCCACAAAAAATAATCTAATGGTGTCAAATCGCACGATCTAGGCGGCCAATTGACCGGCCCGAAACGTGAAATTAACTGTTCACCAAACTCGCCTCGCAATTGCGCCATTGTTTCGCGTGCTGTGTGGCATGTGGCACCGTCTTGTTGAAACCACATATCATGCAAGTCAAGAACTTCCATTTCGGGCAAAAAAAAGTTTGTTATCATCGCTCGGTAGCGTTCACCATTGACAGTAACGCTGCGATTCGCATCATCTTTGAAGAAATATGGCCCAATAATGCCGCCGGCCCATAAACCGCACCAAACAGTGGCTTTTTCGGGATGCATTGGTAGCTGTTGCAATGCTTCTGGCTGATCTTCACTCCAAATGCGGCAATTTTGCTTATTTACGTACCCATTCAACCAAAAATGAGCCTCATCGCTGAACACAATTTTTCGATAAAAAAGCGGATCCTCGGCCAGCTTTCCAAGAGCCCATTCACCAAAAATTCGGCGTTGTGGTAGGTCGGCTGGCTTTAGTTCTTGCACCAGCTGTATCTTAAAAGGCTTTACGCCCAAATCCTTCCGCAAAATTTTCCACGTAGTGCTGTAACAAAGGCCTAACTGCTGGGAACGGCGCCGAATCGACATTTCGCGGTCTTCTGTCACACTAGCTGATACGGCCGCAATATTTTCTTCAATACGCACAGTACGTAAACGTGTTGGTGGTTTAATGTCCAACAAAGTAAATTTGGTGCGAAATTTGGTCACAATCTTCCGAATAGACTGCTCAGAAGGTCGAGAATGCCGATCATAAAATGGAAGCAGCGCGCGATGAACATTTCGAACCGAGCACGAATTTTGATAGTAAAATTCAATAATTTGCAAGCGTTGTTCATTTGTAAGACGATCCATGGTTAAATTGCAAACCAAACTGAAGCTGTTTGACAGTGACACAAGGTACTAAACACACGTCAGCTGTCAAAACCAGTGTTGACAAAACCAAACCAGCTAAAAAATCACCCTTTATAAGCATCCTGTTAATTTTAAGTTAGATTTAATCATTTTTGTCTAGTTTGTAAGTTTTTTATTAAAAGAATAATAAAAATTAATTTAAAACTGACAGAATTAGCTTTTGGTGCAGTGTGCTTTATTATGGCTGACGCTGCTGATACCTTTTTACCCATTTCCATCGCGATTGACGTCGATGCTGTAGTATTAATTGTTTTGTTGTGGACACAGCCCTTTCCACTACCTTGGCGACACTCTCACTTGTTCCCCAGGTTATTGCCATTTCTCGTAACGACACACCGCGCTTGGGCACTGCTGCTGCTGATGTTGTTGTTTTTGTTGCTGTTAAGGATCATTCACATGAGAGCGAATTGCGAATAGGCGAATCGCGAACAAATCAATTTTAATGTATTTATGAATAGAACATTTCTATTGCTTCTACCACAAAAGCTTTATATTTAATTGATCTAATATTCTACCCGAAAAAAAATGAGTCTAAATTGATTTAAATAGCAATATTTACTTTTACAAAAAATTTCAAGCTAATTGAAAAATACTTGGCGCAAACTGTCACTCCAACTTAATACAGACGCGATCCTCAAATCCGCGAATGAAAAATTCGTTCGAACATAACCTTAAAATTGATACAGCTTGCTGCTAACATTTACAAATCAGATTCGCGGCCAAAAAAAGTTTTCATATGAAAGAAATGTCAGAATTTACGAATATTACCCAAAATTTTTTTTTTAATCTTAAATTCATTTTTATTATTTGCAAAATATCTTACATACTAGGCAAAAATGATTAAATCTAACTTAAAAACATAAGGAAAGGCTACAGTCCGCTTGGGGCGAACAGTATGATACCCTATCCTTATCCCTATGTACCCCAAAGAAAAAAAGCATTAGGAAGATGATGGATAGCATTTTATTTCATTCTATGAAATTTATAGAAAAATTTTTTTTTTTTTCAAAAAAGTCCCCAAAAAGTGGGCGTGGCCAAAAACTTCGTATGGGCGATATATTGAGAAAAATATTGGCATAATATATGGTTAAACATTTTTTTCGATTTCGACTGCCACGCCCACAATTTAGAAAAAACCGTTTTAAGGCTTAAGTTAGAGAGATAAAGTTGTACAACCTTCACAAGATATGTAAATACTGCCCACCTTTATTAATTTGTCATATAAAGTTTTTTTGTCACGCCTACTTTTTGTGGGCGTTTTTCACTAAAATGCTGTTTTCTTCGAAAATTTTCAGAGAAAGCGAAAAAAAATGTTTAACAAAATATTTAGCCAATATTTTTTCCAACATATCGCCCATACAAAGTTTTTGGCCACGACCACTTTTTGGGGGCATTTTTTCAAAAAAAATTTTTTTTTGTAAATTTAATAGAATGAAATAAAATACTATCCATCATCTTCTTAATGCTTTTTTCTTTGGGGCATACAGAGATATGGGTAGGGTATCATACTGTTCGCCTCAAGCGGACTGTAGCCTTTCCTTATGTTTTTTTATTTATTTAATTTCTTTATTTCATTTATAACTTTAATTTATATAAAAGGTTAAAACAAATTCAAGGATATATTTACAAGAAAGTAGGGCATTTAAGTTATAAACTGAAATAGTTTTTGACAAGAGGCGAATGTACAGTACATACTTAATAAAATTCAGATTTATTTATTGATGGGGATGCCAAAAAATATAAGTATAAATTCAAATATAAAAAAAATAAAAAATAAAACAAAAAAGAAATCATACCAAAGGGTTCAGTAAATTACCAATTACACCTAGTTTAACGAGAAAAGCCAGCGTTTAACATTTTTAAGATATACGGATTTAACTCGCTCACATCTCAGAATTGAAGGAATTTTATTGAACAAACGAGGCGCAGTAACATTATAGAAGGTGGAAAAATGCGATTTATTAATTGTGGGTACATTGACGAGATTACTAGTGTTGACGCGCAAATTACGATTTTCATAAACCCTAGGAGAGTTGTACCCGGACTTTTCAAAAAATATTTTTAAAACTTTATAGAAGTACAAATGTCTCAATGGAAGAAATCCAAGACTTTTGAACAATCCAAAACTAGGAGTACGACGGTTAACTTTACACATAATACGAACAGCGTGTTTTTGTTTAATTAGCAAAGGCTCTAATTTATTATAATGTGTACCACCCCAACAAGCTATACCATACTGAAGTTTAGATTTGAAAAGACCATTATAGACTAACTTTAAAATTGGCAAATCACAGTATTGGCTGAGATTGTAAATCTGTCTAACAACATTGTTTAGATATTTTTTTAAGTACATAGTATGCTCCAACCAACTGAGCTTATAGTCCAGAGTACTACCTAAGTACTTAAAGCTGTCGACACGTTCAATTACAAAGCAGTAGGCATCTGAATCAAAAGTGGGTGAGTTATGATTGTGTGTACAAGGATTAATAAAAAGGAATCTATTGCAATTCGGCGAATAGTACTGTAAAGGCATATCATTACAGATTTTACCCATAATGTTAAAAATCATGAACTTCGTTTTGTCACTTATGACCAATTTATGAAGTTTAAACCATTTCCGCAGTATATCCAGATCATAGCTCACATCCATATATAAATTATAATAACATTTACCATGATAAGACAAAGCAGTATCATCAGCAAAAGCTGTGAGTTTACCCCTAAGAGGTTGAAGAAAAAGCGAATTTACAAAAATTAAAAACAAAATAGGACCCAAAACAGAGCCTTGTGGAACACCTATGTACAGGCGGAGCTTTTTATGCCTGCTCCTAGGGAAAACTGGTTTGATTTCACGAGATCGTACAGTGAAATTCCCGAGGAAAACGATTATGGAGCAAAATCGCAACTTATGTTGAAAAGGGCAACCGAAGGAAATGATCGACGATATAACTCGAGCAAAAAATGTGACGACGATGCGGATGACGAGCGAAAAGAAGAAGCGAGCGGTACAATGGTTGAACAAAGAGTAAAATTTTATTTCAGCTGATACTATAAGTTAACTTTTAGTACAGTAGGGTTTTAGTACAATTATATTCAAAAAATATGGAGGAGTTATTTAATTGGCGCCAAATTCGAATTCATGTTTAAATGGTATAATTTTATACAATAGAATTTTCATATATTTAATTGAATTGAATGTTCATGATAGGTTAAAATAATTGTTTATAGCTTGTGATGTCTTCTTGAGCTCCAACATTCCGCCGAATTGAAAGGATCCCTTTCAACAAGGCAAAAGGGCAAGCTTGTGAATCGGTCGACTGAAAACTCCTTTTGACGTGCGAACCTCAGCAACTCTTGCTCTTCCATCTCGACCGGGGACAGTCTTTTGGACCCTTCCCATTAACCATTTCTGTGGGGGTAAGTTGTCGTCATGCACAATTACTAAGGAGCCAACTGGTAAGTTAGGTTGTGCTGATGAAATAGTAGCTTACGAAGTTCTGATAATTTTGATTGAGCTCCCACAAAGTTTGTTGCGTTGTCGCAGAAGATATCGCATGGAAGCCCTCGACGGCTAATCATGCGTTTTAAGGCCGCTATAAATGCATCTGACGATAGGTCAGACACTGGTTCCAAGTGCACCGCCTTAGATGATAAACAGACGAAAACAGCGATATATGACTTATACGGCACCTTGCCACGAATTCGATGATAGGTATAGATGGGACCGCAAAAGTCAACACCACAACGTAGAAAGGGCCGACTGACATTCACTCTCTCTGCAGGGAGGTCTCCCATGACCTGATTCATTAGTTTTGGTCGATACCGCGTGCAATGAATGCACCCCGCACGACCTTTCTCTACAGGTCTCTGGCGTTGACGATCCAAAACTGTCCACGCATAAGTGCGACGAGAGTTTTAGGTCCAGCGTGGTAATTGGTGATATGCAGGTGACGAGCAAAACACTTAGCAAAATGCGAGTCCTTCGGAAGTAGGATAGGATATTTCTGTTCTTCGGGGATGTTAGCGTTCTTTAAACGTCCTCCAACTCTAAGAACAGGATATCCATTGACGTTGTTCAAAAATAAACTGAGCCATTTTAGAGAACTTCGAAGATTCTCTCCCTTCTCTATCAGTCTAATTTCTTCTGAAAACGATGTTGTTTGAATTATCCAAGCAATTCTGTACAACGCAGATTGGAGTTCTTCCGGACTCAAAATCAGAGATTTGTGAACAATCTTCTTCTTTAGTCGATTCACAAACCGCAGAATGTATCCAATTGTACGAAGGAGCTTGACATATGAACTCTGTTTATCGATAACATCCAAAAGAGGGTTAGATGTTAGCTTACTCCCCACCATAGCAGTTTTACGCTTCTCCAGTGTTAGTAACTCGACCGGTAAGTTAATATTAGGGTTTGCCGGCCAATTTCCGGACGATTCTAATAAAAATGATGGCCCAGAAAACCAAGTCGATTGCGATATTTCCTTTACCGTGCACCCTCGTGATACTATATCAGCAGGGTTTACGTCCGTTGGTACATGTTTCCAAACTACTTCCGTTGTCTTTTCCTGAATCTCTGCCACGCGATTTCCCACGAAGGTGCTAAGACTGGATGAATGTGTCGAGATCCAATATAAAACAACTGAAGAATCTGTCCAAAAGAAAACTTCCGGATCGAATTTCTCAAACAGGGGTTTTATTTTCGCCCAAAGTCTTGCTAGAAGATGAGCGCTACAAAGTTCGAGACGGGGAAGTTGTTTCGTTTTTGAGGGAGCAACTCTCGATTTACCCACCAGAAGATTAACTCAGGTGCTTTGAACATCGTTTGTAGTGCGTACGTAGATGCAGCATCCATAAGCCTTTATTGATGCATCACAAAACCCGTGAATCTGAACGCCTTTTCTATTTGGAGCTAAGACAAACCGAGGAACGGAGATATTTTGAAGAGTTTGCAAGTCTTCCATAAACTGGCGCCATTCGGTATCTATGTGTTGCGGAATTGCAGCATCCCATTCAATCTTGTCGATCCATAGTCGCTGCAAAATTATCTTAGCCTTGACGATTATTGGGTTCAGAATTCCCATTGGGTCAAATAACGAAGAAGCCAATGACAAAATCGATCGCTTAGTGAACGACGAGTAGGTGCGATTTGGATTATACGAGAAGCAAAATTTATCGTTTGAGGAATCCCAAATAATTCCTAGTGTGCTTGTTAAATTTGACTCGTTTAACCTTAACTGTTTGTTCGTCTGCGTTGACAAAATTGACCGGTGGTTGCTATACCATTTGGAAAGTTCGAAACCAGCCGATTTCAGTATGGCTGAAACTTCGTATTGTAGCTGTGCTAATGTATCTACATCGTCGGCTCCTGTGAGCATATCGTCAACATAAAAATCTGAGCGCAATACTCCAGCTCCAAGCTTAAATTGATGTTCGAATTTATCCACGAGAAATTTGAGGCAGCGAATTGCAAGAAAAGGAGCCGATGTCGTACCGTACGTAACAGTATTTAAGGCATATGTTTGGACTGGGCACTGTTCGTCTTCCCTCCATAGAATGTATTGGAATTGACGATGCAGTGGATGTATAAGGATCTGCCGATACATCTTGACTATGTCAGCAGTCAACGCGAACCTATGAAGGCGAAAGCGGAGAAGAATGATAAAAAGGTCATCTTGGATGGTAGGACCAGCCATCAAGATTCCATTCAGCGAAACTTGTGAAGACGTACGACACGAAGCGTCAAACACAACCCTTAGCTTTGTTGAGGTGCTATTTGGTCGTAGTACTCCTTGATGAGGTAAATAATAATGGGGCTGATCTAACCTTGGGCTTCTAACCAATGTCATATGCCCCAGAGTCAAGTACTCGCGAAGAAACTCAACATAGGAAGATCTAAATGAAGGATTTTTGCTCAATCTACGTTCTAGAGCAAGAAAACGACGAAAAGCGATGTTATACGAGTCTCCCAGCAGTTGAGTATCGTTTTTGAATGGCAGCCTAACCATAAGCCTACCACTTGGTAATTCCTCCAAAGTATTTGTGAAGTGAGCCTCACACTCTAACTGTTCCTCTGTGTATTTAGATTTTTGACCTGATACTGATTCCAACTCCCAGAATCGTTCGACAAACTCATTTAAATTGCTTCGGTTGAGCTTACACAGCTACTAATCTTTTGGGTTGACGAAAGTGATTTGTATCTGCCAGATACAATCCACCCTAAATGTGTGTTTTGGAGTGAAGGAAGTTCTAGTCCAAGTTTAATTTGACCTCTTATCAGCAGGTCAAAAAATTATTCAGCTCCTATTAACATGTCTATTGACGCAGGACGATTAAACTGAGGATCAGCAAACTCAATATTTCTTGGAAGATTCCAATTAGCTGTGTTCAGAACAGCATCGGGCTGATACCCAGTGATAGACGGCGAAACCAAAAACTCCAACGGCAGCTCAAATGTTGAAAAACGTGACCTTATAATGGTTTGAGTTAACGAACTAATCTTTGTTTCAGTGCAGCCTATTCCAATTACATCTACGGCTTTTCTTTGCATCGGTAGGCGCAGCGACCTTGCAAAATCTTCTTTAATAAAATTGACTTGCGAGCCAGAATCCAATAATACTCTTCCGAATTGAAACGTACCGGAAGAATCCTTGACTAGCACTAGAGCAGTTGCTAAAATAACCTGTGCCGGCACACATTCCTTATCCTTCTCTAACGCTGAGTTTACAGCAGCTGACGAAATTACTTCTTGCGAAGTTGAAGAGGCACGTTGTGGAGTTGGACTACTTGAATCCTTGTTAGCAGTAGGACGATGAAGCAAAGTATGATGACTTTGATGACAAGTCCTACACTTGTATGTTGAGTGATATTTGGCAACACTGTGCCCTTGGCCTAAACAATTGATGCACAGTCCGAGTTTTTTAACGTTGGTTAAACGATCTAATACTGACAATTTGTTAAAACTGGAACAACTAGAAATGGTGTGTGAAATATACTTGCAAAAGCAGCATGATCGTTGTGCCATGACAAGTGATGCTTGTGGCCGATGATCAAAATGTTGCACTCGTGTTTTCTTGAATGCTTTGTTATTGCTGTCAATGTGAAGATTCTTGCTTTCTCGCGCTTCAAGGTATTGACAACGCTTTGCCAATACGTCAGCGCATTCTGTCCAAGTCGGAAGTTTTTTATACTCCAACTGCTCGTCCCACTTTGCCTGGGTTTCTGAATCGACCTTATTCATGGCGATATGGATAATGATAGCGTTAGAAATATCTGATTCAGAACCAATAGATTGAAGTGAATTGAACAGCGCTGAAATATTATCAACTAAACTTCGCAGTTGTGTAGCTGAGGCCTTCTGAACCTTAGGCAATTCAAAGAGTTGAGCAATGTTTTCGAGAAATATAAGGCAGTCGTTGTCGTAACGCTCCTTTAACCGTTTGAGTGCTTTTTCATAATTGTCTTCTGTTATTTGAAAAGCCTTGACAGTACCGAGTGCTTGGTCTGTAAGACAAGTAAGCAGGTGGTTAAACTTTTCGATTTTTGATAGGCTAGAATCATTATCGACGAGTGTAGTGAAGGTGCTAATGAAATTTTTATATTCCGAATATTTACCACTGAACCGAGGCAAACGTAAATTCTGTAAATGGTTTGCTACCTGAGGCATAGACCAAGTGCTTTCTAGAGTACTGCCTCTTCTCTCAGTTCCCAACTGTGACAGAATTTTAGTTTTGGTTGTGACATATAAATCCTCTAATTCACCCCGTGCAGTATCCTCAGGAAAAACGCTTTCGATTTGAGTTTGAAATGCAAGTAATTGTTTGAAGTATGACTCCACGATTCCTAACCGGCACTCCAATTCTGTTGGAGACAGCGTTGTTGTTGAAACCAGATTCTTTATACGAGTTATACTCCCTTTGGTTGATGACCGTGATTGCTTTAATTCATCGATACTGGGCATTTTGAAATTGGTTGCCTTCTGATACAATTGGTAGGTACACAAACGAATTCAATCCACGATTGTGACTTAGAAAGATAATGCTCAATTAGAATATGCTTCGATGACGTACACAGAGCTTGTAAAAGCTTCGGTGGCGAAATGAGATTAATGTATTTTAATGAACCTCAACGCAATGGGGCGGAATATGCAATAGAAATTGTTCGAAAATCAGAACAGGTTTCGATTTTAACGACGCTTTAACTGACTATGCAATTACATTGATTCATTATACGTCGTAATCAATTGAATCGAATCACAGAATTATAAAAGCTTTTTTCTTTCAACCGAATTGAGTGCAATAAATTTCCTCCTGGAGGCGAACGAACGAATTACGAATGACGTTCAGTGCAGTCTATACCAACAAGTGTAAGTTTTTGTAAAGCTGTGAAATTCGCCGCATCAACTGTGGGCGAAGCTTTTCAGAAGAAAATAGGTTATTTGTATGTGTGTCTGATCATGTAACAGTATGGAACTTGTGTTTCCCTCATTTCGGATTCTGACGCAATTTTGTGGATGATGATGTTAATAGCAGACGAGCGGAATAATTTAATTGTCTGATTTCGCGCGTTATTTCACAAGCCAATATTATGTGAATGAAACATATATTTTTCTTAATGCAAGCTGATTCTTTTTTATGGCGAAGGTGCGTTTTAACTGTTTCAATTTAAACTCGATGAAGGATTACGGGTACTTCGAAGTACATAGAACATGGAATTTTTCTTTCAATTTGTATTTTTCCAACGCACATTCGTATATAAAGATCAGCACCGCATACCTTATTGGGAAGATGTATATACTTATCATTCCCGTTTCCTCCACTTGCAATCCTATTTCTTTGCCTTTACGGTATCCGTGTTGTCCAATAAACGCCTCGAATGACTTCTTTGTTTTAGATGCTGGATCTGACACAGTTAGGTATATGCACTTATACGCGAAACCGTTGCAACTCACACTTTTTTTTTTTTTTTTTTTTTGCCCGACGTTGGGTGCCAAAATGTACAGGCGGAGCTTTTTCTGCCTGCTCCTAGGGAAAACTGGTTTGATTTCACGAGATCGTACAGTGAAATTCCCGAGGAAAACGATTATGGAGCAAAATCGCAACTTATGTTGAAAAGGGCAACCGAAGGAAATGATCGACGATATAACTCGAGCAAAAAATGTGACGACGATGCGGATGACGAGCGAAAAGAAGAAGCGAGCGGTACAATGGTTGAACAAAGAGTAAAATGTTATTTCAGCTGATACTATAAGTTAACTTTTAGTACAGTAGGGTTTTAGTACAATTATATTCAAAAAATATGGAGGAGTTATTTAATTGGCGCCAAATTCGAATTCATGTTTAAATGGTATAACTTTATACAATAGAATTTTCATATATTTAATTGAATTGAATGTTCATGATAGGTTAAAATAATTGTTTATAGCTTGTGATGTCTTCTTGAGCTCCAACAACCTATGTTAATGAGATTTTTCTCAATTAAACTATTTTGAATCTTAACTCTCTACTACGGACTACGGTTTTCAAGATAGGAAGTGAACCAGTCATGGATAAAACCTCTGATACCCGCGTTATAAAGTTTTTTAAGCAATATGTTGTGGTCTACCATGTCAAATGCTTTAGTGATGTTAATGAATAAAGTAGCAGGGATATCAGAAACATTTAAACTACTATGAATTTCACCGCATAACTTCAACAAGGCATCTTCAGGAGATTTGCCACTTCGAAAGCCAAATTGCGAAATACTAAAGAAATTAGTTTTGTCTAAGAAAGACAGCATTCTAGATTTGACCCCTTTTTCAAAGACTTTGGAAAAAACAGATAACAGGGATATAGGGCGGTAATTGTTTATTTTAATTAATTTTGACACATAGTTTGTAACACCCATAATATTCGTCGTAAACCCATAAAAGTATATATAATTATGATCAGGGCTAAATCCTAAGACTATTTAGCAATGTCCGTCCGTATCAACTTTTGAGGCCTTCAAATTTATGATAGAAAGCTGAAATTAAGAGCATATACTCCTTAGGGTCACGAAATGGTAAAGTGTTAAAAGTTTTTAAATCCGCCTACTGCCACGCCCACAATTTAGAAAAAACCGTTTTAAGACTTAAGTTAGAGAGATAGAGTATTGCAACATTTACAAGATAAGTCTGTCATATAAAATTTGTTGCCACGCCTACTTTTTGTGGGCTTTTTTCACTATAATGCTGTTTTCAGCGAACATTTTCATAGAAACTCAAAAAAAATATTGAACAAGATATTTGGCAAATATTTTTTCCAATATATCGCCCATACAAAGTTTTTGGCCGCGCCCACTTCTTGGGGCGTTTTTTTATACCCTACCCTAAGGGTATATTAATTTTGACACATAGTTTGTAACACCCCTTAATATTCGTCGCAGACCCCTAAAAGTATATATATTTGTGATCAGGACCAAAATCTAAGACTATTTAGCAATGTCCGTCCGTCCGTCCGTATCAACTTTTGAGGTCTTTAAAATTATGCTAGGCAGCTGAAATTTGGAACATATACTGCCTAGGGTTCCGAAATGGTAAAGTGTTAAAATTTTCAATATACGCCCACTGCCACGCCCACAATTTAGAAAAAACCGTTTTAAGGCTTAAGTTAGAGAGA
This sequence comes from Ferdinandea cuprea, assembly GCA_963576555.1. Classification (NCBI taxonomy): domain Eukaryota; kingdom Metazoa; phylum Arthropoda; class Insecta; order Diptera; family Syrphidae; genus Ferdinandea; species Ferdinandea cuprea. The sequence continues at coordinate 6,933,712 of OY754962.1, forward strand.
TAAAGTTGTACAACCTTCACAAGATATGTAGAGACTGCCCATCTTTATTAATTTGTCATATAAAGTTTTTTGCCACGCCTACTTATTGTGGGCGTTTTTCACTAAAATGCTGTTTTCTTCGAAAATTTTCATAGAAATCGAAAAAAAATGTTTAACAATATATTAGCCAATATTTTTCTCAATATATCGCGCATACAAAGTTTTGGCCACGCCCACTGTTTGGGGGCGTTTTTTGAAAGAAAATAATTTTTTTTCTATAAATTTCATAGAATGAAATAAAATGCTATCCATCATCTTCCTAATGCTTTTTTTCTTTGGGGTACATAGGGATAAGGATAGGGTATCATACTGTTCGCCCCAAGCGGACTGTAGCCTTTCCTTATGTTTTTTTTTGTATATATGTTTTTTTTGCAAGAACATTTTTAAAAACTTGCAATCTTTATAATTATTTTGTTCTTAAAATACTTAAAAACTACTATTTAAGATTATACATATAGTCAAACAAACAAACAACTAAAAACTTAAAACTAATTATACAAAAACTATTACCAATCAACTATTACGTATCAATTTTTCGACTCGGTGCTTCGAGTGCCCACCCCCCAACACCATTAGCAGCACTCAGCAGCCGCCAACAAAGCACACATGCGCCACTGAGGGCCGACTCACACAGAAATGCATCGGTCGACTCTCAGGAACACCACACCTTGCAGCCGAAATGCCCAGCACAGCAAACCTACTTACAACTTAAAACTACTTAGAACTAAGATGAGTTACCTTAAGGTAACGCACCGACCTGGAAAGGTATGTCTACAACTTCCCTTATTTCCTCCGCAAGCCACCAATATTCGGTGAATTGCGTGTCCGTATCAATTTGATCCCTCCCCCCTATCGCGGTACTAAAACGACGGAGCTCGCGAGCATTAGCGATGTCCCCGTCGTAAGTGAGCCTCTTATCAGTCGCTTTGCGGTAGCGGTGGTAGAGTACCGGGATACCATCCCTCGTCTGTACCAGCCCTTTTTGATCAATATGAAGAAAAGCCTCTTTCGGAACAAAGCCAGATCGGAGCGTTCTCTCCATGTGTGCTTCATTGGGGTAGTATTCCCCGAAGATCAGGCTATTATCGTTGGTCATCGCCCTCGCAACGTGCCTTCGAGTCACCTTAATGAGGAAATTGTCAATCCTATTCATGTGAGCCCATCATATAATGCCGTGTTGGGATAATATTTTATGTACTCAGATTCAGGTGTTCGAAACAACCCGAGACATGTCCTAAGACATTGCCTCTCGAAAACCCGAATCCTTTCCATATACGACGACGCTATATTGAACCACAATGGACAGCCATACGCGTTGATGGGCCTTATTAGGGCCACGTAGCATATGACCTTAACTCTAGAAGCAAAACTGCTTTGAAACAGTCTTCTTGTCAGAGCAAAAGCCTTCTCAGCTCCAGCTAGACAAGCATCTATATGTTTATTAAAATACAGATACTGGTCGAGCCAGATTCCAAGATACCTGACCACGTTTTTCACCGCCAGTGCCTGCCCATTCTGTCCAATAATGGCCATTTTTTTCTGGTATCCCTAGTGGCATTGGATTTCCGTCTTATGTAAGTTGATTTTCAACTTCCAGTCGTCGCAACATCCTTTAATTTGCTCGAAGTCACGCTGCCGAAGGAGGTTGATGACCTCGATCTTAGGACCTGATCTGTATGCGAGGCATCGTCGGCATACGCTATAGCATGACTGAGTGAACGTACCAGATCACTCGTGTAAATATTAAATAGAATTGGAGAATTCACCGCACCCTATTGTAAACCGTTTTTGATATTATAGACTCTGCTCGAAGTTACGTTGCAACAGTTGGCTACGAACTTCTTTTCCACAAGCATGTTATAAATTATATATAGCAAGGGTTTGTGCATTCCCAGTCTGATCAACTTGTAGAAAAGCCCCTCTATCCATACGGTGTCGAAAGTATTAAGAAACACGTCGAGTGCAACGAACACCGCACCCAGTGACCTACTCACAAGTCATACATACAAAGCACCGTCAGCACACCATAAGCAACAATGGGTCGTTGCGCTGACGCACCATATAGCATCAAGCAAATTAGGTTATTATAGCATTGAGAGGTATGTTGTTTAGGTTAGCACTTATAAAGGGTGATTTTTTAGCTGGTTTGGTTTTGGCAATACTGGTTTTGACAGCTGACGTGTGTTTAGTACCTTGTCTCACTGTCAAACAGCTTCAGTTTGGTTTGCAATTTAACCATGGATCGTCTTACAAATGAACAACGCTTGCAAATTATTGAATTTTACTATCATAATTCGTGCTCGGTTCGAAATGTTCATCGCGCGCTGCTTCCATTTTATGATCGGCATTCTCGACCTTCTGAGCAGTCTATTCGGAAGATTGTGACCAAATCTCGCACCAAATTTACTTTGTTGGACATTAAACCACCAACACGTGTACGTACTGTGCGTATAGAAGAAAATATTGCGGCCGTATCAGCTAGTGTGACAGAAGACCGCGAAATGTCGATTCGGCGCCGTTCCCAGCAGTTAGGCCTTTGTTACAGCACTACGTGGAAAATTTTGCGGAAGGATTTGGGCGTAAAGCCTTTTAAGATACAGCTGGTGCAAGAACTAAAGCCAGCCAACCTACCACAACGCCGAATTTTTGGTGAATGGGCTCTTGGAAAGCTGGCCGAGGATCCGCTTTTTTATCGAAAAATTGTGTTCAGCGATGAGGCTCATTTTTGGTTGAATGGGTACGTAAATAAGCAAAATTGCCGCATTTGGAGTGAAGATCAGCCAGAAGCATTGCAACAGCTACCAATGCATCCCGAAAAAGCCACTGTTTGGTGCGGTTTATGGGCCGGCGGCATTATTGGGCCATATTTCTTCAAAGATGATGCGAATCGCAGCGTTACTGTCAATGGTGAACGCTACCGAGCGATGATAACAAACTTTTTTTTGCCCGAAATGGAAGTTCTTAACTTGCATGATATGTGGTTTCAACAAGACGGTGCCACATGCCACACAGCACGCGAAACAATGGCGCAATTGCGAGGCGAGTTTGGTGAACAGTTAATTTCACGTTTCGGGCCGGTCAATTGGCCGCATAGATCGTGCGATTTGACACCATTAGATTATTTTTTGTGGGGGTATGCCAAGGCTAATGTGTATAGGGACAAGCCCGCTTCGATTGACGCACTGGAAGCCAACATCCATGCGTTCATTCGTGAGATACCGGCCGATATGTGTGAAAGAGTATGCAAAAATTGGACTCAGCGGATGGGCTACCTGAGACGCAGCCGCGGTCAACATTTGCATGAAATTATCTTTAAACATTAAATTGCAAGGTTCAAACTATCGATTCAAATAAATATTTCATTCATTTTTTCGAATTTTTTGTGTTTTTTTTTTTAAAAAAGTTCTAAACCTCTTAAAAAATCACCCTTTATTACTAATTATAAGTATAAAAGAGGCATTTGGCCCAACAATAAAGCAATCGATATTCATCCATTGATTCAACCTCGTCTTTATATTCAACGACGTTTCGTTCTTAGTACAGCGAACAAGTTCAAGTGCTTGGCTCACAAAATTCTGCAAAATAACAAGTGCAATCGCTTGGTATTAGAATTCAAATCAACAGAAAGCATTTTCAAAGTCAACCAGACAAGCATCCGTGCATTGGTTCTTGCATTTATTCCATTGAATGTTGGAAACCAGTTTTGACGCGGCAAGTGTCATAGTGTCAATAGTGTCATGCCTCGCCCTGAAAATGAATTGGTTGTCCGGGTTAGTATTTTCCTTTCCCTTTTTCGGGATTGGATGTACCACTGCCATTTTCCAATGCGCCGGATAATATGCATTATTCAGCGCACTGTTAAACAGCATTGTGACAATCTCCACAGCCTCCAGGGGCAGGTGTCTCATTACGTCATTTGGGATACCATCAAAACCCGCCGAATTTTTGTTCTTATTTGTCATTTTTTGTCCATACTAACAAATTAAGTGGTTCTCGCATGTTTGCGACAACGGCCTTAGCATGGTTTTCATCAGTGAAAACACTAAAACTGTTATTCTCAGATCGCCACTTGTCGACCTCAGTGCGCAGATAAAAGTGACTCACCTGGGCCCTTTTCTCAATGTCGTGATTACGGCGAACAGGATTGTTCACCGTATACACGGCCTCGAAACAAGCGCCCAGCAAGTCAACTTTCTCCTGGGGATCTTCGACCACAAAAAAATCATCGGTAGAAGCAACATTATCCGGGCTTATGCCTGCAGTCAGTAGTGTCTGTCTGTTTTCAGCTGTCTGGGAGATTCGGACAGTTGAAACATCATTGTGATCTATCATTGAACATAATCGGACTACTGCTTTTTATAGCCCGAATTCGATTGCCTCAGTACAGACTTACGGAATTTCAGTAACTATGTGTAATCAACTGTTTCAGTTTTCGGATCTCCGAGTTGAGTGACCTTACCTCCGATTCGTTGCGGTCTGTAAACTGTCGATGAAGCTGTTTAAGCTTAGAGAGCAGTCTACTTTTTTGTCTGTAAAGTGCGTCAATTGTAGCGTTCCTGTACTTTTCTATCTGGTCGTCGTCGGATCGTACTATCTGAGGGATAGTCCGCTCCATTGTTCGTTTAATGACATCGTTCATCTGTACTAGATGACGATCGATGTCAATGTTCGTTATGTTTTCGTTAGTTGGTGGACCAATCCCACTCAAACGAATTTCACGTTTTAACAACCCGTAGAAGTGCGGCCAGCGTGCCCTTCCAAAATCGAAGGAACACACTGATTCGTACTTTTCCAGCATCGTTTGCTCGTTCGGGATCCGAAATGCAGCAGCGAGTCCGTAGAGTTCACTATCGTACTCGAATGCACGCAAACAGTTCCGCGTGATACGAGCCGCGTTTTTCAGTTCAAGCCTTGCGACCGTTAAGGCCAAGTCCAAGAAAGCACAGTTTCTCGGGAAAGAAGCGATATCCGTCTACAAATCAAGTTTGCACTTAATCATATTGAGGCGCCACCAGTCATAGATATGGTTGCCCCTAGTGTTGGGAGTCACATTTCCCCACGCCGCGTGCTTTGCGTTTAAATCTTAGTTAGTTTCGCTAACCAAAAGCACATCTGGGTTTTCGGTTTGCAACAGGTTGGACAATGACATTCACGTTGGACAAAGCAAAGGACACGTTGGGTGCCACAAAATTGGGGAAAGCGCGAGACTTTTGACGCTTCTCTTTTTCAGAAAACCTTTTGCGGGCCTGGACTCGCTTTTTCTGCTCCTAGTACCATGGACAACCCCTGAAATCGGCGGGATGCCAAGAGTTCCCGCAGAGCACACACGAAATAACACTCCGGTCCCCAACTATGTCGTTGCCAAGAGGACATTCCCCATGAATGTGGTCCTTATTGCACTTTACGCCACTGAACTGCATGTTGCAGTTAGCAGCGGCGTGCCCGAACCTCTGACAATGCATACATTGTAGTATGCGGTCAGATCGTTTTAATGTCTCCCATTTGACAGAATGGTGGTATTGGTATCTTCCTCAAACCATCAATTCTGCCTTTGGGATTGAGCTGCACCAAGAAGAATGGTAAATTACGGTTACCACCCCTTGCCACAGCCGACGAAAACGGATTGACCCCACGAATTTTTAATTTAGAGGTCCTTGGTGTGTACGTGAAGTACTCTGCCTGGGTATTTTCCTAGGCGGTGCGTACCTTTTGCTACTCCTCCTGGGTTTCGCACATAATTATGTGCTTATTAGCACTAAGCCGCTTAATACCAAAATTCGTGGTAATTAACTTGCATAATTTAATGCAGTCTTTTACCTCAAAGTCACTTACATTTATTGGAGGGATTTTTGCCTTCTCCGCTTTCTTTGGTGACTGCTGCTGTTGTTGTTGCCCCTGTGGTTGTTGTCTCTGCTTCTGATTTTGCTGTTGTTTCTGCTGCTGCGTTGTTGTTGTTGTTGTCGCTGCTGTTGTTGTTGTCGCTGTTCTTGCTGCTCCTCGAATGCTTGGATGTGCTGCTTTTTGAGCAGCTCCTTTTTTTCCAGCTTGGCGCACTTTCTCTCTTTTGAGGAGGAGCTTCTTAATGAGCTTGTTCAGAGCTGCCTCCTCATCTACTTCCTCTTCCTGGAGGTCGTCGTCACACTCCTGTGACAGCTCCCTGAATGGGTTGCCTTCTCCTACGTATTGGGGGCGACCGCCTGACTCATAAGAGCTCAGGTTTGCCTCTGCGAAAGATGCTGCGGCCAGGCACGCATTACCCTCCTCACTTGCCGCCATCGCCCCTCTCTTGGCAGACAGGTTCGGCTGAGGGTTCAGCTTCCGTCTTCTTTTTTCACCTTTTTTTCTGTCAGGCTCTACTTCAGATTCATCTGACGCGGACATTGCTGCAGGTAGCTTTTTTATAACTGACGTTGTTCCTACATTTTTTTCCACCTCTTGGTGAATTGGCTTCGCGGTTGACGACGACGCCGAAATTACTGTTTTACCTGCGGACGTAGCCGTAGCTCTTGGGACCACTTTGGCAACACTCTCGCTTGTTGCTGAGGTAACAATTTGTATGTGGTCACGTGACGTCACACCGCGCTTGGGCACAGATGTCGTCACTGCTAGTGTTGTTGTTTTTGTTTCTGCTGCTGCTTCTAATGTTGCTGGTGTTTCACTTGAAACCTTTTTTTTATTGCCGATACACTTTTTGCCAGCAATGCTGGAATTTTGCGCGGGACACCCTTCAGACGGGGGTCCATCGCTTGGTTTTAGTGTCTTTTCACTTTATATTAATGTTTTGCTATTGTTTAATTTTTTTTTCTCTGAAAAAAGAAATACCACTTGTATACTCAGATTCCTATCAGAATTGGCAAAGAAAAGAAACATTGGAACAATTTGGTGTAGTTATGCATAAAAGAAATTTTGGAAGTCCAACAAGCTCATTGTATAGTGTAAAGTTGTAGTGCTCAGATCGAAATCAAAAAATAATTCAATTCAATATCTTTATAGGGACTTCTTTTTTGTTACAATAACAGGGTTTACAAATTTGAGTCTTAAATATGTATTTTAAAATTAAGTCGACTTAGAAATGGTCTGACTTTTCCGATAAGGAAATTAAATAAAAAGCCATCACATAGTGTGAAAGAAACAGATATATTTTACATACCTAGCAGACTAAGAAGTTGTATGGCCAAATGTTTACTCAATTTACATTACTTAAATGTATTTATAATGTAGGGTGCAAGAGAGACACCAAGAGGTTGACTGACAGGGACATGATAAATACATCAATGTCAGCAAAAATCACTCCCTTCCCTAGCACAGAATTAGTGCTGCCAGATTAATTAATTTTTAACAGCAGTGATAATGATTTATCGTTGCAGTTTTTTTTGTAATTAAAAATTAGAAGGTACAATCGATAGTTGAAATTATAGATAGTTGTAAACAACGTTAGTAAGCCTTAGGCAACAATTTATTACATAATTTTGAATGAATAGTTATATATAGTCAGTTTGTACAATGAATACTAAAATGGTTATACCTATTATGTAATATATAAATAAAAAGTAACAATATTTTTTTAAGTCATTTACACTATTAAGTTGATTAAATAATTATGGTAAATATTTATTAATTTACTTGCCTTCAAATTTGGATATACAATTTTTTGTGTTATATAGATTTTACAAAGTTATATTTCTTATTCTTTTTATTATTATTATTTTTTAATTTTATTTGATGGAATGACTAACGCTTTTAATTGTAGTTGTAGTTTATTTGGTTTTATGAAATTATAGTGCTGATATAATTTTATTCCAAAGGTAACATTTTTTAAATTTAGAAAATAGAGTAAAGATGAGATATGGCAGACATTGCTTAACCTCTATATGTACCAGGAGTGGACTTTACCTAAAACGGTGGTAAGTACACATTATCAGTTGACTCAGATAGGAGGTCCTCTTAAGTAAAGAAAATTGTATGTTTTGGTCAAAGTTGACACATTACTTTAAGACTCATGGTGACAAACGCCAAGTATGCGAGAGGTTGTTCCTCAGTACTCATTCTTTGGTAACTAGGCCAAAACAACTTGATTTTTAATAAAAGAGAAGTTACCGGAATTCTGAAATGTTTCACCGACTCCTGCATGAATTCTGACAATACATTTCCAGAAGACTGAGGAGCCCGATTAACCACATTCACCTTTGCAGGCGGATGTCCCCACACAGCATCAGCAAAACTTAATCCCCCATTTATAGCTGCTCTTACACCAACCTAAACACTGTCTAGGTCCCAATTTTTTAAACGCCTCCCATGTAACGCTATGTTTGAGAACCCACTTACATTTTTTTTACTGTTTCCAAATCATCTTTGCAGCCCAAAATGCAAATGAAGGCATCTAATTTAAAATTATTACTTTTTGACCATTTGGTTACAAAAGGTTTAATCTTAGATATACTTAATGATTGATCAATATGGAGCAGCTCCTCTCTTATTTCGTTGGACGAAAATTCCCTTTAATAAAATTGGCACCTTTCTTAGTGAGTTTGGTGCAAACAAAAATGCATCCGCTGTGGTATATCTAAAAAATTATTTTGAATAAAATCTAATAAAGATTAAGATTAAACTCCCTTTATAAAAAGTGGAGGGCACCACATATAATTTATATTGTTATCATCAATTAAATTGCTGCCACTTACATTAATAATATTATTCAAATTTATCTGCTCCAATTGGTCAGGATCCTCATCGACATCCAGATCCGCATAACAGTTATTGTGGATAGTTGCCTCCTCCTGCAGTATGGACTTTATTGCTTTTTTCCCTTTTTCTAAATTTCGTCGAAACAATTTGGATCGTTCTCCATAATTCGTTTTAAGTCATTTAAATTAAGTTTTTTATTTAAGGTATTTGGCACCATTGAATTTTGATTGGCTGAGTGAGATGGTTTATTTTTCAACGATGGATTATTTATATTCCTGTCTCGAGCGCGCCATAACTAATTGGTGAGTAAGGGGATTTGTTTCCCTTAAACTGTTTTTTACACTTGAGCGTGCATCGCTGTTAATATGCACTTCAAGATTTGAAATAAAATTTTGTGACCACTCACCTGCTTCTTGAGCGATTTTATCTAAATCTGTTTCGGAAAACATTTTAGAAGGTGGCATCATGTTTTTATATGATTTTTTGTTATTTCGGGGGGCCTTGGCGGCTTCTCCTATTCCATTTTTTTAATATATATATTTTAACACTTATTTAGTCTCTTTTTACAGTCAATAGCTGAGTTAATTAATTTAGCGTCGTTTAACTTCACTGACAACAGATATCGTTTTTTTTTTATCTATGTACACATACGTACTTGGTACTTCTATTCTAATTTCCGCCCTCGCGGCAAAACACATCTGATCACTGCCACTCGCCACAGATCAATCTCCGAAGTTAAAAAAAAGTTCAAGTGCTCAACTTATCGTGAAAAGTGTTTGTTCAGATCGAAGTAAAAATAAAATTGTGAAATTCAAGTGTTGTGAAAATAGCTCAAGACTTTAATACTGATTTGCGTTTGCAGAGTTCAGCAGTGATGGCACTCCAAGGAGATAGTGAAGCATATTTGGCTGTTCTTTTTGAAGATAGAAATTGTGCACAATTCATGCCAAGCGTGTGACAATTATGCCAAACGATATCCAATTGGCCAGACGCGTCCGTGATGAACTTGCTTAGGTGTACGTTTTATATTCTCATCGGTCCTTTTTAGAACCACAACAAAGTTCATAAGATATGTTTGTTTTATTTTAGTATTCAAAATTAGGTTAATTGTTTTCAGTTGTTTATTTTATTTTTGATTGGGTTTCAGGAGAAGATATTTATAAAATAATAATAAAAAATTCCAACTACCAAATTTATGGACTTACGTACTTATGTATATCAAGTAATTTTGTGCACAGTGCGGATGTTTCAATACAAAAATAGGTGTTTTAGATGTTTTTTTTGCTAATTTCAATCGTTAGGCCATTTTTCGGGAAAGTTGAAGAAAAATAAAAACATTTACTTCGAGCTGGTGCATTTTGTGACTGCTTTACTGCCTTTTGGGGAGTCAAACATATTTGTTGAGGGTTAAACGAGAACTGAAAGTTTTTGGAGTCTACCCCTGCTTTTATTTACTCTCACCACCATCTGTTCACATTCGATTTCACACACCAATGCCGTACATTTCTACCAAACAAATTGGAAACTTCATAACGTTGTGAACAGTGAAACAGTTAGGTTATCTTACATTAAAAGTTTAATAAATAAAACAAGTTAAAAATGTCTGATCGCGGTAAAGGTGGAAAAGTGAATGAAAAGGCAAAGGCATGACAACAAGCAGACCAGGATCATCCCACGTCATTTGCAATTGGTCATCCGTAATGACGAAGAAATAAATAAATTGTTTCCTGGAGATACAATTGCACTAATACTAATAATATATTTATTTATCAGAAACCGTCCTTTTAAGGACGACAAAATGATTACATTAAGAGTATAAAAATACTTCCATTAAAAAAATATCACGAAATTCTTTTACAACTCAAATTTGCCGCCATTTTATGTTTGTACAAAGCCGCGCTTCATTATAAACTACAGAAACTTTATTTTCATTTTTCTTTTAATCAAAGAGCAAACTCGAACACACAAACAAACAATAATAATAAACAATTCATATCTCTTAAAATTGTTGTTATGGTCCTTAAATGGACCTATTGTCGGTAATAAAATAAATTAAATATTATTTATTTAACCTCCGACACCATAAAGATTACGTCCCTGTGTTTTCAATGCATAAACAACATGCGTAGCAGTGATTGTCTTACGCTTGGCGTATTCATTGTATGCAACAGCATCACGAATAACATTTTCCAACAACACTTTCTTCGTAGATTAAACCGGAAATACGTTTTACACTAGAGAGCTGCATGAATGGCAAAAAAACAAGTTCAAATGAACAATGCCAAAAATTAGTTGAATGAAATAGAATGCGAAGCCGAATATGTTTGAGTGAGTGAGTGCGGTCAGGTAGAACTCGGACGCACAAAATTCAAAGAAAACGAATTGAATGAGTCGTAATTCGTTGGAATAAGAGGTTGCGTTTCGAATAGATTCGAATGACAAAGCGGGTTTTTAATTGTTGTCTTGTCGCACATAAAGAAAAAGAAGAAAGGAAAGAACGACAGTCTACTGCTTACGTCTCTTGAATCAAACGAAATGAATTCACACAAAAACTCGAGTAATTTGAGTGTCTTCGAGTGCGAAATTTTTTATTCCGCTTTACGCTTGATTTATTCTCATTCATTTCGCTGAATGCCGTCTGGTGTAAGAGACAACACGTACTCACATTGCTACTCATTCGTTTCATTGTGTGCCTCACACTCACTCATTTTTTTAATTCAATTGGAGTCCATTAAACGTATGTTATGAGTGAAGCCATGCAGCTCTCTATTTTACACCACAGCAACGAGCTAAACGACGAACTGCAAGCTTTGTAATATCTTGGATACCTTACGAGCCTTTGCATGTCCTTTTCCACCTTTATGCAGACGACTACGACTACTAATATTTTGTTAATATTTTCTTTTATCACTGAACCGCACTAAAAGTAAATTTTTTAATTCCTTTACATTTTAAGATTACCCGCGCCTTTTCACTGTTCACAATTCAATAAAATTTGTATGGAAATGGCACTTGTATTTATACTCAGAATCCTATTGGAATTGGCAAAGAAAAGAATCATTGGAACATTTTTGTGTAGTTATGTATAAAAGATATTTCAGAAGTCCAACAAGCTCATTGTATCGTGTAGGAGGGGACTTCAACGCCAGACACCCCCCATAGCTGGTGTCTGGCGTTGAAGTCCTCTTGTATTGTATCACCACAAGGAGCAACTATTGTTCCTGCACACCTGCACACCCTAGTAGTTATTTCGCAAGCCCAGAAGACCTTCCCGAGAACACCATTGAGCTTCTTTAACATCCTCCCAGATTTTCGGTATTACTCTTGCATTGCGCATACTAGTGATTCTGATCATCTGGCTGTGGAGCTTCGAGTTCGGCTGAACCAACGAATTTTACTGGAGGTGCCAACCCCAGAGATGCACACCAACAACAGCGAGTAAACAATTCCAACTGGAGTGTACCAACGTGATGTTTTGCAGAGCAATAAATCATCACAGGGAGAATAATTTCAGGCAGAGGTTAGAAAAAATAAAGCCAGGACCAGACGCTTTCAAGAAGATCAACTCACTGGTTGGGAAATCAAAGTCTATTCCTGAGAATATTAGACATGGAGAGGAAACTGCAACCACCGCAATTGAAAAGGCCGAAGCATTTGCCACCCACTTCGAAGCGAACTTCACGGATCTACCACCATCTCATATGCCTGAGTTCCTGGAAACAGTGAAAGAACAGGTGCAAGAGGCAACTTCACAAGAAGTATCATCGCAAATCCAATGATCTAACTAGTGATAAAATCCTGCTTTAACAACAGCTTTTTTCCGAAGTATGGAAAGTAGCAAAGATAGTTCCAGTGCCAAAGAAAACAGACAGGACAAACGTTAGTGGATACCGTCCAATAGCTCTTCTATATTGTGTAAGCAAAATTATGGAGTCATTGATGCTACGCAAAATCAATCACCTGTGTGCGGTGAGAGGCATACTTCCGTCTTACCAATTCGTATTTAGACCGAAACACTCCACCATTCATCCTGTGGTGAAGCTCTAAAACGAGGTCACCTTGGGTTTAAACCAAAAGGAGACAACTATTGCCTGTTTACTTAACATCGAGAAGGCCTTTGACAGTGTATGGATCAAGGGACTGATTTATAAGTTAATGGAATTCGAATTTCCTAATTGTATGGTGAGGTTATTCTTTGATTTCTTAACAAATAGATCGTTCTTTGTTCAGGTACATAGTGCGAAGTCTTCGGAAAGGAGAATCAAGGCAGGAGTACCTCAGGGATCCAGACTCGGTCCGATCCTCTTCAATATATACACTGCAGACCAACCAGCCAATGATGGACGAAGCAAGATACTGCTTTATGCAGACGACTACGTCACATACGCTACTTCTCTACTTGAAGTTCGGACTGAAGATGAATAGCGCCAAGACGGAATTAATATGTTTCCGGAATCCACTGACAGCGACCAGAGGACACAGCCAGCTGACGCCGTTGTATGAGAAAACAGACAGTCATTACAGGGGGTAAAACCCTCTTAATTTTAATTAAATCCTCCGATATAATTCCGAAGCTTTTGTCCGTGTTTATACATATTCTGAGTGTGTACAGGAAGGTCTTTGTATTTAGACGGGATTTTGTTGGGAGTTTCAGAATTTGAGTTTTCAATTTTTAAGAATGCTGAGTCAATTTGGTGGTTACTCATATTCTGAGTGTGTGCAGGAAGGTCTTTGTATTTAGACGGAATTTTGTTGGGAGTTTCAGAATTTGAGTTTTCAATTTTTAAGAATGCTGAGTCAATTTGGTGGTTACTCAAATTTGAGGGAGAAATTGGGATGTTGTCTCTTAATTTTTACTTATAAAATTCTGCAACGAATATTCCACCCTATACACACTGCGCTGAATATCAGAGTGTTCTTTAACAGTTCAATTATCTTAGCACTCTCAGAACACAAAATCCTTTGTGAATTATCATTTCAAAAAGAGACTGAACCTTATCAAACCAGGCCCAGACACCTTTATGAAAATAAACCAAATTGTTGGATAAGTCTCTAGTCACTGAACCCGAAGTGAAGTAACTGGACTAACGGCTGAAATTCCCAGCCCAATTGCCCAGTTTTCAGCAACAAACCCATCAGTCTACATTCTAGTTGATGAGTCTTTCACCAGCCCTATCGGTAGCAATTTATACCGGTAACGCGGAAAAGTCTTCAGGTCCGGAAAAAATTTCCAACTTTGTCATGAAAGGAGCAATAATTTTTCTCACAATTATTCTCAATAATTGTATTGACAACTGCTATTTTCCAACCAAATGGAAAATTGCGGAAGTTTTTCTAAACTGCGAATCGCATTTCAAAATTTTAACCCATCTCTCTGCTCCCAAACATAAACAAACTTCTATCCATGTTGATTTTAAACAAAACCAACTCTGTTTGCACCGAACTAGAAATATCGCAAAATTACCAATTCGGATTAAAACAATCACTCCACATTTCACCCACTGTTGAAGCTTCAGGCCGATGTTAGTATTGGGTTAAATAAGATAGAGAACACCGCTGCTTATCTACTTGACATTGAAAAGGCATTTAATTCCGTTTAGATTAAGATCCCTTAATTTCCCAACACATACCATAAGAATTATTTACAGCTCCAAATCCAGTATCAGGGGTAGCGCAACGCTAAACCTGGTTTAATCTATATACTTCTGTTCAACCACAAACTGATTCTCGAACAGGGACTCTGTTTTACACAGATGACTCTATCACCTACTCTTCTTACACTTGCCCTAACATTGCATTGCGTAGAGTTAAGTCATACATCCTCAAACTATCGGAATACTACCAAAAATCGGGAATCAAAATAAACTCCGCTAAAACCGAAGTCGTTTAGATTTCTTATTGTCCTAAACACAACTTATAGCAGAATTCGAGGTAGAGGTGTTTTTTTGCCGATATCATCGGGACAGGCGTCATAAAGAGGAAAGAAAGATGAGATCTTTGACATGAGCGCCAAGAAATCACAGCCAAAGAATTTCTGGGAATCACCCATCAAATGCTTGTAAACTATGATGCAAAGTAAAAACAGAACTTGACATTGAAAAGGCATTTAATTCCGTTTAGATTAAGACCCCTTAATTTCCCAACACATACCATAAGAATTATTTACAGCTCCAAATCCAGTATCAGGGGTATCAAAGCAGGGGTAGCGCAACGCTTAACCTGGTTTAATCTATATACTTCTGTTCAACCACAAACTGATTCTCGAACAGAGACTCTGTTTTACACAGATGACTCTATCACCTATTCTTCTTACACTTGCCCTAACATTGCATTGCGTAGAGTTAAGTCATACATCCTCAAACTATCGGAATACTACCAAAAATCGGGAATCAAAATAAACTCCGCTAAAACCGAACACGTTTAGATTTCTTATTGTCCTAAACACAACTTATAGCAGAATTCGAGGTAGAGGTGTTTTTTTGCCGATATCATCGGGACAGGCGTCATAAAGAGGAAAGAAAGATGAGATCTTTGACATGAGCGCCAAGAAATCACAGCCAAAGAATTTCTGGAAATCACCCATCAAATGCTTGTAAACTATGATGCAAAGTAAAAACAGAGCGTGGTAGAGCATTCCACATTCGTATTGTACGATTAAGAAACGAATCCTTGTATTTTACTGTACATCCGAAGACAGGCTTGAGGGTAAACTGATGTGCATTCCTAGTATGGCGAGTATTGCGGTTGAATTGCTGTAAGGGTGGAATGCAACTGGCTATTTGATTTGAGCACTTGTGGTGGAAAAACCGATAAAAAAATTACAGGCAGAAGACATTAAGACGATGACTAAGAGAATCATGTGATTTCGCGATGTCTCGAACTCTAATAAGTTTTACTGCACGTTTTTGGTAGTAGCTCCAAATGTTTGCTCTAGACGTTTGCACTGACCGGGATCATGCTCGTCCTTGCATTTGACGCACCTCGGCTTCATGTCGTAATTGATGCTGACATGGCCAAAGCTTTGGCAGTTCCGGTATTGTGTAACTTCGTTGGGAAGAAGTCTTTCCAATACGACTGCTTCGCTCAGCAGGTTCTTCGCTTTGACGACCTCAATTACACTAGTTCCCTTCTCAAACGAAGGCATTATAGATGATGGATTTGTTTTTCGGTGATTTGAAGGCTGTTGCCTTCAGCGCCTTAAAGCCAGCTTCGAGCAGTCCGCTGATGATGTCTTCGGGAGCGTGTGAATGGTGTATTTTTTTAGGATAACTATACATATCCGGTCTTCCTTCGCGGTAAATGTGTGGTGCTGGTTTTGCTGAGCCCTCAGATAATCCTTTAATGGTATTTTCTGCATACAGTCTTCACAAGGGATTTAGTTTTGTTGATTTTTTCGAGCAGACATGCCTTGACGACCTTAATTTTTTCCTTTAATACCCATTCTCAGGTATATTTTCGGATGTCGGGTGGGGTTTTATAACTTTGTTAATGTTATCTATTTTTATTAGTGAATTCACTATTTATTGCTTTTGTGTTTTTTTGGTTTTTCTTATTACCGTCTGAGTATTGTCTGACCTGTGTCTTCTGTCGTTGTTAACCAACGTTGTTAACCTAACCTAACGAGAAGAACCTCAGTGTTTTGTTAACCCGTGGGCAATTTCTTTTTTAAGGCATGCCAAACGAGTATCACACGGAACAAATGTATCATAAACAGCTGGTCAGTAAATTATATTTAAGCAGCGTACAATTTCTGAATTCTCGCAGTCTAACAGCGAAATTTCTTCTATTTTTAGCAAACCTTTGCTGTAAAATCGAAAAGTTTGATGGGTGAAATTTCAAGCCAGCGGCATTACGCAATGTAAAAATTGTCAAAAATTCGGACACGTTGCTAGCAACTGCGGCATAAAATACCGCTGCATGAAGTGCAAGGTCGAGCACTTACCAAGAAATTGCCAAGAAGCATCGACAACAAAAAGGACGACTCAGTTTTTTGCGCCAACTGCCAAGAAATTGGACACCCAGCAAACTACAAGGAGAAGGTAGCCGAAAAAGCTAAAAATGGTCTGAAGAAGAAGGAGCAGCACAAGTTTGCCTTGAGCTTGGCTTCGAAGGCCATACAATCCGGTCTGAGCTATGCCGCCGTCGCCGCCCTTACCAACACAACAAAACCACAGGTGAAGCCAGCTGCGAAACCACTCCCAAAGCCAGTTGCGAAGGCAACCACAAAGACCACCGCTGCACTAACACCAAAGACCACCGCTGCACCAACTCCAAAGACCCCCATAGCATTAAATAAGAGCTCGTCGAATATCTTCGAGGATACAGAGAGGTTGTTTGGTACCGATCTTTTGACCCTTCTCCAGAAGGCTACAAAGGTTGTTTCCAGCAACTACAGTAGCCTCGACGATAGAGCAAAAACAATGATACTAGGCAAACTTATCAGTGAATTATGTTCACAATAAATCTGCTTGGTATTTTAACATATAATGTAAGTTCTATTTATTCCACAGCCAAACGGAGTTCCTTAAACTTATTTATTAAGTCTAAGAGACCCGACATTCTTTTCTTACAGGAAACAAGACTCAACAGCAAAAACCCCTACAAACCAGATGTAGCCGAGAATACAAAACCAACGAAAAAACTGGAACTGCAATCATAATCAACAACTCATTCCGAGGTGAGAAAATCCAAATACCGGGACTAACGAGCATGGAAACAACAGCGGTCATCATCAAGGTGACTGAAGTGGAAACGCTGCAGATTGTATCAGTCTACAACCGATGCAGCGCCGCAAGAGGAAACATACTTCAAGATCTGACGACCATCAACAATTTGTGTAACGAGCACACTCATTGCGTAATTGGAGGGGTCTCAACGCCAGACACCACCAAGCGTGCCCATCCTACTCTTGGCGATCATCTTTAATAACTGCATTAATAACAGCTATTTCCCGAAAACATGGAAAGTAGCCAAGCTTGTTCCAGTGCCAAACGGAGAAGACAGACAGGACAAAAGTTAGTGGATACCGTCCAATAGCTCTTCTGTGTTGTGTCAGCAAAATTATGGAGTCATGGCTGGTGTGCAAAATCAATCACTTGTGTGCGGTGAGAGGCATACTTCCGTCCTACCAATTCCGATTTAGACCAAGACACTCCACCATTCATCCTCTTCTGAAGCTCCAAAATGACGTGACCATGGGTTTAAACAAAAAGGAAATAACTGTTGCCTGCTTACTGGACATTGAGAAGACCTTTGACAGTGTATGGATCAAGGGCTGATTTATAAGTTAATGGATTTTGGATTTCCTAACTGTATGGTGAGGTTTATCTTTGATTTCTTAACAAATAGATCGTTCTTTGTTTAGGTACATAGTTCAAAGTCTTTGGTAAAGAGAATCAAGGCAGGAGTACCTCATGGATCCAGACTCGGTCCGATCCTCTTCAACATCTACACTGCAGACCAACCAGCCAATGAAGAATGTAGCAAAACATTGTTTTATGCAGACGACTCCGTCACATACGCTACTTCTCTGTCACCAGAAATGGCTTCACGAAGAATCGAGACCCATATCAGGAAACTTTGGGACTACTACCTGAAGTGGGGACTGAAGATCAACAGCGCCAAGACGGAGTTAATATGTTTGAGGAATCCAGTGACAGCGAACAGAGGATGACGAGCATTTGCTACCTGCTACAGCAACATAAAAATCAAACTCCCGGACAACACCGAGGTACTCACCAAGAAAACAAGGAAGTACTTGGGGATCAACTTCACTGAGAGATTGAAGTTCAACCCGCATGCAGACATCACCCTCAAAACGGCAAATTTTGCGCTTCATCTGGTATACCCGTTGCTCAAGAGGCACTTTGGGTTAAGCAAACAGACAAAACTGCTGATGTAAAAGCAACTCATCCGTCCAGTGATAACCTACGGTTGTCCTATCTGCTTCACCATTTCGCCAACAACAATGAAGAAGATCCAGCTATTCGAGAGGAAGATACTGAGATCCTGCACAGGATTATATCGGAACCCCGCAAGATTGAAGTACTATCCCACAAGAAGACTCTACGAAGAATCAGGAATTAGCCAACCAATCAACAGTTTTATGATGGATCTATCCGGAAGACTCTTGAGAAATCTCGAAGACCACCACAGAAGTCCAGGACCTAATTCAACAGGAGTTGGAACCAACACACCGATACCTGAATCCCCGTGCTATCACGGACTCGAGGTTTGAGAACATCATCCAAAACCAGTTGACGCCGTTCTATGAAAAAACGGACAGTCACTACAGGGGGTAAAACCCTCTTAATTTTAATTAAATTCTTTTTATCCAAACAGGAACAAATTTTATTAAATTACATTTTTCTATTATCCAATTATAAGATTAAGAGTAGTCATAAGTAATGTTTTGTAAAACATTTGTAAGCCTAGCCATAAGAAATCCGTCGGGCCCTTTTTGTTGAGCCGACATTACCTATTTTAGTAATAAGTCTAGATATAAGTCAATTTGTATATAAATATTAGATTAAATAAAACCCCTTCTTAAATCTAACAAAATCGAATTCTCGCAGTTGTCCTCCTGCCATTGTGGTGATAACACCTTAGTAAAAGAAGTGGAAAAAGTGAAAAACGTTCAAATAACAAAAACGTTCTCTTTAGGACGAAAACTTGATATTTTAAGATCGTTAGAAATGGTTTAAAAAAACAAAAGGAAAGGCTACAGTCCGCTTGGGGCGAACAGTACCATATCCATATCCCTATATGCCCGAAAGAAAATCGCATTAAAAAGGTGATGGATATCATTTCATTCTATAAAATATATATAAAAAAAAATATTTTTTGGAGAAACGCCCCCAAAAAGTGGGCGTGGCCAAAAACTTTGTATAGGCGATATATTGGAAGAAATATTTGCTAAATATCTTGTTAAAATTTTTTTTTGAGTTTCTATGAAAATTTTCGCTAAAAACAGCATTTTAGTGAAAAAAGCCCACAAAAAGTAGGCGTGGCAAAAAAATCGTATATGACAGACTTATAAAGGAGGGCAGTGCCTACATATCTTGTAAAGGTTCCAATACTCTATCACACTGAAGCCTTAAAACGTTTTTTTTAAATTGTGGGCGTGGCAGTGGGCGAATTTAAAAACTTTTAACACCTTACCATTTCGGGACCCTAAGGAGTATATGCTCTAAATAAAACGATAAAATGATATTTTAAGTGTTAAATCCTAAAAAAAACATAAGGAAAGGCTACAGTCCGCTGGGGGCGAACAGTATGATACCCTATCCATATCCCTATATGCCCCAATTTCATTTCATTTTAGTAATTAAATTTTATTTTTTTTTAAACGCCCCCAAAAAGTGGGCGTGGCCAAAAACTTTGTATGGGCGATATGTTGGAAAAAATATTTTCTAAATATCTTGTTAAACATTTTTTTCAGTTTCTATGAAAATTTTCGCTGAAAACATCTTTTTTTAGTGAAAAAGCCTACAAAAAGTAGGCGTGGCAAAAAATCGTATATGACAGGCTTATAAAGGAGGGCAGTGCCTACATATCTTGTAAAGGTTCCAATACTCTATCTCTCTAACTTTAGTCTTAAAATGTTTTTTTCTAAATTGTGGGCGTGGCAGTGGGCGGATTTAAAAACTTTCAACAACTTACCATTTCGGGACCCTAAGGAGTATATGCTCTAAATTTCAGCTTCCTAGCTTAAATTTAAAGGCCTCAAAAGTTGATACGGACGGACATTGCTAAAAAGTCTTAGGATTTGGTCCTGATCATAAATATATATACTTTTATGAGTCTACGACGAATATTAAGGGGTGTTACAAACTATGTTACATATGCTGACATTTAGATGTCAGCATATGAAATTTGAATATGTCCGCTTGGATAAGATTTCTTTCATACTGATTGGTGACAGATTGAAAAATTTTCATATCATCTGCGTATATTAAAATATTGCTGGATTATGCATGCTTTAACATCATTTATGGCAAGTATAATTAAAATAGGGCCTAAGTGGCTTCCCTGAAGAACTCCAGACCGAGCAGAAAAAGATTCAGAAAACGAACCTCTAAATTTGGCACGATAATCCCTCCCCTAAGGTATGAATTAATCCATTTTATAAAAACAGGTGGGAAACCATACGCCCCGAGTTTAAATCTGATTATCTCATGGGACAGCTGGTTGAAAGCCTTAGAGAAGTCGGTGTATATGCATTCGACTTCATTATTATTTTTTAAGGAACTAGAGTATGCACGCAAAAAACATAACATATTTTTAACAGTGGACCTGTTTCGTTACAAATGACACTATGACACTGTTGTTCGCTCTTTTCTTCGAGTTAACAAACTTCCAAAACCGATTATTATATCATTTTAATGAAAATTCCATATTTTTGACATATTCCCAATAAAGGTTAAGGGATAAAATTTCAAACTTATTAAATAGAATTAAATAATGATCGAAATCAGATTGGAGGAGGCTTTTTAAATAAATTTTCCAAGCTCTGTTTCATCGAGTTCGTCTCGACTTAAGCTTTCTCGAATACCTAGGGTGGAACAAGTGGCCATTTCTAGATGACTTAACAGGAATAACTCGATTCATGCAGTCATTAATTAGTGCATTGAATGATTCAACTGCAACATCAATATCAAAGAAGTTGTACATCTTTAAGGCAAATTTTTAATTTCTTCAGAAAGCTTCTGAAAATTTGCTTTTCGAAAGTTATAGGAATGCGGACGGTCATACGAATTACTGTTTTCGTAAATATGTCCACCTAAGTCAATAAAAATGTGCAATGGTTAATGATTTTTGTCTATGTTAGTAATACTTTTGTGAGATTCATCATCAACAGTACTAACAGCGTCAGAAGAAAATACTAAATCGAGAGTTCCATTTTTATAGTTTTTTATACAGCTTTCTGTAAGTCAAAAGATAAAATGTTGTCAAGTAGCGATAGCTCTTCTTGTGCAGAGTCAATGGTGGGGATAAAGTGAGATTTATCCCCATTTAATATGAGGCAAGTTAAAATCGCCAAGAAGTAGAATTGTACTGTCACAACAAGATATGTCAAATATGTGGTCGAGAGCCATAGATAGTTCTGATAACGAACAAAGATGGTGGGCCGGTATGTATGCGTTTACAATAAACAAATAATTATTCCCAAAAGTGATTTTTAAACAAATGAATTCAATATTGAGGTAAAATGGAAAGTCGATCTTTCGGGACTCAATGTGAGTACGAACAGCTATCAGGACACCACCTCCAAGAGCCTTAACGTTATTCTTATGACGATCGTTTCTCTAAACGGAGAACTCGCGAGTAAAGAGTTCCGTATCCAATTTATTGACATGAATCCAAGTTTCGGTCAAGGAGAAGATGTCAGGACAATTGAGACTAAATTTTTTTTGCGGCACGAGGCTAAATTTCCTTAACAAAGGTATTTACAGGCCAAACGTTGCGATCAGATATTAATTCATAAAAAAAAGGACATCATAAAAGACGCAACAAAACTATCATCCTTGCTGATATTAAAACATTTAATGGAATCGTTATTCGGCTTATAAATATTAATAATGAAGATTTCAAAACATAACCAAATTCTTACTCTTATAATCCATTAACCAAGTAATGTACATTTTATAGAATTAAACAGTTTTTTGAAGGAAACATGCTTAACAAAACATATTATTTCTATATAAAGGGTGATCCATTTCGTGGTTCCCTACTTTTTTAAAGAAAAAACCACAGAAAATTCAAATTTAATGGAGAATGTTTATTATGATTTGAAAGAACATTCTTTGGCATTTATTTTTTGAAGATTATGTCTATCAAATGTTGGCCGTTGCTACGTCGCAGATGGTCCATCCGTTGAGTCCAATTTTCGATCACTCGTTCGAGCATTTCGACTGGTAACTGGCGAATGACACGCGTGATGTTTTCCTCCAAGGCCTGAATCGAAGCGGGTTTGTCGGCATAAGCTTTTGACTTTACATATCCCCACAGGAAAAAGTCTAACGGTGTGATATCACACGATCTTGGTGGCCAATCGACCGGCCCAAAATGTGAAATTATGTGCTCACCGAAATGTTCTCTCAATAAGTCTATTGATTGATGCTATGTGTGGGAAGTGGCGCCGTCTTGCTGAAACCAAATGTCGCCGAGATCACGAGCTTCAATTTCAGGCATTAAATAGTCGGTTATCATGACACGATAACGGTCGCCATTGATGGTAACGTTCGCACTGGTATAATTTTTAAAGAAATATGGACCGATGACTCTACCGGCCCACAAACCACACCAAACCGTTGTGTTTTCTGGATGAAGTGGCAGTTCTTCAATCTCTTCAGGTTGCCCTTCGTCCCAAATGCGGCAATTTTGTTTGTTTACATACCCATTGAGCCAGAAGTGGGCCTCATCTCTAAACAAAATTTGCCTCGAAAACGTCGGATCTTCTTGGAACTTTTCAAGAGCCCATAGAGCGAAGCGATGTCGCTTGGGAATGTCGAGCGGCTTCAGTTGTTGCACAAGCTGTATTTTGTACGCTTTCAATTTAAGATCTTGACGTAAAATGCGCCAAGTCGTTCCATACGTCAGTCCGAGTTGCTGCGAACGGCGCCGAATCGACTCTCTACGGTCTTCGTGTACACTCTCAGCCACGGCCGCTATATTTTCTTCACAGCGTCCTGGACATGATCTAGTCGGTCGAATATTATCCAATAATAAATGCTGGGTCTCAAAATGGGTGATGGTGTTGCGAATAGAACGCTCAGTAGGCCGATTATGTTGACCATAAGTTGAGCGAAGTGCACGAAACACATTCCTCACAGAACGTGAATTTTCATAATAAAGTTGAACAATTTGTAAACGTTGTTCACGCGTAAGTCTTTCCATTATGAAATGCCAAACAATACTAAACAAAAATAACATGACAGCATGACACGACTCACACGTGATCTGTCAAAAAAGGCTATTAAAAAAAGTATCTCTACTTGGATCACACTTTATAATAAATGAATAATATTCAAATTAGGGCTTTAGTTAGAAAAAACAAATTAACTCTTAAACATTTTAAGAACAATTATTTGTGGACCAATTGTGGGAAGAAAAATATATTATTAAATGTTTTATTTTAAATTTAATATTCTGATATTATAATTTGCTCAAAAACTTGTTATCAAGAAAAATATGAATATGTAAAAGAACTGATTCATGAATTTAGTAAAGCATGTACTAGCCATGACTTTAAATCAAAAGGTATTAAATGCTTTTCAATTGAAGCTCTGCCAAGTCCAGAAAACATTAAACCATATTCTAGTATACTATTCGGTGATATTTCTACTGAGCAGCAAAATAATATTGCCAATTATTTTGCTTACGGCAGACACAATAATATTTCTTGTTTTTATTTTCGTCAAACATACTCAAAAATTCCAAAACAATTGATTAGAGATAAAGCGAACTATTTAATTTGATTTGAGGAAAACAAGACTAATCTTAAACACATATTTGAAGACCACTGCAGCGATATTGATTTTGATTCATTTTTTGATATAGCAGTATTGACAGAGATGACAACCGGCAGCTGCAATCGTTGATGGAAAAAAAAACACAACAGTCAAAGCTCCAACGCATTCTATGGGACGGTCCATGCGTTAATTTTAAAGTTTTAACGCACACACGCCAGCGACGGGTTCTATGGGCCGGGCCTTTCAGTTGCTAAATTTTTCGCTCAGTTGAAATTGCTGAGATGTCATTATGTCACTTTATCAATAGCCTGCTCAGCGAAACTCGCGCTTACTCACTTATTGCTGAAATTTGCTAATCGCGCACCGGTGCAGGATGATGATGCCATTATGTCACTTTATCAATAGCACTGTATCGCTGTTTCACAAGTACTCAACTTTAAATACAATGAAGATAAGAAGATCTTTAGCTTAGTTGGTTAAGAGTTGCATTAATAAGCAATAATTGTTGTGGGTTCGAGTCTTACCAACGACTCTCCTTTTAGAGAGCTGATATTTTCTTTATGAAGGGTGCTTTCATTTTTGAAGATAGTATTTCATAGTAATCATTTTATGGAATCGTAATAATAGATAAATTGATTAATTTAATTTAATTTATAAACGTAATGTATTTTGTACGCGTACAGGGATACGTCATTTACCCAAATTTTTGAAGTTAAAAACCCATGATAAGAAAAAATGTGTTAAAATATGTTAAAAAATTGTGAATGTCAAAAAATAATGATTATATCCTTCACCACTGCAGCGGAGCGCGTATCGATGAGTGGTGTAGTGCTATAGAATTTATCACGTTGTTCGATAATACCACAACTTGTGAATTGTGCCTCCAGCTAGCAAACTATAGCGCAGGTCTTTCGGGGCTGAAATGAAGCGCTTTGATGTCAAATGGTAGTCGGCGATTGGGCGCATCGACGTTGGCACGTGTGTTGGTCAGACTAGGGCCATCATATGGCGTGGTATTGCATTGAGCAGTCTTTGAGTCGGGCATAGCGACAAATTTATTTGCTTAAACACGTGAAAAAACCTATTTAAACAAAGAAATTATACGCGTGAACTTTCGGGGTCACCAATGTAGTGGAAACCGGTGAAAATAAAAGGCGACACTACTAAATCTTTATAAAATGTTATTATTCGATTAGGTATTATTTATTTAATGTAAAATTGTTGAGAAACGCGAAGTGATGCGGGTGGCTGCTAATCAATGACTACTATTTCGATCCGACGGCTACTGAGCTGATCAAATCTGATGTTAACTGACACAGTTACCGTCGCTCACGCTGTGTTTTTTTTTTTTTGTAAATAGCTACGACGGTTACTTTTTGTGTGGCACCACATATACATATTTATTTTTAAAGCAAAATTAATCTACTAACAATAAGAACATAGCTAGGTTAGGTTAAGACAGGGGTGTGATGTAAAAACCATCGCACAACACTGGGCACCGCAGTGGAAACCTGGGGAACCGGCTGAATTTGTGAAAAAAAATCGAAACGGTAGACAAAAAAACTAAACATTTTCCCGTTTGGAGCAACCAATTACGATACTAAAGCTACAAAGACCTTTGAAGTTTGTACCGTTTATATGACCCAAAGCTTCGAAGAAGTATCTCTCTAGGAATTTCCTACACAACGTAAAATTGCCTCGCAATCACACAATATATGCGGTATATCTTCAACAGCCTGAATATAGCCACAGAATCTGCAGATGATGAACCCTTTATTATGCAGAGGGGAGGTTTTATATACGCAACTTCACCACTACTGAGCAGCCCTCCCATACTTGCAAGCTCATCTGCCTGCTCATTTCCTTCAATACCGCAGTGTCCTGGCACCCAGCACAGTCTCACTCGGTTCTAATTGCATAATTCCGTATGCATTGTGCGACAGTTCCCGACTATTTCAAAATTGATGCTAGTGCTAGATTGCTAGATTACCTGTGCGCCCTGCCTGTCGATGTAGATAGTCATATCTCTTTCGGATACCGATCTCATCTGTATTTGCTCAGGCGCCTTGACGACAGCTAGAACCTCTGATGGAAAGACGCTCCTTGTTCCCGGTAGTCTCATAGATTTCCTCAGTTTCTTTTGAGAAGATCCCACATCCTGTTCCCTCTGTCGTTAACGAGCCATCTGTAAAGATTGCAATCTTATTTGTTTTGATAACTGCAGCTCTTTGCCAATCCTACCGTTCCAGATATATTACATCATACGGAATGTCGAAGTCAACTAAGGGGCGATTTCATCTGTTTTGATTGGATTTTCTGGCAGTAGCTTCGAAAGGACCGTACTATGTCCGAAGCTAAATTCGTTCAAACCACACAAGGCACCAGGTACAGATGGAATTTTTCCAGCCCTTATTGAAAAAGGCCTCGATCTCATTCTGCCTACCATTGTTGCTTAATAAGGTTCAATTTTAACTGGAGATATATACCACAAGCCTGGAGGGAGGCAAACGTGGTATTTATCCCCAAACCAGGTAAACCCAGCAAACTACCTAAATCATACCGTCCAATTAGTTTGACGTCGTTTTTCCTGAAAACGATGGAAAGAATAATAGATGAAGAATGAATATCAGAGAATGCTTAAAAAATGGCATACCTCTGCACCATTTCCAATATGCATACAAGAAAAGCAAGTTCACAGAAGGATCACTGTTGAATTAAAAACAAAAGGAAAGGCTACAGTCCGCTTGGGGCGAACAGTACGATACCCTATCCATATCCCTATATGCCCCAAAGAAAAACGCATAAAGAAGGTGATGGATATCATTTCATTCTATGAAATTTATAAAAAAAAAAATATTTTTTGAAAAAACGCCCCCAAAAAGTGGGCGTGGCCAAAAACTTTGTATGAGCGATCTATTGGAAAGAATATTTGCTAAATATTTTGTTAAACATTTTTTTGAGTTTCTATGAAAATTTTCGCTGAAAACAGCATTTTAGTGAAAAAAGCCCATAAAAAGTAGGCGTGGCAAAAAAATTTATATGACAGACTTATAAAGGAGGGCAGTGCCTTCATATCTTGTAAAGGTTCTAATACCCTATCTCTCTAACTTAAGCCTTAAAACGGTTTTTTCTAAATTATGGGCGTGGCAGTGGGCGGATTTAAAAACTTTTAACACTTTACCATTTCGGGACCCTAAGGAGTATATGCTCTAAATTTCAGCTTCCTAGCATAAATTTAAAGGCCTCAAAAGTTGATACGGACGGACGGACGGACGGACGGACGGACGGACGGACGGACATTGCTAAATAGTCTTAGAATTTGGTCCTGATCATAAATATATATACTTTTATGGGTCTACGACGAATATTAAGGGGTGTTGCAAACTATGTGTCAAAATTAATATACCCTTAGGATAGGGTATAAAGAACAAATCGAAAGTGCCTTTAGCTGCAAAGAGGCTGCACTGTGCGGCTTTCTGGACATATAGGGTGCTTTCGATAACACCGAATATAATTCAATATCAAATGCCTTGGTTCATAGACGTATAGACGAACCTACGATCAGGTCGACCAAAGCGATGCTAGTCGG
Source organism: Ferdinandea cuprea (assembly GCA_963576555.1). Taxonomy (NCBI): domain Eukaryota; kingdom Metazoa; phylum Arthropoda; class Insecta; order Diptera; family Syrphidae; genus Ferdinandea; species Ferdinandea cuprea. The sequence continues at coordinate 6,961,498 of OY754962.1, forward strand.
AAAATAACTGCAACATCAGCACCGACCTCAGTATCAGTAATAGCCGCTAAGGGCTGCCCTCAGGGAGGAGTTCTCTCACCCCTACTATGGTCACTGGTTATTGATAACCTACTCCAAGACCTTAGTAATCTAGGCTTCCCCGTAATTGGATACACCGATGACCTGGTCGATGACCTAACGATGTCACTACACGCAATGCTCTTAAGATGATTAGGCCCATTATAGCATACGCTATTTTTATATGGTGGAAGAAAACCACCCAAAAGTGAGCTTTAAACAAAGTACAACGGCTCGCATGCATTGGTATTTCCGGCGCGAACCTGTCCCACGGTGGCCATAGAAGCTGTAATAAGACTAACACCCCTACACATTCACATTCTACAAGGTTTCTTCACTAAAATCACAAACGGAGAACCATGAGTTACAACAATCCACCTAATTGCACAAATGGCCTAATGTGGTATACGGATGGTTCAAAAATGGATTCTGAGGTGGGAGCTGGCATCCACGGCACAAACAAAAATGTCTCAATACCCATGGGAAAAAGTCCCAGTATGATTCAGGCAGTGCTCCATGCCATTAAGGAATGCGTAAACCTAATTCACACCTCAGGAATAAAAGGCGTCAACAACCATATATTCACTCACTTAGCTCGCCAATAATTGACTCCAAATCAGTAGTACACTGCTTTCCAACCCTTCGGTAACTACATATCAAGTCTGGTCACCAGGGAATTGAGGGAAATGAGAAAGCTGACGAATTGGCTAGAAAGGCCTCGGAGACCCCCTTATCAATAAACAAACAAACGACGCGCCTGTGTTCCGCGGCCAGTGTTCGTCACCACACAAAAGGGAATAAAAACCCTTATCCCGTTCGCACGTGCAAAAAAAAAACCATAAACAACAAGTGCTCAGTGCGGTGTCAATAAAAACCAAAAAAAATTTGTATGTAGTACATAGTGCGTGTAGTCCCTCACCCCCATTCCATCTCTTTTGCTGCTGCTTCTGCTTGTGAACAGCAGGTCTTTTGTTTTTGTAATGTTTAGGAGCTTCAGAGTAGATGTGAGTAACATTCGTGGCTTAAGAGCGAATCTTTTTTCGCTGTACGCCCATGTTTCCCAAAATAAACCAGCTGTTTTGGCACTGAGTGTATCTCAGTTTAGCGTTCATTCTGATTCGTCGGAATTTAGTCACCTGGTTACAACTTAGTGCCATTATTCTTTTCCCATCGCGGTCTCACCGTTTATATACGTAGTGATGTAGCCTACCAACTTCAACCACAATACGGCCAAAGTACCAGTCCGGAATTTAGTTTTATTTGGCTTAAATTCCACGTCCGTAGGCAATTAATCCACTACTGTTTCATTTATATAATCCCAAATTTGGACCGTTAACGAGTTTGATGAGTTGTCCGATTCCATTACACGAATTGTAACTCTTTATCCCCTCACTAAAATCGGCGATTTCAATGTTCACAATTCGAATTGGCTTCGTCATTCTGGACAGACAACACCCGAAGGCAGGTACGCTGAAATCTTTGCTGAGGTAAACAACCTAACCCAGCTTGTAAATGAGCCGACACGAATTCCGGACATTAGTAGTAAAACCGCCAACACACTGGACTTGTTTCTCACCTCTCACCCAGATAGGTACACCATAAATGTATTATCGCCTCTAGGTTCGTCAGAGGACTGTGTCATGTCGGCCAATTTCTCGTACTCCAACCACAAAGTTAAAGAATAAGCTCATAAAAGAACCGTATGGCAATATGTGAAAGCCAAATGGGAACAATTAAACGGTTACTTTAGGAGTTTTAACTGGTCGCTATGCTTCCTCGATGGCGATGTGGATGCTGCCGCCGATATGATAACAAACATAACTCACTTGGGGATGAAAAATGTTATCCCCAATAGGATTAAAAGTGTCAAACCCAAGGTGAACTTGAGCTGCAAAGAGGCTATCAGGTTAGAAGAGGTGAGCTTTCGGTCTTATAAGGCCAACTGAGAAAACCGAATAAAGTTTAAACGAGCCAGAAATGAGTGCAATGCCCTCATTAATCGTGTCAAATTCTCCTACGACCAAAAGTTGAGGCAAAAAATGCTAAAAAGTCTCACCGGTAGTAGAACCTTTTCGTCGTTTGTTAAGAATATTAAGAATTCGGCCTCAACATCTATCCCGTCACTCATTTGCAATGACATTTCAACTGACAGCTCTTTAGATAAACCAATCAGCTTGCTCCTCATTTTGAGCTAGCCCAACGCTGCCAGATTGTGCTTTATTTCCCGCTGTACCCGAGCGCGTAGAATATACTATGGGACTAATTCATTTTCGCACTCGTACAGTGGCAAGAGTTCTTCGAGATCTCAACGTACATAAATCCGCTGGTCCAGACGGTTTTCGCGGCCACAGGTCCACTGCTGATTTGATGACATAACTAACCGAAATGTGGAATCAATCTATTGACCGTGGTGGTGAAAGCAAGGTCGTTGCGCTTGATATTTCAAACATATGACAGAGTTCGGCATCAAGCTCTTTTGTCGAAAATGCGTGCATTTGGAATCGATGGTACCTTTATTTATTGGATTAGAAATTACCTTTCGGAAAGTTCAATTCAAGTTGTTTTGGACGGTTTCAAGTCGGCAACTTACCAAATAAATGCTGGTGTTCCCCAAGGCTCCGTTTTGTCTCCGACTCTTTTTCCCATTTTTATAAATGATCTACTCTCTGTTACTTCTAATCCTATTCATTCCTACGCCGATGACAGTACACTCAGCTTCACATAATCATTTCCGGGGCAATGCCCCTCATCTTCGGGTGTTGAACTGGAACGGCAACGTATGTTAAGCTCATTAAATTCCGATCTTGACAGCATTCTTGAGTGGGGTAAAACCAATAGAGTGGAATTTAATCCTTCCAAAACACAATGCTGCCTTCTGTCATTAAAGCGAAACCTCAATACTCTGCCATTATCCATAAATGGCACTTGCAATCGCTGAATCTGAAAGGCTTTCCATTCTGGGTATGTGTGTTAATGACAACCTTCGTTGGAATGACCACATATTCGACGTCGCCAAGAACGCTGCGAAGTGTCTAGGCTTCCTAAAGCGATACAAGAAATATTTTACCCCTTCTGATCTGGCTGCAATCTACATGGCGTTTATTCGCCCAAAACTTGAGTACAACGCTCATATTTGGTCCGGTGCACCAATTACATATTTGGAGCTACTTAACAGAATTTAAAAACGTGCGATAAAACTTATTGGCGACCGAGATATTGCGAATTCGCTTGACCCTCTTAGTCATCGTCGTAATGTGTTCTGCCTATCGTTGTTCTATCGATACTACTATCACAAGTGGACAACCGTAATACTCGCCATGCCAGGAATGCTCATCAGTTCACCCTAACACCTATATTCGGTCGAACTGTGAAATTTAAGGATTCGTTTCTGTGCCGTGCAACGCGATTGTGGATTGCTCTACCTCACTCTATTTTTCCTGACCATTACTATTTACAAACATTTAAATTCAATGTGCATCGGTTTCTCATCATTTCGTCTAATCCCTCATTTCCTTAACGCGCGTGCTGTGTTACTATAACATTATAAGGGTGCTAACAATCCCTTTTGCGCATGCAAATTATAAAAAAAAAAAAATCAGCTATAAATCTCAACATGTGCATCTCCTATTGGGAAAGCATCCCAGGTCTAAGACAGACCAAAAAGCTTATACAGCCATTCAGAAACGATGCCAAAAAGATACTTAATCTATCTAGGCATGATGTAAAAATTCTTATTGGATCCCTAACCGGGCACCATAGACTAAGATATCACCTTTATAAACTAAAAATAGTCGACTCATCGGAGTGCCGACTGTGTCTTGAAGAAGACGAAACCGCAGAGTACATCATATGTGAGTGCCCGGCTCTACACGGAATAAGAAGGACAGTAGAAAGTTGAGCCGCTACTTTCATAAGCAATATTTCTGACTTTTAGCACAAAAGATCTTTAAGGTTTAAGTGCTATCCTTATCGCATCGGCGAGTCAGAAGCTATAAAAAAAAATAAATCCGAAGCTTAAGAGGAATCTCTTAAAGTGGCACACAAAAGTCAGTCAGTTTTAATACGATCCGCAACATTAAGATTACAGGTCAATTTTCAAAGCCCTAACCTCAATTAAGGAGTTTAAATATTTTCCCTTCACTACTATGACCACGTCATTTGCATATGCCGTAACACTAAAACCCATTATCCTAGCTTTTTCAGGGCGTTATTTATAACCAGCACCCACAGGAGTGCTGATACAATTCCCCCTGAAGGGTTTCTCTGGTTACCGACGCTCTGACTGAGCTTTGACCAGTGGAAGAGTTTATTTTCCTACTTGAAAGCATACTGGAAACCCAGTTTATAAGGCCCTCTTCAATGTTTGCATCCACTAGAGCACTCCTAGGTGTATTTTCCTTCTTGCAAGCATATTGCAAGCCCAGATTTGCATTTCATGTATGCATGTTGTGACTCGGCCAAAAAACCATTGGTACATTTTTCCCTATTATGAATGTCCAATAAACGCTCTAGGGTTTTCAGCATGAATGATGACAGACTTATTAGTCATAAATCTTTGCCTGTCCTCGTTTCCCCGCTTTGGCTATTAAAAACACTTCAACTTCTCTCCAAGCTAACAGTATACACGCAATTTTCAGACTCTGTTAAAAAAGTTCCATTACTACTTCCGGTGCCTTTTGAAGGATGATCGGTAAAATACCATCCGGAGCGGGAGATTTATACAGTTAAAAAGACTGGATTGCCCACCGTACTTTTTCCCTATTTATAAGAATACCTATCTCATCTTCGCAAAGAGAGAAGTTGATGTTTTGATGTTCCCGTTGTGCCTCAGCGTTTCAGAGTAATCTGATAAAGTGGTTAAAGGAAAGTGGCTTTCCACTAAAGTCTCGAGAACCTCTTGGCTGCTCTCAGCCCAATTTCCATGTTTTTGTTTTTTTTTTTTGAAGTAGATTGGAACGCACGCTGCATACGCTTATCATACGCCATAGTTGGTACCTTTCTAGCTTTTTCTACCACCCTCTCTAAGTTGACAAAGTCAGCACAGGTGATTGATTAGTGATTCAGGTGTTTATTTACTAATCCCATATACTTCTTTAAATCAGTCTTCCTAGGATTTCTTTGGAAACTGCATACCCTTTTTTGGAAGTCCACCTTAAAGCGTATGCATCGGTGATCTGACAAAGACGCTTCGTCAACTACTCTCCAATCGTTTACTTCTAGCCCTTCTATATTTGTGGCAAGCGTGATATCTAACACCTCCACCCTATTTTTAAACATAAAAGTGGGTAAATTTCCTCTGTTATGAATATAGGGGTTGGACCAAATAATGAATTCATATAAACACTCACCTCTTGTGTTGAAGTCACTACTTCCCCATTGTGTATGATGGTCGTTTGCGTCACAGCCCATCTCCAGCATCCGATTTTGCTGTCTTGCCAGGTCTATAAGCTTCTCTGAGATGACAACCTCAGAGTCGTATGGTAGGTAGGCAAAGGTCAAGCATAGTGGTTTACCACATTCCCTCTCGCATGTTGCCACCGTCAGATCACCTGAGCTGAAAATCTTCAAAAGAAATGCCTTTATTTGGTTTTTAATGAGAATACAAGTCCTGATTTTATCTTCCGCTTTGTAAAATAACGTGTAACTTTTTAGCCAGAGTCCCTTATTGATCCAGGGCTACTGTATGAGTACGGCTCTGACGTCCTGTTTGGTAATATATTCCACCAGACAGGCCGTCGCTGCCATACTGTGATGCAGATTTATCTGCAGCACTACCATTATATTGGGGGTGCGATGGTGCTAAGCGGTGTTCTTACTGATTCAAGTGCCAGTGGTGCATTCATTTCTGTTCCTAATCTACAAGCTTGTCCGCTTCCTCGTTTCCCGGGATATCAGTGTACCCTAGCACCCAGGACACGATAACTGACTATAAAATGGCAACCAACAAAACTCGATACTCGATACCATGTTCGATAACTGAAGCAGTAATGCCAAACCGAGATAATTCAGTGACGTATTGCTCGTTAACTGATGCGGTAATTCAGTCCCAGTGCTTTCTCAATTCGCCTACAGCCCGGATAATGGCAGCTATCTCCGCCTGAAAAACGCTACAGTCTGCGTTTATTCTGAAAGATTTGCTTAATACTAGGGATTCATAGAAGATGCCTGCGCCGACATTAATTTTGGAACCGTCGGAGTAGATGGCCATCACTTCCTTTTTCGTAACTACATTCTCATCCCATTCACTTTTTTCCGGTATTTTGGTATTGAATCCCCTGCTGAAGGTGAATGTCGATGGTAGGTAGTCTGTTTCTGGTGTGCTGACAGTGGCGCACCATTTGAGTTCTGCAGAGCTGTGTCCGTTAGGTCTCCAGAACCAGAGTCCGCACTTTCTAAGTCTGACGGCCATTTTAGCCGATGTGCTGCTACAGTAAATATTCAATGGCATGCATTTAGTGTCGTTCTTAGGAACCCCTTTTATACCATGCAAGCCGCCCTTTGGACTTTGGTGAGGTTGGAGAGAAGATGTATCTCTTCCAGGGCTTTCCACCAAAGAACTGCAACGTATGTCAGGATGGGTCTTAAAACCGTTGGGTACAACCAGTGTACCATGTGTGACTTAAGCCCCCATTTGCTGTCGAATGTTTTCCTACAGGCATATAATGCTACGTACGCCCGTTTAAAGCGGTCGTCTACATTCTCTCTCCTGTTAAGTTTGGAGTCTAAGATAACGCCCAGGTAACTTGCTGAACTGGAAATCTTTAGATCATTCCCTCCCATCCTTGGTGCATTGAATGTTGGAATGATCCTTTTCCTAGTAAACGGTACGACTTCTGTCTTGGATGTATTTACTCTCAGCGCTCGGTCAACGACCCAATTACCGACAATATGGAGCGCATAGCTGAGTCAATCGCTGAGGATTGTGGGAAATCTGCCTGAGACCAGCATTGCTACGTCGTCCGCATATTCATTCACGGTGAAGCCCTCCGTCTCTAGTTCATTTCGAAGCACATCCATTACCAGGATCTATATGAGCGGGGAAAGGACACCTCCTTGTGGTGTTTCCCTACTGACTTTCCGTACAATACATATGTCACCTATGTGACTCTTAATCTGACATGCACCTAGCATGATCCCGATCCAGTCGCATTGCCTACTATGCAGATGAGCATTTTTCAGACTGTGCATCTTTGCATCTGCTTTAATGTTTTTAAATGCACATAGGGTAAACTCGTTTTGTTCTAAGGATTTTTCTAAAACTGATACTATCTACTTTTCATGTACGCAAGGTAATTATCGTCAATCATATCTCTGACATGTCTGTCTCTCCAAAGTCTTAAAATAGACGGAGGATAAGCTTATCGGCATATAGTCCTCTGCTGTAGTGTGACTTACTTTCCCCGCCTTCGGAATGAAAATCACACGGACTTCTCTCCAAGCTTTGGGAACATAGCCTTAGACAGCCGTTGTAAATGATCCTCAGCCATGGTATGATAATTTCCTCTGCTTTTTGAATCAGTATAGTCATTATATTATCCATCCCTGGTACTTTGAGGGGAGAGAAGGATCGCCCGGGTCAGTCTCTTGTTGTCGATTAGCGACCTGGCCTGTTCCTCATCCATTCCTCTCTGGGGGCCTTGCGTTACTGTATCGTAATCCGAGAAGACATCCGTGCATCCCGGGAAGTTGGTCTCTGTCAGTATCTCCAACGTTTCTTCGCTGTATCGGCCACCCCGTCTCACAGTTTCGTTTATGGGGCTTCCGGTGGCCACACTTAATTTAGCCTTTTTTGGCGTTTTAAGTGCGTCATCGGAAGACCGCATTCTTTTCGAGGCGAACTCTTCTCTTCTCTTCCTCCCCGCATTCCTGTTCTGTAAATCACCTGGTCCCGGTATATTGTCGGCACCATGGATTCTTTCTTTGGCAGTCAGTATGCCATAAAGGTGTCTCCTTATTTAACAACCACCTTCGCATTAGCCCAGGGGTTGATCTCTTTATTTTAGCCTCCTTGTAGTTGCCGGAGTTCCCGTCATTAGCCGTCTTAGCTTTTAGAGTCATTTGATAAAGTGGATCCAGGAAAGTGGGTTTCCACTTAAGTCTCCAGAACATCTTGGATGCTCTCAGCCCAGTTTCCGTGGTTTTTTTTGAGGTAGCTAGGGACCCTCGCTTCCTTTGAAAGCATTTTGCATAACTTCGAAGCCTCGTCTGTTACTGCTATGGATTCGCAGTATATTTGCCATGAAGCCCTTTTTGACTTTCTGACCAAGTATTTGAATTGCTTTTTGCATACTCATCCCACTTACTGTCCCTTTTGAAAAGTTTCGCCCGTTGTAGAGTTTTCTGACCTCTTTCCTCTTTGAACCTATTTCCTTTTTTCCCCACTTTGGTAGAACCCTTCTAGGCGTTTTGTTAGCGGACAGGCTTTATAATACGCCACAGTTAGCACCTTACTAGCTTTTTCTATCACCCTTTCTAAGTTAACAAAGTCATCGCAGGTGATTGATTGGTGATTCAGGTGTTTATTTACTAACCCAGTATACTTCGGTGATCTGACATAGATGCTTCGTCAACTACTCTCCAATCGCCAACTTCCAGCCCTTCTACGTTTGTGGCAAGCGTGATCTCTAACACCTCCGCCCTATTTTTATACAAACTGATTTTACCTTCTGCTTTGTAGAACAACGTGTAACTTTTTAGCCGAAGTCAATGGATCTCGTTGTTCTTATTGATTCAGGACTCTTGTATGAGTACGGCTGTGAAGTCCTGTTTGGTGATGTATTCCATACTTTCGACTTCTCCAGGTATGGTAGACTATCCCTGTTTACGGACAACAGAAAATGTTACCCGTATTACCGTCTAGTTCCCGTCTTTAGGACTCTCCATGTATCGGATTTTAACGCACGATTTTTCACATGCAGTAGTCCCAGGAGCTTCTCTGGGTGCGTGTATGGAGACAGCACACATACCCATGCCGTGAGCAGAGTGTGCTTTGCCGACTCTGCCACGGTTACACATTTAACCTTGCCGCTCTCCCATGCCGCTCTCCTTAGAACTTCTCTTCAACGTTTTTCCACTGGTCGATTGTCAGACCACCGCAAGACAACAGCTCGTTTATCACAAACAAGAGCAGCTCGTCTTTTGGGTCACTTTGCTTATGACGCGGATGAAGTACTAGCCTTCACCTTTTTTGCATCGTATGGCTTCACGGCATCGTCAGATCTGCCTCTCTTGCTGCTTAAACTGGCCCCCTTTCCAGAGACACTGTCACCCTCCTTCAGTTTGGCCGCGTAGGAGACATCCACTCCCCCCTTTGGAGCAGCGTTACCTTTTGTACCAGCCGGGTAAGCGATTCTTTGGCCAGAATGGCTTTCGATCTCCCAAAGGTGGCCCCTCTCTCATTTGCTAAGATTGTCGCGACCTTCATATTTGTCTACTTTACGCCTAGCAGTGCATAGTCAAAACACTATCCTTTTATTGGCACTTCTTGTGCCTTTTGCAGCAGTGATAGAGGCGGCGGGCACGGCGGCAGAGCCGACCTCTCAGGAGGGAGATAGGTGAAGTCGGAAGTTCGCCTTCACTCACTTCTGATTCCTCTTGGATGGGAGTTGCCTTTTCTTTTTCGTTGGATTTTTACATTTTTTTCATTTAACATCTGATTCCCACTAGCTGCGAAAAAACAAAGGTCCGTCTGCACATAGATCCGTCGTATGCAGATAGGGCTAGTTAATCTGGAGGTCGCCAGGTATCCGGATACTCCATTCACGGCTGAACTATTTTTTAACCTGGGCCCCCAATCGAGGTGATTCTCGCCACGGGTCGTACGACACTTTATTCCTGGCCAGGGAAGAAGATGGGAAGATAGAAAAGAGATGGAAAAGGACGATCTTTGGTTTCCGGACTCATCTAGAGGGGGAATATTTTACCTTACTGAGCCCCTTCATCTCCCCGAAAGGTGAGGAACATTGCTATATAGGTACTAAAAAATATTTTTCTTTAATAAATAAATATATCACTACAAATAATTACATCTGTATTTTCACTCCAAATTCTTATATAGTTTGCACCCAAAAGCAAACTTTAAATTTCTGTTGTCGGCTCGACGGTATCCTACGAATTATTTTATGTTATATATTTAATTTAATAATTGTTTGTTGCCTTGGATACTCTTAGGAGTTAACATTAATGGTATGGTAACTAATATAAGATGTTCAAGTTAACCCTTTCGTACGCATTTCGTACCATGTATGGTACACGTCTTTAATTTAATTTAATCTAGTCAATCTAAGTGGAATATCATCCGGCACACTTTAAATTAAAGCTGGCAATTACATTTCATTTAAATACCGTTGGAGTTTGCTAAACGATTTTTTTTTACTTGTCAGTAAGTAGCCAATTTTTTAACTCCGCCTTGTTACGCCAGCAGCATGCCGGTCCCAAGCCCGGATAAAGGAGGAGGTATGGGAGGCAACGGTTTTTAACCTATCCTCTGTAAATTAATCCGTTAGTGTACTCTAACCTACAGGAGCAGTAGTTAAAACTCAAAATAGTGATGAATTTTGCCCCGTGATATCTGAATGGTTGAACAGGCTCCTGAAGTGGCTGGCTTTGAGGTGCACCTCACTAAGGGTCAGCGGAAGAGGTAAAGGAAGCAGCTGAGCGATCAGCAGATGAAGTCCTGCTTCTACCAGCAAAGGTAGTTGTTTTGATGGACGGAAATTGGTTGTAGTGGACTCACCCTTGAGTATGAGTAGAGGAAGTGCACCTATTGTTGGTGCTGCCCGTGCACTGGTAATGGATGATGCTGAGGATGGAACCCTCATGGTGAAAACCTCATCACAGAAAACCTCTGAATGGATTAGCAGTATGGTGCCGAAAATCCCTTCATTTAGGACTTCATATTTTGAGGTCTACAAACCACCCAAGCCTACGCGGGCTGTCTGCTGGATCCCTGGGAAACTAGGGAAATCGGCGGATGTGCTAAAGCATTTGCAAACCCAGAATCCTGGTCTCGACACAAAAGCCTGGGTTGTCCGTTCACACAAGAAGAGTAAAAACCGCCACAATGAAGGTGGTAGTTCTCTTGTTGTGAGTATAGACATGGCTGCTGCCGAGATCATCAAATCAAGGTACAACGTGCGTCCCTATCTGCATCTTAGCAGGATCCATTTCCATTTCAATGTCAAACAGTGCTAATAGTGGACATTACCCAGAGTATACATACATCTTGTTTACTCAAATTAACCTACAGCACTGCAAGCTGCTACCGCCGTTTAAGTAGTAGCAGGCTTGTGGCTTGTAAAACAAAATCACACATAATATCCATCCAGGAACCATGGGAGTGGAAAAGTCGCATCTGTGGTCTTGGTTGCTTGAGTGATTTATACCACGTTCTTTATGATGAGCAATCCGAAAGACCTAGGACTTGTCTTATTGTATCGAAATCTTTTACAGCTACTATTATCAAAAGCTTTTATAGCCAAGATTTGTTAGCTGTTTCTATAACTTACCCTGCAAATGATAATTGGGAAACCTTTGTCGCTGCATCGGCTTATTTAACCTATGACACCCTAACCCCTCCTCTTCAAAGGCTGTTGTAGAGCTCGTAGAGTTTTGGGAATCCAAAAGGTTAGGTCTTGTCTTGTGCTGTGATGCTAATGCTCAGAACACTGTTTGGGGCAGCAGCAAATGCAACATAAAGTCGATCACCCTTGGACTTCATTTTATCGTCTGATATTACCATCAACAATGTAGGTCATCAACCTACCTTTGTTACAGCCAGAAGACAGCAAGTAATTGATGTTACCCTGTCAAACAGGCATTTGAAGTCTATCATAAATTGGAAGGTATCGCCAGATAGCACCTTATCAGATCACAGATACATCGCATTTCAAATCTACTACGAACTTTCACCTTCGCAAGAGAGTAGAAATCCGAGAAAAACGAACTGGCCAGGGTTTAGAGAGGAGCTTGCCAACTCTGTCAAAGTTCCACTCAAACTTAGATCAAGAAAGGGAGTGGAGAGGTCTGCTCAGGATCTGAACAACGTCCTCACCCGCTGCTTTGAACTTTCGTGCCCTGTTTCTAAGCCCCCCGCAGAAAATCGGTACCCCGGTGGAACTCCGAACTGAAGTGTCGTCATAAAGAAACTAGAAAGCTGCTAAATCGGTCTTTAAAAACCAACTTAGTGGAAGACTGGAATCTTTATCGATCGAGGCAAAAAGCTTTTAAGAGACTTAACGCAAGTCGAAAAATGACTCCTATCAAAAGTTTTGTGAAGAGGTCGAATCTCTAAGTGCAACTAGTAGGCTTGTTAAATTCCTCCAAAGGAACAGACCAAGTAAATTGGATGCAATCCTTAAACCTGATGGCACGTACACTGAAGCAAAGGTGGAGACTTTCAGTCTTCTACTTGAGACTCACTTTCCGGGAAATCAGGTTACTACGTGTTCTTCAGCCCTTCAAACGACGGTGGCTACATTTGAACCGACTAATACCACGCGGCACAGCTGGTATTTTGCAGCGGGAGTGGTGACTGATGATGCTATCAAATATGCCATTGCATCTTTTGAGAGTTTCAAGTCACCTGGTCCGGATGGAATCTATTCAGTTTTGCTGAAACAAGGTATAAGTCAGGTTATGCCAATGTTGAAAAGAATTTTCACCGCGAGCTTGGCCTTGGCCTATATACCCATGGCGAATGGTTAAAGTGGTTTTCATACCAAAAATTGGTAAGTCTGACTACACTCTAGCCAAAAGCTTTAGACCCATAAGTCTGTCTTCCTTCTTACTGAAAAGTTTGGAAAGACTGGTTGAGCTCCATGTGCGCAAAGTTGCTCTTCGATCTCATCCTCTTTCTGAGATGCAACATGCCTATCAGCACGGAAAATCCTGCGAGACTGCGCTTCAAAACCTTGCTGGTAGGATTGATAGTGCTCTTGGCCGGAAGGAGTACGCGATGGGCATTTTCGTCGATATTGAGGGTGCTTTTGATAATGCGACCTTTGACAGTATGTGTAACTCAGCCAGACAGCATGGTGTAGATGAAACTTTGGTGTTGTGGACTATAGCAATGCTAATGTACAGGACGTTGGTAGCGGATGCAGATTGTGGCAAGTGCGTCATAACAGGGGTAAATAGGGGCTGCGCTCAAGGTGGTGTTCTGTCTCCCCTCCTATGGTGTATGGGAGTAGACTCTCTGCTTACGGCTCTCAACTTTCCTGGAAACTACACTCAAGCTTATGCAGATGATATCGCCGTTCTTTCTGTCGGTTCAAATCTAGGGGCTGTCTGCTCTCAAGCGCAGAGATCCCTGGATTTGATCGATGTCTTGTGCACAAGTAATGGGCTTTCAGTGAATCCTCTTAAAACCACGGTTGTTCTCTTTACGAGAAGGAGAATCGTCACTGGTCTGTCGCATGTCGTGCTTAAAGGTGTCACCATCCCTATATCCGATGAAGTCAAATATCTGGGTGTAATCCTTGATAAAGAAACTTCTATGGTCCAAACATGTCGAATCGAAAACCGATAAAGCGCTGTCGACCTTCTGGCAGTGTAAATGCGCTTTTGGTAAGACATGGGACTTGCCTCCGAAACGGGTCCTTTGGATCTATACGGCCATGATTAGACCGCTACTCTCATACGCATCAGTTGTTTGGTGGAACAGGATTTCGCGGAAACGTGTTACTGCTTCTTTTGCCAAACTCCAAAGAACGGATTGTCTCGGCTGCACAGGGGCTTTCCCTAGCACCCCGGGCTCTGCTCTAGATGCTTTGATGAATCTTCCTCCCCTTGACTTATATATCATGGGATGTACGCTAAAAACCATCTTTCGCTTAAAGAGAGGTGGTTTTTGGTACCATGCGCACTGGAATTTTGAAGAACTTGTTCGAGAATTATCTTTTGACCCCTGTCTTATACATTTGCCATCTGATGCAATGACACCAGAAATCCACGTCAACTTTCCACAGGTAACGGAATGGCTTCGGTCAGACTCTGAACCGGGCAGGGGTCTGGTGCTGGTGTCTTTGTGGAATGCGATTATATACGACTTTACTACCCCTTGGGTAAACATGCATCTGCTTTCCAAGCGGAGATTTTTGCCATCCTAATGGCTATGCGCTATATTGTGAACAACAGGTGGAGGGCTAGAGGCATTTGCATCTTCAGTGGTAGCCAAGCTGCATTAAAAGCGCTTTTAAACCCTCTTACCTCTTCCAAGTTAGTGCTAGAACTCAAGCTTTCTCTGAATTTGGTCGGAAGACTGAACACAGTGAATCTTGTCTAGGTACCAGGTCACACTGGCATCCAGGGAAATGAGATCTCGGATGAGCTTGCTAGGCAAGGTTCAGAAGAAGTTTTCTCAGCACCCGAACCTGTGTTGGGTCTGCCTGCATCTTTAGTCATGTCGTCTATCGATTCTGGGATTTCTCGTGAACACAAGATTCGGTGGCGCGATTGCGGTGGATGGAGACAGACCAAACTACTGCGCCCGGACATTTGCAAAAGATCAGCATCTTTTCTTCTATCTCTGAGGAGAATCGACTGTAGGCTGCTTGTAGGCGTTCTTTCGGGGCACCAAGCTTTTGCTAAACACTTAAATGTGTTGGGCTTAAGCGACAACACTACCTGTCCTGCTGCGGTGAGGAGGATGACACAGCAGAACACTTTCTCTGCAGTTGTCCGGCCTATGCTCGCATCAGGTGGCGCATCTTCGGGGCTGACGTGGTGAGTGCCGAACATCTAAGCTCTTTATCACTGAAGCTCCTTCTCGTTTTTCTTCGAAAGACGGAAAAACTAAGTACATTAATGTAAGTTGTCTGAATGGTAGTACAATGGACCTGTAGTTGTGTCTAAGCGCTTCATCGGATAGCAGCAACCTCCGACAATAAAAAAAAAAAAAATTGCCAATATTGTCCTATGCACTTTTTGCACATAATTTCAAAAGTGAGTTTCTATAGTGAATACAAAATTTATAATATTTGTATGTACATATATAATTCACGTGAAAATAAGTACTGGCGAGTACATTACGCTTTTTTCGTACCATATGTGGTACACGTCTTTAATTGTACTTTAATCTAGTCAATCTAACTGTATTATCATCCGGCACACTTTAAATTAAAGCTGACAATTACCTTTCATTTAAATACCGGTAGAGTTTGCTGAACGATTTTTTTTTTACTTGTCCTATGCACTTTGTGCACATTATTTCAAAAGTGAGTTTCAATATGTATGTACATACATACAGAGAAATCGTTTTTTTTTAAAGTTCATTGTGCCCGATTCGCACCAGCCTCTGTTTGTTTTATATGCATTTTTAGAAACTTTGGACCCATGAGTTAGGGGAAAGAAGATATCGTTCTGTAATCACCCCCTGTATACAAAAAAGGATAATTTAATTTAAACTAGAGGTCCCAATGTTTCTGGAGTTCACTGTTAGAAGACAGCATAATAAACATGCTTCCCATGAGCACGGCCAATTTACACCCGGATTACAGGGTTTATCGATGCGTCACATTAAGTCAAAAGCAGTGGCACCTCGAGCAGGAAGTGATTCCTCACTACATATAACGATCTTAGGAAGATTGTTTCTCTGGTTTCATTTTCTACTCAACGCGTCTTTAGCTGGGAAGGCACCAGATATTCTAGGAAATGACCTAATCAAGCCGAGGAGGCAACCGCACCAAACACTTAGTCCAGTCATTTGCCCTTTCTTAATGAAACCTTCGCACTCAATTTTTCATCATAATAAATAATGTACTTTGTTAGGAGTTCGTAATCGTCCCCGTACATTCTTTTTGTGAATTTTTTAAATTTTTAAAACTATATCTCCTCGTTCTGCATTCCGAGTAACAAGAAAATATTTAAAGATTAAAGCAGAAGCAAAACTAAATCTGTCGTGATAGAAATGGCAAAAATTTCATCGAGATCTAAAGAATTGTATTTTCAAAACCTGTCGCCTAGGAAGTCTCCTTATGCATGTACGGATTCTGAATAAATATGTAGCAAACTTAGACTGACTTGGAAAGTCCATTCTCCTGTTTATTTCCGACGATACGAGTAGAGCCACTAAAAGTGAATCGATATCCTTCTACAGAGATGTATCTACGATTAATTTAACTATAATCGATTAAGACACCACTTTATAACCAACGGAGGGGTAGAGTGAAATGCAAGATCTGAAGAGGGGCCAATACCACGCAGAATTGATCAACTGTAATATGACAAAGAATGATAAAAGCCGGACCAACAAGTTTCAGTCGCATGACAGCTTATCTGTCTATTTTGGTAGGCACCATCACTCGCCATAAACTAACGACATCAGCTATCACCCACCAAAGCGTAATACAAAGCTTCCATTTGAACCTCCATGTTCCTAGTAGGGTTTGCTCTTAATCTTACCACTTTAACTTAACTTCTTTTGTAGCAGTGAATGATGTTTTACAAAAATCTGGCAGAAGTATTCGCATTATTTAACAAAGAAGCCTGAGAAAACATTTAAACTTATAACTTTTATGTTCGGTATAAAAAATCATTTAATTCAATTCAACAAAAAAATAAAAGAAAAACAATAACATCAGTCACATTAAATGTGGAGATGAGAAACCTGATCAAGTTTAGTCAGTAATCTTCTTCATCTTGTCTTGATTGTTGCATTAAGTTACACCTCGTTTTTCAATGAGCATTTAATGTTACCAACCAATTGAAGTGGTTCTCCAGTTAAAATTTCAATACGCACATCAATGTTGTCCATGCTATTGGTAACAGGCTTCATTTCAAACGCTCCAAATAAAGTGTCGTTCGTCTTGACTTGAATCGACTGGTCAAAGTAGAACACAGTTTGCATCCAATGAGTTAGCGGCGACCATGGCGCTGTGTTAAATCCAAATTTTGTATGAGATTTGGTGAATATCACGTTGAAGTACGTCATTATACCGTCTATTGTTCCACTGCGTTTTGCTTCTATTAGGAAAGGTGTGAGGAATGTAATATCTTCCACTTTTATCGTATTTAGATTAATTTCCTTTAGGAGGTGTGATGACGACAGCACCTGTTCCGGTTTAACTGAATAGAAACGCGGCTCACGTAATGCAAATTCACGGATGCATTCCATGTTGAAGCCGTGAACATTTCGCCACCAATTGACTTTACAATTTTTTTTTCTTGGATCCTCCAAAACAGCAACATGCAATTGGGCTTTATCCGGAAATATTAGCCCACCCGGCTTAAGCCACTTATCCCGAGCAAATATTATTACGTCGATAATAGACTGATACACGAGACAATATCCCATCCAATCGGAAATAATTATATCAATGGATTTTGTTGCCAATGGAAGCGTGGCATCTTGTATTTTCCCATGTATAATCTTTATTATATGGTCATACTGATTGTCAAAGACAACTTGTCGTGCGTAAAGTGCTGCGCTTGAGCTATCGACCGCAATTACAGATTTTGCACCGGCTTTTGCTACAAACAACGATAAGAGACCAATGCCACATCCAATGTCCAAAACCGTTTTATCTTTGAAAAGATGTTTATTGCGGTTGATTAGCTCTCGGAAACTGCCAGTGCGAACTTCGTCTTTAACTAGTTGATTGAAGAGGTCAATGTGAGCATAAGGGTCTTTATGGAAGTCCTTTGAAGTCATTTGATCAACAGACCAGTGCATCTTTATTCTCTCACGATGCATGGAGAAGACTTAAGAACAAACAGTATCAGCTGAATTTACAAAAATATTGAATATACCCTTAACTATGCTCAAGTGAGAATTTACCTCTTAAAAAACAAGTGCGAATGATGGAATTCAATATGTCTTTTGCATACTGCGGAACGACCAATGATTGGTTGAATATTGACGTAAATAGAGAATTTTTTGACGTAAGAAAGGTAAAGCCCCGACTCATGAAATCCGTTCCGTTTTTTTTTTGTTAACTGACGACAAAGTAAAATAGAGCTTTATACCCTTTGACAGTAACAAAAAAAAAATGCCAGCTTGAAGGCCAAACAAACAAAGAGGTAAGTACATTACTGTCTGCTGTTTTCCAATATAAATTAAATTTAATTTCTATATTTTATAGATTTCATAAGTTGAACGTCAGATGGCTTCCAGGCAGATTACCTCCACTTGGCTCCTACTGTCAGATGGCCTCCACGTAGATTACCAACAAATAGTTTACCTCCAGTAGGCCCTTTCTGTCGGATGGGCTCCATGTTGATTACCTTCAAATAATATACATCCACTTGGCTCCTGTCCGCTTTTAAAACTTCATTTACATGTATTAATTGAAATGCCATTTGCACGTATAAATTATATTTTGGCTCCTGTCAGTTTAATTTAAACATTATTTACACGTATATACATAGGTGGAAACCTTTAATTATTCAGCCCGGGCTTACTTCGCGAACACATTTTAACCTTTGATATATAGGATATATTCAGGTTGAAAGAAGTAATTTTTTGGGGGTGGGGTGGGAAATTTGTTGGGGTATATCTTTGACTATCTGGTGGCCGGAGCGCGATTTCAACTGCCCACTTGAAGCATGGAAAAAATGCTCGGCATGGAAAAAACGTTCGGTTAATATCCCTGATCACTAAAAGGAAATTTTTAGCAATGGGACATTTTTTGGACCAAATTTTAAATTTATGTGGGAAAGATTTTTTTTATTTCTTTTAGACCGGGCAATGGTCCCTAAGGTTTTGAAGGCCTGGCACGCCATATCTCAAAAACATCATTTAAGTCCCTGGCTCATTTATATCATTTTAAAACTTCAAATAAAAGCATAGAATATCTCCTGGCACTCACGCTAACCAAAATGAAACCTTGGTTTCTAAAGAACATCCATTACATATATATGCACTACCGCAATGCCGATATGACATTTTAGCGCGCCCTGTCATTTTGTTTGTCCCCGTGGACATTTTTTTTCTCATTCGAAAGCTTGTATTCCCCCGGTAGCATCGAATAATAAATAAAAAACGATTCTTCGAAGAGACCACAATAAAAATAATAGGTAAGTTCATTTTTGTTGTTGTTCAATTCTATTACATTGCATTTATTAATTAATAGATTTCGGGAATTCCTGCAAGTGCCTACACGAAACGCAGGAGGTAAGTACATTAGTGTCTGTTGTTTTCCAAAAAAAAAATTAAATTTCATTTCTATATCTTACAGATTTCATATATCATCGACCTGAATCCACATAGCCCTGCAAGTATTATTATTTTTTTTTACAGATTCTTATAAAAAATGGAGTTGAATAAAAAAAATTAATTGCTTTCTTTACCGTCATCTTAATGATCGTCCTTATCATCGATGGGAATATTTATTGCAATCCGAATCAACTTGCATCATAAAGAACCACATGAATACTTAACCAGAAACTGGCTGAATTTGCACATTCCGCGGACGAATTAATATATTATTACACTGTAATATTTATTTACAAATATTTATATCACATCGCGGCTTAAAATCCTTAAACTTATTTATTAACACAACTTGATGGACTGCATTTCCGGAATGCACGTATTGAGACCGCTAACAAATTGTTTGTTTGGCCACCACGCTCGTTTTTTATTAGCTCTATAGAGCTCTATACAGAACTGTCACAATTTTTTTTTTGTTGAGTTGTCAAACCACCTTGGTGGCCAAACAAACAATTAGTTTGTAGTCTCAAATTATATGCCACCTTTATATGAAGAAATTCGATTCCTACGCGTTTAATAAAAACATTTATGTAATATATTGCCTCCGCCGAACAATCAAATATCGATGGGAATATTTATTGCAATCCGAATCAACTTGTATCATATAGAACCACATGAATACTCTAATCACTGAACTGACTGAATTTGCACATTTCGCCGACGTATTAATATTTTATTACACTGTAATAATTATTTACAAATATTTATATCACATCGCGGCTTAAAATCCTTAAACTTATTTATTAACACACCTTGATGGACTGCATTTCCGAAATACACGTATTGAGACTACTAACAAATTGTTTGTTTGGCCACCACGCTCGTTTTTTTATTAGCTCTATAGAGCTCCATGCACAACTGTCATAATTTTTTTTTTTGACTTGTCAAACCAGCTTGGTGGCCTAACAAACAATTTGTCGCAAGACGTGTATTTCGGAAATTCAGGATTTGCTGCTTGAAGGGCCCGGCTCATAGAATCCGTCGCTGGCGCGCGTGCGTTAAAAATTTAAAATTAACGCATGGGCCGTCCCATATAATCCGTTGGAACTTTGACTATTTTGTTTTTTGCATCGACGTTTGTAGCTGTTGGTTGTCATATCTGGCAGTACTGCCATAAGAAAAAAATATTCTGATTTCGTTTTTTTTTAATAATTAATAATTTAATAGTTTAATAATTTTATGTTAAATTAGAATAAATCGTTTAAATAAATATAGAATAAGCAAAAACATATACCAATAATAATAAAAAAAAACACTAATATAGTTCGGTTTTAGTTGAAAAATGAATTTTAATTTGAAACAAACATAATTTACCACAAAATTACTTACGATAAATATGCCAATATGGCAATGCTAACTGCAATGACAAATGCTTTCGTTCGTTGTTTTCAACCAATCAGATGCATTTCGCCAGACTGCCAAAGTATAAAAATGCGAATGTTGCGCTGTAATTTCCTGCGTCACCGTCAATGCGTTGTTTATAGGTCACCTTCCATAATGCTACGTCTCCACCGAACCACAGATGAGGAATTAACCAGATAGTCAACTCTGCAATCCCTATCACTTTCAACGCGCAAAAAATATTTAATGACGGCCGCAAAATCCTCTCTCAATTTTCCCATCTGTGAATACGTGTGAGCCAGACACATGAAGTTAGATCTAATTTACTAGATTACCCGCCAAAAATAATTGTGGGGAGTTTTGCAATATATCCAAATCGCAACAACAAAACAGCTGCTCACGGCGGATGTGTTGGGAAATAGGAAATTCTGCGAAGTGTTGAGTTTATGTGATTCAACTTTTTATTTTATTTTAATATAAATGTTTATAAAGAAACAAAAAATTAATTACCCAATAAAGTTATTACAATTTAGTTGGAATATTTTTTGCGGTTTTAAGAAATAGTTCTCTATTTTTTATCTGCCTTAAAATAAACATTCTTGGGTTGTTGTACTTTTCTGTTTTGGTTAATAAAAAGAGATTAAATGCATATTTTATTGTATTATTGCATAAATATTACTAAATTAGTAATGTTTGGATGTAAAATATTTGTAGTAAATAGTTTGCAATGGTTTTTTATATATATTTTAAATTCTTTGATTGTTTTATTACTTATTTATTATTTGATTGTTTTTATTCAACATATGAAAGTTTAATGAATATATGTACATATTCGGGTTCCGTGCATGGATAAAAAAAAGTGAAAAAGAAGTATTTGTAATCCCTTTTAAATTATGTTGTGTTAAAAGATTTGTACGTTTAGTGAATCAATTTTCTTAGCTGTTTCTTTTCTAAGGCGGTTATGTTACATATATATTGAAGTAATTAGCCACTTTTTTTAACAGCCGACTTTATTTGTCAAGTTATAATGTTTTTTAATTTTATTTGATATGAAAATAAACAAAACAATTTACTACTACTACTACTAGGAAGTAATTGCAAATTTTGTTAAAAAAGTGTTTTGATGTACCAAAAATAATATTTGTAAGAATTTGGATTACGTTTTATTAAAAAGCGTTTTAAACCAGTGTTCAATTGTGTAGAGTTAATTAACTGCTTCAATATAACCATCCATAATCTACGAAATCCTTGCTAGTATAGTTATACTTAAATTTATTGTCAATCGAAAATGTATGATGAACTTATTATATATTAGTCACATTAATCAATATTATTTTGATTATTTTCATTAAAAATTAGAATAAATTAGTTAAAACACAGCTTTATTCTTAATTTTATAATATTTTATTATGTTATTAGTTGTGTGGTAAGTATGTTTTTATCAATCCATATTCACCGCATATTGACCATGTTTATTTTACACCATGACATTTCATTGGCGCGGCCATTAGCCCCATATAATTCGATTTATTTGTGCGTGATTCCCATTTGATTAGCACGTAAAAGCCCATATAAGTGCAAATTATGTGGGGCTTATCAGTTCGACTTAGCTTGTAGGCAACGTGAGAGATTCGCTCTCGAGTTGACTATCTGGTTAATTCCTCATCTGTGCACCATACACTAAACCGAGATTAAGCCCAAAAGATTAAAAATTAATCTTTTAGCGTCTCCGACGAAAAAAAAGGGGACTAACATAATGGTTTTCTTCCAACCCGCTCTCTCGTCCACAATTCTCAGCAATCAGCGTCAGTTTTCACATATTCAGGTATGGTAAATTGGTATTTACTGTGTTCACAAACCGATTCTTACATGCAAACCCAGTTTCTTTCAAGATTATTTTTTAATTAAAATTTGTTCGGTAAATCTTAAGTTTAAGGGCAGATTAATCTTAATCTCGCTTTAGTGTTAGGTGGAGACGTAGCATAAGTTTGTGTATTCTATGTTGGTGTCACGCAAAAAAACGGACGCACGCAGCAACGGATTCTGATTCGAGCCCTTTATACCCTTCGACAGTGAAATTTCGCTGAGAAAAAAAAATCCGATTTGACAGTTAAAATAAAAATTGTGAGAGTTATATTTATATTTAGATTATAGTAAATAGAGAAAAACAATCGGCGTGGTGGCCACACAGACAATTTGTAAGCATCATGCCATACACTAATTTAGAAAAGCAGTCCATTAAAGTGCGTTTATAAACAGGTTTAGAGTTTTAATCCGCGAAGGGATATAAAATATTTATGAATAATTATTACAGTGTAATAAAATATAACTTCATCCGCAGAATGTGCGAATCCAGCAAGTTTCTGGTTAGAGTATTGCCATTGTTTTATATGATGAAAACTGATTCGGGTTGCAATTAATATTCCCTTCGTCATTTGATTGCAATATCTCTGTTATAAAATTCGGTTAAGCCAATAAATTCCATAAATGTTTTTATTATTCACGTTTAAATCGATTTTCTCCAACAAAGATATATTTCGCATAAACAAAAAAAAATTTCAAATTTCAAATTTCAAAAATTTCAATACAGAAAAAATATTTCCACTTCGTATTTGATGGTTGAAGGTAGTAAAATCAATAAGTACTTAGGTCAAGCTCGATCGTTTGAATGCATATAGGCTTTTAAAGTCATAGGAAAACTTTTAAAGTCCATCCATTTGATAACATGTTTAACATAAACATTTACGGAATATATTGCCTACGCCGAATTTAATAATACAGATATAGCAATTAAATAGCGATGGGAATATTAAGTGCAACCCGAATCACTTTGCATCATATAGAATCATGTGAATACTCCAACCAGAAACTGACTGGATTTCCACACTCTGGAAACGAATTTATTTCCACATTTTTCTTACCGGAACACTCTCCAAAATCAATAATTTTTGGGCAATCCTGTTGAACTCAGTGCATGGAACTGAATTCAATTCCGGAAAAAATTGTTGGCGCTCCCTAATAATTTGGGCGTGGCAAGCCTCCAAAGTTTGGAGAATGGCATATGGAGTGGTACCAAAGTTTCATAATTTCCTAAAAATTAACTGAGTTTTACTCTTAAAAAGTGTAGTTAATTGTTGAAAAAAGTTTCATTAAAATCGGTTCATAGGTACCGGAGCTATAGCACGACAAATATCTTTCAATAGCCGTTTAAAATTATTTTATATACTCGCGGAAATGTTAGTACTACTTCATATGCTATTTTTAAAACTTTGGGGGCGGGCCACGCCCAAACTGTAAAAGAGCGGCAAAAGTTGCTTCCGGATTTGAATTCAATGGATGAAAATGAACAGGATTGCATAAAATCCTTGATTTTGTAGGGTGTACCGGTAAAGTAAAATTTTACGTAATTTGTATTTTATTACGCTTAAATAATTATTCATAAATACATATATTATATCACATCGCGGCTTAAAACACTTAAACATGCTTATAAAAGCATGCTACTAACAAATTGTTGGTTTTAACACCACGCCGATTTGACAGCAAAAAAAAAATAAAGTGCCCGACTGCGTCATACTAAACTTTTTCGATACATGAGATGCGTTTTTGAATCGCAAAATTAATCGAAAATGAATGGTGATAAATTTATTTAAATCACTTTTTTGAAATATTAGATGTTTTCAAAAACGGCACCTACGATTTTGAAGTAAATTTGCACATTGTACACATTTCATATAATATCTAGGTTTATTACAGATGAGTTCGACTGATGTTCAACTGAGAGGTTTTTTGGCTCTCGCCCATCGGTTTTTATTTGCTTCTAAAAGGCATAGGACTGTGCCTGGATCACAGATGAGCCATTAACCATACAGTCAACTCTGCAATCCACTATCACTTTCAACCCGCAAAAAATATTTAATAATGGCAGCAAACCCCTCTCTCAATTTTCCTGTCTAGAAAAGATAGGAAGATAGATAGAATTTGCTTGATTACCCGCCAAAAATAAGTGTGGGGAGTTTTGCAACATTTCCAAATCGCAACAACAAAACAGCTGGTCACGGCGGATGTGTTGGGAAAGGAAGTGCTGCGAAGTGTTTAGTTTATGTGATTCAACTTGTATAGATATTTTACTGTAAATGTTTATGAACAAACAATATATACGAAGTTGTTACAATTTAATTCGAATATTTTTTGCGGGTATAAGAAATAGTTCTCTATATTTTATCTGCCTTAAGTAAACATTTTTGGGTTGTTATACTTTTTCCATTTTGGTTAATAAAATGAGATAAAATGTATGTTATATTGTATTATTGAATAAATATTACTGAATTACTAATGTTTGGGTGTAAAATAATTGTAGTAAATTGTTTGCAATGGTTTTATATATATATATATATTAAATTCTTTGATTGTTTTATTATTTATTTGTTATTTAATTGTTTTTATTCAACACATGAAAGCTTTATGAATATACATATTCAGGTTCCGTGCATCGATAAAAAAAAGTGGGGAAAGAAGTATTTTAAATCCTTTTTAAATTATTTTTTGTTACATACAAACGTACGTAGTTTAGTCAATGAAGTTTCTTAGCTCTTTGTTTTCTTAGGCGGCTTTGGAAATTTGTTATATAAGTTAATATGCTTTATTTCAAAATTACTAGTAAGTGATAGACAGAGGAAGGAGAACAGAATGTAGCTGGAATGCACTGCATTAATATATGGTTGGTGCATTTTTCTATCGAAAATGCTTGGTAGATGAATACAACTCATAAATAAGTGCATGCTTATTATTATGTTACACATATGTATTGAATTAATTAGCTACCCTTTTAAACAGACGACTTTATTTATCAACTTATAATGTTTTGTAATTTTTTAAAACATTTTTTTATGAAAATAAACAAAGCAATTTACTAATACTACTACTAGTGATTGCAAATATTGCTAAATAAGTGCTTTCAAGTTACAAAAATAATATTTGTAAGAATTTGGATCACGTTATATTAAAAAGCGTTTAAACCAGTGCCTAATTATGTAAATCAACGTTTCCACCGAGCACCAAACCGATATTAAGGTTAATCTGCCCTTAATCCACTTTAAGTCTCAAGATTAACCATACACATTTTAATCTGCTAAGCACTAGATAAAAAATAAATCTATGTAATAAACTTCGTTTGTATGAAAATTCGGCGAACACACTCAATACGACTCTACACTACTCTCCTACTCTCAACGTGTCTCATATGTTTTTATGAATTGCAATTTTTTTTTCTTCTAGCTACCCCAATATTCTTATTTTATCTTTGGTGGCCCTAGATTGCCGATCATCTCTAAAGGAGATGGCTGAGCAGTTCAACATTCACCTGTGCTGGGTGCCGTGGCATAGAGACATTTCGGGTAACTACAAGGCTGACGAACTCGCCAAACTTGGAACTACCCTCTCAATCTTTCCTGAAAGAGGCTCCATAGGCATTACCAGTTTCCATATACAAACTCTTATTGAACCTGGATGCAATAGAAAAAACAAACCACAGATGGACAGGCGGAACTACCTGTTTAACGACGAAGCAGATTTGGCCTTTCCTAACGAACTAGCTTACCCTCAATATACCGCAAATTAGTGCTTCAATTGGTGTCATCTTTAGATACTGTCTGTTAGGCAGGCATGCAACTTGGCGCCTACTCGAACGTCTTTTGCTAGAGCTGTGGTGATGAGGTGGAGGAAGAGGCAACTCTACACCCACTTTGCGCATGCCCTGCTCTCTACCGGAAACGAAATTTTTATCTAAGAGCTTACTTCTTCAATGATCGTAACGATTTAAATTCGACCAACCCAAAACGTCTCCCACGCTTTATAAAAAGCTCAAATTGGTTCAACGAGTAGACAGGAACTTTAGATCCACGTGGTATCACAAAAGACCTTACTTAGGTCTAAGTGAGTGAAACTTCTTTCTGACTGCCATTCAACCTAACCTAAGCCACCCCAACATTCAATAAGCACTGACGGCGATGTTTTCTGCATATGCGACTTCTCCCGGCCTATAACTCTATATATATATATATATAACTATAACTATAGCAACCAATTTTAATTTTATTGTCGCTTTGTTTGACGTTGAAGAAAAAACATCTGTTCTCGTTTGAAATGTCAATTACTTACTCAATTTTAAAGCAAACATGCAGTAAAGAGAGCCAGACGTCAGTTTAATCTATTTTCTTTGGTGGAAACGCTGATAGATTAATTTTTAATTTTTGGGCTTAATCTCGCTTTATTTTTTGGTGGTAATGTAGCATAAAAGTACTTAAATGCTTCAGTATAACCATCCTGTTAGTCCATCATGATAGTCACGTTAAACAATATTATTTTGATTATTTTTCATTAAAACTTAGAATAAATTAGTTAAAACACAGCTTCATTCTCAATATCATATTTTATAATATGATAATATTATATGATAATAAATATTATAAATAATATTTTATTATGTTTATTATGTTATTAATTGGTAAGTATGTTTTTATAAATTTATATTCAACGCATATTTTGCATGTTTATTTTACACACCCAAATTGTGAGGTGTAAACTGCTCAAATTCATCAAATTTTCCCAACTTCTTGCTATAAAAAATGACATTTCAAATGGTTTGTAACAAAGAGAAAAAGAAAATTTGACATATACTGTCGTTAAATGCAAATATGCTCAGTATTGACATACAAAAGTAAATGTGGATAAACAGATGAGATAAAAAGATGAGGAGTGACACATATTAAAGTCTCAACACACCTCCCTTAAACAGGGCGTCTTAACTCACTGACATCCCGATGTCCTTTAGACATCTGTAATGTGCTGGTCCAGGAAGTGGTTTGGTAAGCACATCCGCGGGCATCCTTTCAGTTGGTGTGTACACCACGGTTATCTTTCCATCATTCATAAGCGACCCTATGAGCTGCCGAAATTGTTTTTCGACTGGATGTCCCCCAATGAGACGCTCGCCATTTGTTAATTTTGAATTAGTATCACTCGGTGTACTGATCGGTTTTGACTCGTCCATCTTAAACAGCTCCTTGACGTATGCCTGGTGCTTCAGTTTCATTTTCCCGCCTCCTCGAATTATTTTGACGCCCAAACAATAGCTCGCCAATCCGACAACCTTGACTTCAAAAACAGCAGCAAGTCCATTTCGAATACTTTCCAATGTCTTCTGATTTCGCGATGCGTACAAAATGTCATCGATATTTATACACATACGGCGACGGCTGCGAATTCTTCTTTGCTCGAACCAAAGCAGAGACAAGTGTCATTTGTTGCCGGTTTTAAGCCAATTTCTCGAAGAGTTTTGTCCAATTTGTTATGCCATTGATGTACCGCCTGTCATAGTTTCAAAAAGAAAACTTCGCACCAACGGCTGCTGTCATCTAGAAAGGTGATAAAGTACCTCGATTGAGCCAACGATTCCGTTCTGGACCATCTTGACTTCGCCATCATTCCCACAAACAAATGCTCTTTTCTTGTCGAAAGTGATGGTGTTTCCGTGGTGCGTTATCCTCGCAACAGAAAGAATGTCCAGTCCTCAAAGTTTTTGACTAGTAATTTGTTTTGGAACTTTCGACTGAGTCTAGGTTCAGATTGGGCAGTACATTTAGTTTGGAGTTAAGGATTTGACCGAATTTCTTCCATTCAATCCTTTTTGGGTTTCTGTGCGGAATAGAAATATCAACCTTGATATTTACATTGGAAAGAATCCACCCGTGATCCAAAAAGGATTTAAAGTCGAAGACTCTCCAATTGTCCACTCTGAATCTATCGTTGTTTGTTTTGATATCTAACACTTCTTCCCAACCACAGAAATTTTCCGTACTCTTAAAAGTAAAGGTCGGGGTGTTACCTACGTTACATACAGATAAATCGGTAGTTATGATAAAATTGAATAAAGACTTTACTTCAGAGCTGCCGCATAGATGATATACGAGCAAATATCCCAACTAAGAGATGGAAACATCTTAATTCTAACTAAAAACCAAACCATCGCCAATAGGTTTATTGCTACCAAAAACCTATCTAATTTATGCCCGGTCAACATTACTCTGCATAATCAACTCAATTCTTCAAAAGGAATCGTTTACGCTCCATGTCTTATAAATGTCACCGAGCAGGAAATTGTTTCTGAAATGCAAACGCAAAAGGTAACGGAAGTATACAAATTTACAAAACAATTCGAAGGAAAGCAACGACCAACGGGTCAACCTACAGTTGAAATTGGCTGGTATAATGCCAAAGTCACGGAATATATTCCGAATCCCATGCGGTGCCGGAACTGTCAACTTCTTGGACATACTACAAAAAGATGTAACAATACACCTGTCTGCCATATATGCAATCTACCACCTCACTCGAACGCTGATTGTTCAAGAACCATGTGTGCAAATTGTTATGCCCCTCACCCCTCTTCGTCGAAACAATGCCCGAAATTCATCCAAATGAAAGAGATTCTAAAAATCAAAACAACAAAAAAGTGCAGCATTGCTGATGCTAAACGGTTGTATAGAGATCAAAACCCCTCTCAATTAAACCACAATTCCGAGTCATTTTCCGATAAAGCAAACAATACCCCTCCTCCCTCTTCTCTCCCCAATAATCCCCAATCCCAGCTCAATGGACAATCAACAGAAAATCCCGTAATGGAACCAGTCAAACAAAATTTCAGAGGAGAAACACTCTCTTCACCGAACAAAACCAATACAAAAAAAACCCCAACTCCCTCTGCCCCTTCGATGACACATAATATATCAAAATATATCAAAGAAAACACTAGCGAAATCGCATCATCACCATCAACTCTTTCACTCACAACCACTTCAAACAACAAAAATTTAAAAACAAAACAACAAGAAAAGCTTAGTTCCCTCCAACCTATGAAATCCAACTCAAACTTGTCTGTTGGTGAGCCCTGTGCAACCAACTCAATTCACACACACAACTCCACAAAAACAAATCACCGTAACACAAACGTAAATAACCCACTCAACTCGCCAACCCAAAGCACCATTACAGACATGATCGTAACGCCGACTCTCTCTCCTCTATCCCTCACTACTCAATCGCTAATCACAAACAATCAATATTACATTATCCCTTCTGATCAAGAAGATGATGAAAACATGTAAACACAATAATTCCTCAACTTCGACAAACCCCGATTTTTCACAGTATAGCTCGAAATATACCGTGCAGAAGTCTCTAATTAGGGTTCTTCAATGGAACCTTAATGGGTTTTTAAACAACTTTCACGAATTACAACTCCTTATAAATGATTTCACGCCATCTATCATTTCGCTACAAGAAACACACATTGAACATAACCCAAAATTAACTCCACAAGCACCAAAACAATACTCTCCTTATTTTCATAATTTAAATACAAACTCATCTGCAAAACAAGGCGTTGGCATTCTGGTTCACAAATCGATCCCACATACACCCGTTATTATTAATTCAAACCTTGCAGCGGTAGGAGTAGAAATTGACTTAGGAGTAACAAAGCTTACAGTTATATCTTTATACATCCCACCTGATCAAAATTTTTGACCCTCAGACATTGAAAACATCATTAATTCATTTAATACTCCTATCATTTTAACTGGGGATTTTAATTCCTGGAGTCCTCTATGGGGTTCGCCATCAAGCAACACTCGAGGCAAAAAAGTGGAGCAATTCTTGAACTATTCAAACCTAATAGTTTTAAATAACGGTAAACCCACCCATTTCTCAACGCATAGGACTTTCACTCATGTGGACCTTACACTAATCTCCCCCCAACTCTCCCCGAACGCTGCATGGAATGTTCTATCTGATTTACACGGGAGTGACCACTATCCCATTGTAACTTCAATTACATTCGGAACTAGTCAAAAATGCTGCATTAACACACCTAAATACCAAACAGATAGGGCAAATTGGCACCTTTTTCAATCTAAAATTACTGAATATCTGTCCGGTAGAGAAATATCCACAAACACTAACAAAGAAGCAGCCATAATACAAAAGTCAATTCGATATGCAGCACACTTTGCTATCCCCCAATCACGCCACAGTTTCACAAATCGCAAAGTTCCCTGGTGGAGCAAAGAGATTCACGAGCTTCGACAGTGCAAACAAAAAGCCTGGCAACAGTTTAACCGTTTTCCGACAGACTCAAACCTAATTTTATACCGTAAAGCCAACGCTCTCTTCCGTAAAACTGCAAAATCCGCCAAAAAAATCTGTTTCCAAAATTTCACCTCGAATATAAACCCAAATGCTACATCAAAGAAACTGTGGGCTGATGTTAAGGCACTAACTGGGAACTATGTACCACACTCAATAAAATTTATCAACTGCGATACAGGTACCTTATCATGCCCCTTTAAAATCGCGGAACAGTTTGCAAACACTTGGTCTATCTACTCAGATGACACAAACTTTTCTGCCAAGTTCCTACGCATGAAAAATATTGCGACTTCAAGGGACGCTCCAATATACAAAACAAACTCATCAGCAAGAACTATTGAGGCTCCTATCAATCTAATAGAATTAGAGAGCTCTATAAACACAGCCAAAGGGAAAACACCTGGCTTTGATCGTATTACATACACCATGCTTAAGAACGGTCCTCCAATTTTAAAGCAACGACTTTTATTGCTATATAATGATATTTTTTCACGCGGAATTATCCCGCAAATGTGGAAAACTGCGAGCATTATACCAATACCAAAACCAAACAAGAAACCTTCCGACATTAGTGGATACCGTCCAATATCACTTCTTCCCTGTAACGGAAAAATTTTGGAGAAAATAGTTTCAAAAAGGCTTCTCTGGTTTTTAGAAAAGAATAACTTTATAAATGCGAACCAGGTTGCATTTAAACATGGTCGCTGCACTATGGACGCACTGTTACATGTAGACCAGTTTATCGCCTCTGCTCTTTCAAATAAAAACCATATCTCAATATTATCAATTGACTTTGAGAAAGCATTTGATAGAATTGGTATACATATTATCTTAAATAAATTGACACAGTGGAAAATTGGCCCAAAAATGTATAGGTACATTAAAGCATTTTAACTAACAGGCAATTCCGCATAAAACTAAATAACATTTATTCATCGGTCAAACGTCTCTGCAATGGTATACCGCAAGGCTCACCACTCTCAGTAATCTTATTTATAATAGCTTTTAATGAGTTAAGTGCAATAGTTCTTAAATATAAAACAATCGGTCACTCCTTATACGCGGATGACCTTATAATATTTACAAAATGTTGCAATCTAACAACTACTTCTGCAGCTTTTTCAAACTTCCTAGTCGATCTCACGACCTGGTGTGATACCTCCGGGTCAAAGATTTCAGTTGATAAAAGCAAAATTCTGCACTTATGTAGGAAAACTAGTTGTTCAAAAAATATATCTCTAGACAGAAACTTTGCAAACATAAAAAATGTAACTTCGTTAAATATTCTTGGTATCACTTTTGATGTTAAATTTAATTTTAAGGAACATTGTTTAAACCTTAAGAAAAGCCTAGCTACCAGATTAAATATGATTAAGTATCTCGCTTCCAAGAACAGTTTCTGCCATGTAAATTCTCTGATCAACATCACCAGATCCACTATACTGTCTAAGATTGACTATGGACTAAGCATCTATGGAAAATGTTCGCAATCGTCGTTTAAACTCATCCAACCAACATACCACGCGGCAATAAGAACCAGCCTAAAAGCCTTTAGAAGTACACCGATTAATAACATCCTAACTGAAGCCGGTCTTCCGTCTATCCAACAGAGATACGACTACATTACTTCATTGCAAATCCAAAAGTTAAACTCCATCTACAAAACACCAATTACACTGGATCTTAAAAAGATTCTTCGTCGATGTAAAACGCCTAAATGCACATCCACAATATACAATACGATATCCCTCGCAAAATCTATAGGGATACCCATATTGAGCAAAACATGCAAGCCTCCACTTCATCCCCCTTGGTTGTTAAAAAATGAATCTTTTATTACCGACCTTACCACGCTGCCAAAAACATCCACCAACCACGAGAAGTACAAGCAAATGTTCCTTGAAACTTTTGCAAGGTACCAAGAAAAAAACTGGTCCTTCGTTTTTACGGATGGATCAAAAACTAAGCATGGAACGTCCTTCGCAGTCGTTGACCAAGATGGTGAAACATTAACGAAAGGGCTCCTCTTACAACTATCATCAGTACTGTCAGCAGAAGCTTTGGCAATCTTAAAGGCTACTGAACTAGCAGAACCAGCAAAAATTATAATTTGCTCCGACAGTCTGTCAGTAATCAAAGCCATTCAAAACGTTAGTAATAAAACGGAGATAATTTCAACCATTCGGGACAAGCTAATCGCAAACCGATATCATATTAAAATTATGTGGATACCGGGACACGTAGGCATAACCGGCAACGAAAAAGCCGACCTGACGGCAAAAGCAGCAGTAGCTGAACCCATATTAACATTTTATTGTCAAAACAACAAAGACACTAAAAAGAAAATTTATGGATTCTGGGAAGATATGAGACTAGAAGGCTGGAAATCCTACTCACACCATTACACAACTATAAACCCACAGGCTGAAAAGGTGGTGTTTCCAATAAATTGCTCAAACATCAAAAACAAGATCTTTGTACGACTTCGTCTGGGACATACTTTTATCACCCATAGCTACCTCATGACAGGAAGCGATCCACCAAATTGTCACCTGTGTAACAGCAATACAACGCTTAACATCAAGCATTTAACCTTTGAATGTCCTACAGTCAAAACTGCAACTAAACAACTAGCACCTACAAATAACCTACCGGACTTACTTAAAAACCCTACGGAAGTAAATATAAATTTAATTTATGAAATCTTTAAGAACTTAGGATTAGAGAATAGTATATAACATTATTTAATTTACATTATATTCACGTTAGATTCATAATATTAAATTTTTTATGACATCAAAAACGGTTTACAACAGGGTGCGGTGAATTCTCCGATCCTGTTTTATACTTCACGAGCGGTCTGGTACGATCACTCAGTCATGCTATTGCGTATGCCGACGATTTGGTCGCATACAGATCAGGTCCTAATATCGAGGTCTACAACATCCTCCTGCAGCGTGACTTTGAGCAAATTAAGTCAACTTGCTTCTAGGGTTAAGGTCATATGCTACGTGGCCCTAATAAGGCCCATCATCATCCTAGGACATGTCTCGGGTTGTTTCCGCCTGATCTGAGTACATAAAATATTATCCCAACACGGCATTATATGATGGGGCTCACTTGAATAGGATTGAGAATTTCCTCATTAAGGTGACTCAAAGGCACGTTGCGAGGGCGATGGCCAACGATAGTAGCCGGGGCTTACTATCCCAATGAAGCGCGCATGGAGAGAACGCTCCGATCTGGCCTTGTTCCGCCAGAGGCTTTCCTCCATATTGATAAAAAAGCGCTGGTACAGACGAGGGATGGTATCCCGGTACTATACCACAGCTACCGCAGAGCGACTGATAAGCGGCTCACCTGCAACGGGGACGTCGCTAATGCTCCCGAGCTCATTCGTTTTAGTACCGCGATAGGGCGGAGGGAACAAATCGATACGGATACGCAATTCACCGAATACTGGTGGCTTGCGGAGGGAACGAGGGAAGTGGTAGGCATACCTTTCCAGGTCGGTCGTTACCTTAGGTAACTCCTTTTAGTTTTTAAGTTGTTTAAGTAGGTCGGTTTGTGCTCTACATGTCGGCTGCAGGGTGTGGTGCTCCTGAGAGCCGACCGATGCATTCGGTGTCAGTCGGCCCTCAGTGGCGCAAGTGCGCTGTGTTGGCGGCTGCTGGGTGCTGCTAACGGTGTTGGGGGGTGAGTACTCGGTGTCTCTATCGAAGAGACGGCGAGTGCATATCACCCCCGATTATATTTAGTATTCGTTTTGTAATTTTAAGTAGTATTAATTAGTTTAAGTTGTTTGTATATATTCATAATTTTAATTAGTAGTTTTTAAGTCTTAAAAAAAATATAGATAGCAAGTTTTAAAAAAAAATGTTTCTTGTAAAACAATATCCAAATGAATTCAATGTATTAATAATATGGCCGAATGGTAAAAATAAATAAAAGATAGAGTTAAGTTAAGAGCGTCCGCATAAGGACCAGCAATCTAGTATAAGTATCCTGTTAATTTTAAGTTAGATTTAATCATTTTTGTCTAGCTTGTAAGTTTTTTATTAAAAGAATAATAAAAATTAATTTAAAATTGAAAGAATTAGCTTTTGGTGCAGTGTGCTTTATTATGGCTGACGCTGCTGATACCTTTTTACCCATTTCCATCGCGATTGACGTCGATGCTGTAGTATTAATTGTTTTTGCTGTGGACACAGCCCTTTCCACTACCTTGGCGACACTCTCACTTGTTCCCCAGGTTATTGCCATTTCTCGTAACGACACACCGCGCTTGGGCACTGCTGCTGCTGATGTTGGTGTTTTTGTTGCTGTTAAGGATCATTCACATGAGAGCGAATTG
This sequence comes from Ferdinandea cuprea, assembly GCA_963576555.1. NCBI lineage: Eukaryota > Metazoa > Arthropoda > Insecta > Diptera > Syrphidae > Ferdinandea > Ferdinandea cuprea. The sequence continues at coordinate 6,996,666 of OY754962.1, forward strand.
CGAATAGGCGAATCGCGAACAAATCAATTTTAATGTATTTATGAATAGAACATTTCTATTGCTTCTACCACAAAAGCTTTATATTTAATTGATCTAATATTCTACCCGAAAAAAAATGAGTCTAAATTGATTTAAATACCAATATTTACTTTTACAAAAAATTTCAAGCGAATTGAAAAATACTTGGCGCAAACTGTCACTCCTTATTCACAATCCACATAATACAGACGCGATCCTCAAATCCGCGAATGAAAAATTCGTTCGAACATAACCTTAAAATTGATACATCTTGCTGCTAACATTTACAAATCAGATTCGCGGCCAAAAAAAGTTTTCATATGAAACAAATGGAGAAAACCCAAGTGCAGTATTTTACATACACACCAAAGGCCTCCAAATTGAAAACCGTCGTTCTAAAGGGAATTGATCCCTCAATAGAGCTCGAAAAAGAGAAAAGTTGGAAAGCGATGAACTCAAGTTCGTGGGTGTCAAGCCGTTTTTGTTGTCTGTAGCAAGAGGTGGTAACCGAAAATTACCATTCTTCTTGGTGCAGCTCACTCCCGAGAGCAGATTTGATAGTTTGAGGAAGATTAAATACCTCTACTACCATTCTGTTATATGGGAAACATTAAAATGATCTGACCGCTGTCAGACGTTCGGTCACGCCGCGCCTAACTTCAACATGCAGTTCAGGTGCGTCAAGTCCGATAAGGACCACAGACATGGAGAATGTCCTTTTGGTAAGGACAGAGTTGAGGACCGGAGCGTTTTTTTTCTTGTGTGCTCTGCGGGAACTCTGGGCATTCCGCCTATTTCAGGCGTTGTCCACGGTTCCAGGAGCAGAAAAAGCGATCACAGGCCCGCAAGCAGTTTTCTGAAGACGAGAAGCGTCAAAAGACTCGCTCGTTCACTAATTTTGTGGCACCCAACGTGTTCTTTGCCCAGGCACAGCCCAAATGACAGTACATCCACCGAGGGTTGCTCAAAAGGCGCCTGAGGAGGACTTGGACTTAAAAGCGATCCTTCTGTCTCTGCACGGAAAGATCGACAGGTTTCAAACACATTTAAATGAACAAGCGGGTCGAATAGACATTATCTATTCGGAGCTGTTTGGTAGGTCTGGCGTGCGATAATTCCAGCTCGAGTCCTCGAGACCCTTTTCGAAGCTTCCAGCTTCATTCGGAGGAGAATTATTTTTTCTTGGCTGTAGACTTAAACGCAAAACATGCGGCATTGGGAAATGTGACTACCAACAATAGGGGCAGCCATTTTTATGACTGGTGGCGCCTCAATAAGATTGAGGAAACAATTGATTTGTACGCGACGGATATCGCTTCCTTCCCGAGAAGCGGTGCTTTCCTGGACTTGGCCTTAACGGACGCTAGACTTGAACTGACCAGGGGATCGAGTAACGCGGAACTGTTTGCGTGCGGTCGAGTACGATAGTGACCACTACGGACTCGCCGCCGCATTTCGAGTACGAATCAGTGTGCTCTTTCGATTATGGAAGGGCACGCTGGCCGCACTTCTCCGGGTTGTTAAAAGGTCAAATTCTTTTGAGTGGGATTGATCCACCAACTATCATGACGAAAGTTGACATCGATCGGTACCTAGTAGAGATGAACGATGTCATCAAATAAACGATGGAACGGACTATCCCTCGGATAGTACGGTCCGACGACGACCAGACAGAAAAGTACAGGAATGCTACAATTGAAGCACTTTACAGACAAAAAGTATTCTACTCTCTAGGCTTAAAACAGCTTTATAGACAGTTAACTGACCGCAACGAACCGGAGGTAAGGAGACTGAATTCAGAGATTCGAAACCTAAAATAGTTGATCAAGCAAAATTACAGAAAATCTGTAAGTCTGTATTGGTGCAAGACAATTCGGGCTATAAAAACCAGTAGTCCGAATATATTCCCACAGATCAATAGACTGTTCAGGAAGAGAGACCACAATGATATTTCAACTGTCCGAATCCCCCAGACAACTGAAAACAAACTGACACTACTGACTGCAGGCATAATCCCTGAAAATGTTGCTTCAACCAATGGATTTTTCGTGGTCCAAGAATCCCAGGAGAAGGTAGACTTGCTAGGAGCTTGTTTCGATGCCGTGTATATGGTGAACAATTCGCCGTAATCATGGCATTGAAAATAGGGCCCCGGTGAGTCACTTTTATTTGCGCAATGAGCTTGGAAATTGGCGATCTGAGAATAACTTAATCATACTGTATTCAATGATTAAAACCATGCGAATGCTTGTCTCGTTGACTTTGAAAAGGCTTTCGACACCGTATGGTTAGAGGGGCTTTTCTACAAGTTGATCTGACTGGGAATGCACAAACCCTTGCTATATATGCACAAACCCTTGCTATATATAATTTATAACATGCTTACGGAAAAGAAGTTCGTGGTCAAATGTGGCAACGTAACTTCGAGCAGAGCTTATGACATCAAAAACGGTTTACAACAGGGTGCGGTGAATTCTCCGATCCTGTTTTATACTTCACAAGCGGTCTGGTACGTTCACTCAGTCATGCTATTGCGTATGCCGACGATTTGGTCGCATACAGATCAGGTCCTAATATCGAGGTCATCAACATCCTCCTGCAGCGTGACTTTGAGCAAATTAAGTCAACTTGCTTCTAGGGTTAAGGTCATATGCTACGTGGCCCTAATAAGGCCCATCATCATCCTAGGACATGTCTCGGGTTGTTTCCGCCTGATCTGAGTACATAAAATATTATCCCAACACGGCATTATATGATGGGGCTCACTTGAATAGGATTGAGAATTTCCTCATTAAGGTGACTCAAAGGCACGTTGCGAGGGCGATGGCCAACGATAGTAGCCTGATTTTCGGGGCTTATTATCCCAATGAAGCGCGCATGGAGAGAACGCTCCGATCTGGCCTTGTTCCGCCAGAGGCTTTCCTCCATATTGATAAAAATGCGCTGGTACAGACGAGGGATGGTATCCCGGTACTATACCACAGCTACCGCAGAGCGACTGATAAGCGGCTCACCTGCAACGGGGACGTCGCTAATGCTCCCGAGCTCATTCGTTTTAGTACCGCGATAGGGCGGAGGGACCAAATCGATACGGACACGCAATTCACCGAATACTGGTGGCTTGCGGAGGGAACGAGGGAAGTGGTAGGCGTACCTTTCCAGGTCGGTCGTTACCTTAGGTAACTCCTTTTAGTTTTTAAGTTGTTTAAGTAGGTCGGTTTGTGCTCTGCATGTCGGCTGCAGGATGTGGTGCTCCTGAGAGCCGACCGATGCATTCGGTGTCAGTCGGCCCTCAGTGGCGCAAGTGCGCTGTGTTGGCCGCTGCTGGGTGCTGCTAACGGTGTTGGGGGGTGAGTACTCGGTGTCTCTATCGAAGAGACGGCGAGTGCATATCACCCCCGATTATATTTAGTATTCGTTTTGTAATTTTAAGTAGTATTAATTAGTTTAAGTTGTTTGTATATATTCATAATTTTAATTAGTAGTTTTTAAGTCTTAAAAAAAAACATAAGGAAAGGCTACAGTCCGCTTGGAGCGAACAGTATGATACCCTATCCCTATCCCTATATGCCCCAAAAAAAACCTTAAGAAGATGATGAATAGCATTTTATTTCATTCTATATAATTTAGAACAAAAAAAAAACATTTTTTGCAAAAACGCCCCCAAAAAGTGGGCATGGCCAAAAACTTTGTATGGGCGATATATTGGAAAAAATATTCGCTAAATATCTTGTTAAACATTTTTTTTCGGTTTCTATGAAAATTATCGAAGAAAACAGCATTTTAGTGAAAAACGCCCACAAAAATTAGGCGTGGCAAAAAACTTTATATGACAAACTTATAAAGGAGAGCAGTGCCTACATATCTTGTGAAGGTTATAACCCTCTATCTGTCCATCTGTAGCTTTAAATCGGTTTTTTCTAAATTGTGGGCGTGGCAGTGGGCGTATTCAAAAAAATTTAACACTTAACCATTTCGGAGCCCTAGGGAGTATGTGGTCCAAATTTCAGCTTTCTAGCTTGAAGTTAAAGGCCTAAAAATTGCGTACGGACGGACGGACGGACGGACGGACGGACATTGCTAAATAGTCTTAGGATTTGGTCCTGATCATAAATATATATACTTTTATGGGTCTACGACGAATATTAAGGGGTGTTACAAACTATGTGTCAAAATTAATATACCCTTAGGATAGGGTATAAATATAGATAGCAAGTTTTAAAAAAAAAATGTTTCTTGTAAAACAATATCCAAATGAATTCAATGTATTAATAATATGGCCGAATGGTAAAAATAAATAAAAGATAGAGTTAAGTTAAGAGCGTCCGCATAAGGACCAGCAATCGGGCGGAGGGACCAAATCGATACGGACACGCAATTCACCGAATACTGGTGGCTTGCGGAGGGAACGAGGGAAGTGGTAGCCATACCTTTCCAGGTCGGTCGTTACCTTAGGTAACTCCTTTTAGTTTTTAAGTTGTTTAAGTAGGTCGGTTTGTGCTCTGCATGTCGGCTGCAGGGTGTGGTGCTCCTGAGAGCCGACCGATGCATTCGGTGTCAGTCGGCCCTCAGTGGCGCAAGTGCGCTGTGTTGGCGGCTGCTGGGTGCTGCTAACGGTGTTGGGGGGGGGGGGGGTGAGTACTCGGTGTCTCTATCGAAGAGACGGCGAGTGCATATTCGTTTTGTAATTTTAAGTAGTATTAATTAGTTTAAGTTGTTTGTATATATTCATAATTTTAATTAGTAGTTTTTAAGTCTTAAAAAAAATATAGATAGCAAGTTTTAAAAAAAAAAATGTTTCTTGTAAAACAATATCCAAATGAATTCAATGTATTAATAATATGGCCGAATGGTAAAAATAAATAAAAGATAGAGTTAAGTTAAGAGCGTCCGCATAAGGACCAGCAATCTAGTATAAGTATCCTGTTAATTTTAAGTTAGATTTAATCATTTTTGTCTAGTTTGTAAGTTTTTTATTAAAAGAATAATAAAAATTAATTTAAAACTGAAAGAATTAGCTTTTGGTGCAGTGTGCTTTATTATGGCTGACGCTGCTGATACCTTTTTACCCATTTCCATCGCGATTGACGTCGATGCTGTAGTATTAATTGTTTTGCTGTGGACACAGCCCTTTCCACTACCTTGGCGACACTCTCACTTGTTCCCCAGGTTATTGCCATTTCTCGTAACGACACACCGCGCTTGGGCACTGCTGCTGCTGATGTTGTTGTTTTTGTTGCTGTTAAGGATCATTCACATGAGAGCGAATTGCGAATAGGCGAATCGCGAACAAATCAATTTTAATGTATTTATGAATAGAACATTTCTATTGCTTCTACCACAAAAGCTTTATATTTAATTGATCTAATATTCTACCCGAAAAAAAATGAGTCTAAATTGATTTAAATAGCAATATTTACTTTTACAAAAAATTTCAAGCTAATTGAAAAATACTTGGCGCAAACTGTCACTCCTTATTCACAATCCAACTTAATACAGACGCGATCTTCAAATCCGCGAATGAAAAATTCGTTCGAACATAACCTTAAAATTGATACAGCTTGCTGCTAACATTTACAAATCAGATTCGCGGCCAAAAAAAGTTTTCATATGAAAGAAATGTCAGAATTTACGAATATTACCCAAAATTTTTTTTTTAATCTTAAATTCATTTTTATTATTTGCAAAATATCTTACATACTAGGCAAAAATGATTAAATCTAACTTAAAAACATAAGGAAAGGCTACAGTCCGCTTGGGGCGAACAGTATGATACCCTATCCTTATCCCTATGTACCCCAAAGAAAAAAAGCATTAGGAAGATGATGGATAGCATTTTATTTCATTCTATGAAATTTATAGAAACATTTTTTTTTTTTTCAAAAAAGTCCCCAAAAAGTGGGCGTGGCCAAAAACTTCGTATGGGCGATATATTGAGAAAAATATTGGCATAATATATGGTTAAACATTTTTTTCGATTTCGACTGCCACGCCCACAATTTAGAAAAAACCGTTTTAAGGCTTAAGTTAGAGAGATAAAGTTGTACAACCTTCACAAGATATGTAAATACTGCCCACCTTTATTAATTTGTCATATAAAGTTTTTTTGTCACGCCTACTTTTTGTGGGCGTTTTTCACTAAAATGCTGTTTTCTTCGAAAATTTTCAGAGAAAGCGAAAAAAAATGTTTAACAAAATATTTAGCCAATATTTTTTCCAACATATCGCCCATACAAAGTTTTTGGCCACGACCACTTTTTGGGGGCATTTTTTCAAAAAAAAATTTTTTTTGTAAATTTAATAGAATGAAATAAAATACTATCCATCATCTTCTTAATGCTTTTTTCTTTGGGGCATACAGAGATATGGGTAGGGTATCATACTGTTCGCCTCAAGCGGACTGTAGCCTTTCCTTATGTTTTTTTTATTTATTTAATTTCTTTATTTCATTTATAACTTTAATTTATATAAAAGGTTAAAACAAATTCAAGGATATATTTACAAGAAAGTAGGGCATTTAAGTTATAAACTGAAATAGTTTTTGACAAGAGGCGAATGTACAGTACATACTTAATAAAATTCAGATTTATTTATTGATGGGGATGCCAAAAAATATAAGTATAAATTCAAATATTAAAAAAATAAAAAATAAAACAAAAAAGAAATCATACCAAAGGGTTCAGTAAATTACCAATTACACCTAGTTTAACGAGAAAAGCCAGCGTTTAACATTTTTAAGATATACGGATTTAACTCGCTCACATCTCAGAATTGAAGGAATTTTATTGAACAAACGAGGCGCAGTAACATTATAGAAGGTGGAAAAATGCGATTTATTAATTGTGGGTACATTGACGAGATTACTAGTGTTGACGCGCAAATTACGATTTTCATAAACCCTAGGAGAGTTGTACCCGGACTTTTCAAAAAATATTTTTAAAACTTTATAGAAGTACAAATGTCTCAATGGAAGAAATCCAAGACTTTTGAACAATCCAAAACTAGGAGTACGACGGTTAACTTTACACATAATACGAACAGCGTGTTTTTGTTTAATTAGCAAAGGCTCTAATTTATTATAATGTGTACCACCCCAACAAGCTATACCATACTGAAGTTTAGATTTGAAAAGACCATTATAGACTAACTTTAAAATTGGCAAATCACAGTATTGGCTGAGATTGTAAATCTGTCTAACAACATTGTTTAGATATTTTTTTAAGTACATAGTATGCTCCAACCAACTGAGCTTATAGTCCAGAGTACTACCTAAGTACTTAAAGCTGTCGACACGTTCAATTACAAAGCAGTAGGCATGTGAATCAAAAGTGGGTGAGTTATGATTGTGTGTACAAGGATTAATAAAAAGGAATCTATAGCAATTCGGCGAATAGTACTGTAAAGGCATATCATTACAGATTTTACCCATAATGTTAAAAATCATGAACTTCGTTTTGTCATGACCAATTTATGAAGTTTAAACCATTTCCGCAGTATATCCAGATCATAGTTCACATCCATATATAAATTATAATAACATTTACCATGATAAGACAAAGCAGTATCATCAGCAAAAGCTGTGAGTTTACCCCTAAGAGGTTGAAGAAAAAGCGAATTTACAAAAATTAAAAACAAAATAGGACCCAAAACAGAGCCTTGTGGAACACCTATGTACAGGCGGAGCTTTTTCTGCCTGCTCCTAGGGAAAACTGGTTTGATTTCACGAGATCGTACAGTGAAATTCCCGAGGAAAACGATTATGGAGCAAAATCGCAACTTATGTTGAAAAGGGCAACCGAAGGAAATGATCGACGATATAACTCGAGCAAAAAATGTGACGACGATGCGGATGACGAGCGAAAAGAAGAAGCGAGCGGTACAATGGTTGAACAAAGAGTAAAATTTTATTTCAGCTGATACTATAAGTTAACTTTTAGTACAGTAGGGTTTTAGTACAATTATATTCAAAAAATATGGAGGAGTTATTTAATTGGCGCCAAATTCGAATTCATGTTTAAATGGTATAATTTTATACAATAGAATTTTCATATATTTAATTGAATTGAATGTTCATGATAGGTTAAAATAATTGTTTATAGCTTGTGATGTCTTCTTGAGCTCCAACATTCCGCCGAATTGAAAGGATCCCTTTCAACAAGGCAAAAGGGCAAGCTTGTGAATCGGTCGACTGAAAACTCCTTTTGACGTGCGAACCTCAGCAACTCTTGCTCTTCCATCTCGACCGGGGACAGTCTTTTGGACCCTTCCCATTAACCATTTCTGTGGGGGTAAGTTGTCGTCATGCACAATTACTAAGGAGCCAACTGGTAAGTTAGGTTGTGCTGATGAAATAGTAGCTTACGAAGTTCTGATAATTTTGATTGAGCTCCCACAAAGTTTGTTGCGTTGTCGCAGAAGATATCGCATGGAAGCCCTCGACGGCTAATCATGCGTTTTAAGGCCGCTATAAATGCATCTGACGATAGGTCAGACACTGGTTCCAAGTGCACCGCCTTAGATGATAAACAGACGAAAACAGCGATATATGACTTATACGGCACCTTGCCACGAATTCGATGATAGGTATAGATGGGACCGCAAAAGTCAACACCACAACGTAGAAAGGGCCGACTGACATTCACTCTCTCTGCAGGGAGGTCTCCCATGACCTGATTCATTAGTTTTGGTCGATACCGCGTGCAATGAATGCACCCCGCACGACCTTTCTCGACAGGTCTCTGGCGTTGACGATCCAAAACTGTCCACGCATAAGTGCGACGAGAGTTTTAGGTCCAGCGTGGTAATTGGTGATATGCAGGTGACGAGCAAAACACTTAGCAAAATGCGAGTCCTTCGGAAGTAGGATAGGATATTTCTGTTCTTCGGGGATGTTAGCGTTCTTTAAACGTCCTCCAACTCTAAGAACAGGATATCCATTGACGTTGTTCAAAAATAAACTGAGCCATTTTAGAGAACTTCGAAGATTCTCTCCCTTCTCTATCAGTCTAATTTCTTCTGAAAACGATGTTGTTTGAATTATCCAAGCAATTCTGTACAACGCAGATTGGAGTTCTTCCGGACTCAAAATCAGAGATTTGTGAACAATCTTCTTCTTTAGTCGATTCACAAACCGCAGAATGTATCCAATTGTACGAAGGAGCTTGACATATGAACTCTGTTTATCGATAACATCCAAAAGAGGGTTAGATGTTAGCTTACTCCCCACCATAGCAGTTTTACGCTTCTCCAGTGTTAGTAACTCGACCGGTAAGTTAATATTAGGGTTTGCCGGCCAATTTCCGGACGATTCTAATAAAAATGATGGCCCAGAAAACCAAGTCGATTGCGATATTTCCTTTACCGTGCACCCTCGTGATACTATATCAGCAGGGTTTACGTCCGTTGGTACATGTTTCCAAACTACTTCCGTTGTCTTTTCCTGAATCTCTGCCACGCGATTTCCCACGAAGGTGCTAAGACTGGATGAATGTGTCGAGATCCAATATAAAACAACTGAAGAATCTGTCCAAAAGAAAACTTCCGGATCGAATTTCTCAAACAGGGGTTTTATTTTCGCCCAAAGTCTTGCTAGAAGATGAGCGCTACAAAGTTCGAGACGGGGAAGTTGTTTCGTTTTTGAGGGAGCAACTCTCGATTTACCCACCAGAAGATTAACTCAGGTGCTTTGAACATCGTTTGTAGTGCGTACGTAGATGCAGCATCCATAAGCCTTTATTGATGCATCACAAAACCCGTGAATCTGAACGCCTTTTCTATTTGGAGCTAAGACAAACCGAGGAACGGAGATATTTTGAAGAGTTTGCAAGTCTTCCATAAACTGGCGCCATTCGGTATCTATGTGTTGCGGAATTGCAGCATCCCATTCAATCTTGTCGATCCATAGTCGCTGCAAAATTATCTTAGCCTTGACGATTATTGGGTTCAGAATTCCCATTGGGTCAAATAACGAAGAAGCCAATGACAAAATCGATCGCTTAGTGAACGACGAGTAGGTGCGATTTGGATTATACGAGAAGCAAAATTTATCGTTTGAGGAATCCCAAATAATTCCTAGTGTGCTTGTTAAATTTGACTCGTTTAACCTTAACTGTTTGTTCGTCTGCGTTGACAAAATTGACCGGTGGTTGCTATACCATTTGGAAAGTTCGAAACCAGCCGATTTCAGTATGGCTGAAACTTCGTATTGTAGCTGTGCTAATGTATCTACATCGTCGGCTCCTGTGAGCATATCGTCAACATAAAAATCTGAGCGCAATACTCCAGCTCCAAGCTTAAATTGATGTTCGAATTTATCCACGAGAAATTTGAGGCAGCGAATTGCAAGAAAAGGAGCCGATGTCGTACCGTACGTAACAGTATTTAAGGCATATGTTTGGACTGGGCACTGTTCGTCTTCCCTCCATAGAATGTATTGGAATTGACGATGCAGTGGATGTATAAGGATCTGCCGATACATCTTGACTATGTCAGCAGTCAACGCGAACCTATGAAGGCGAAAGCGGAGAAGAATGATAAAAAGGTCATCTTGGATGGTAGGACCAGCCATCAAGATTCCATTCAGCGAAACTTGTGAAGACGTACGACACGAAGCGTCAAACACAACCCTTAGCTTTGTTGAGGTGCTATTTGGTCGTAGTACTCCTTGATGAGGTAAATAATAATGGGGCTGATCTAACCTTGGGCTTCTAACCAATGTCATATGCCCCAGAGTCAAGTACTCGCGAAGAAACTCAACATAGGAAGATCTAAATGAAGGATTTTTGCTCAATCTACGTTCTAGAGCAAGAAAACGACGAAAAGCGATGTTATACGAGTCTCCCAGCAGTTGAGTATCGTTTTTGAATGGCAGCCTAACCATAAGCCTACCACTTGGTAATTCCTCCAAAGTATTTGTGAAGTGAGCCTCACACTCTAACTGTTCCTCTGTGTATTTAGATTTTTGACCTGATACTGATTCCAACTCCCAGAATCGTTCGACAAACTCATTTAAATTGCTTCGGTTGAGCTTACACAGCTACTAATCTTTTGGGTTGACGAAAGTGATTTGTATCTGCCAGATACAATCCACCCTAAATGTGTGTTTTGGAGTGAAGGAAGTTCTAGTCCAAGTTTAATTTGACCTCTTATCAGCAGGTCAAAAAATTATTCAGCTCCTATTAACATGTCTATTGACGCAGGACGATTAAACTGAGGATCAGCAAACTCAATATTTCTTGGAAGATTCCAATTAGCTGTGTTCAGAACAGCATCGGGCTGATACCCAGTGATAGACGGCGAAACCAAAAACTCCAACGGCAGCTCAAATGTTGAAAAACGTGACCTTATAATGGTTTGAGTTAACGAACTAATCTTTGTTTCAGTGCAGCCTATTCCAATTACATCTACGGCTTTTCTTTGCATCGGTAGGCGCAGCGACCTTGCAAAATCTTCTTTAATAAAATTGACTTGCGAGCCAGAATCCAATAATACTCTTCCGAATTGAAACGTACCGGAAGAATCCTTGACTAGCACTAGAGCAGTTGCTAAAATAACCTGTGCCGGCACACATTCCTTATCCTTCTCTAACGCTGAGTTTACAGCAGCTGACGAAATTACTTCTTGCGAAGTTGAAGAGGCACGTTGTGGAGTTGGACTACTTGAATCCTTGTTAGCAGTAGGACGATGAAGCAAAGTATGATGACTTTGATGACAAGTCCTACACTTGTATGTTGAGTGATATTTGGCAACACTGTGCCCTTGGCCTAAACAATTGATGCACAGTCCGAGTTTTTTAACGTTGGTTAAACGATCTAATACTGACAATTTGTTAAAACTGGAACAACTAGAAATGGTGTGTGAAATATACTTGCAAAAGCAGCATGATCGTTGTGCCATGACAAGTGATGCTTGTGGCCGATGATCAAAATGTTGCACTCGTGTTTTCTTGAATGCTTTGTTATTGCTGTCAATGTGAAGATTCTTGCTTTCTCGCGCTTCAAGGTATTGACAACGCTTTGCCAATACGTCAGCGCATTCTGTCCAAGTCGGAAGTTTTTTATACTCCAACTGCTCGTCCCACTTTGCCTGGGTTTCTGAATTGCCCGGAGCTTTAATGCAAAGCGCATCGATCTGTGAACTTACTAGTACAGCTATCATATTTAATATTAAATATCTTTATTAAAAACATTCAAAATTCGTAAACGCGCGAGATCACCAAATACCGAGGACAACCTACTGTCCTCGGATAAAAAACTTAAGTCCGTACCCAAAATGGTGCTAACTAAAAAGAACTCCAATTATTGGAGCCCCTTACAGTGTTTGCCAGATAGTGATCATGAAAGTGATGATATGGACGACCATGTGTTGCCAAACAAAATCACTAAAGTAAATGTTCCCCCAATCAAACTTTTGCAAAAACCTGATGATTTTGTGCACGACCTGATGGAAAACCTAAAAGTGTCTGATTATTCCATTAAACGAATGTCAATCGGAATTAAAATTAATTGCGAAAGTATAGATTCATATACTTCTGTGCTCAATAAATTAAAATTAGAAAATTGCCAATTTTTTACCCATGACAATAAAAGCGACAAAGCTTTCAAAATAGTTTTGTTTGGCCTTGGTGCATACGAAGTAAATAAATTAAAAAGTGAACTACTAAGACTTGGGCTTAAATGTTTGGAAGTAAAAATGGTTACAAAAAAATTTCAATATTACACCGATACGTTTTACATAGTTTCACTTGAAAATGGCTCTATAAAACTTAATGAGTTAAAAAAGAATATTCGTTCCATCTTTCACACTCAAATTAACTGGAGCTATAAGCGTAAACAAAACAACAGATTGACCCAGTGTCGTAACTGCCAAATGTTTGGCCACGGTGAAAGAAATTGCAATGTTAAGACATATTGTTCAATCTGCGCAGGTCATCACAAGACTGTTGACTGTAATAACTCTGATATGCACAAGTGCGCTAATTGCAAGGGAAATCACAAGTCTACAGACAGCGCATGCGTCAGCCGAAATAAATATATTGAAATGAAACAAAAAATAGTAAGTAAAATCAATCGCCCTCGCTCAATGCCGATGCCGAGCTCTAATAACTATAACAATAACAACAACAACCGTATTTCGTTGCTGTCTATGAACGATTTTCCTGCGCTACCAACACGCACCGGAACGAAACATTCAGATAGAGAAGCAAGAAATACCAGCAACTCTACAACGAAAACTTGGGAGAGAGAGTATGCTTCAGCTGCTGCAACAACCTGCACAAACACCATCAAAGCCGCAGCAACCAGCAACAGTGGAGAGTTGTTCTCCATAGACGAAATGAATTCGCTTGTATTGGAGATGGTCACCAAGCTTAGTACATGTAAAACTAGAGTAGAACAATTTTATGCTATAGCACAATTAGCGACTAAGTTTTTGTATAATAATGCTAAGTAATTTTAATAATAACAATATAAACATTGTAACATGGAATGCCAGAGGCATTCATAAAAAATATATTGAATTCTTAAGCTTTTTAACTAATAATAAAGTTGATATCGCATTAGTCAGTGAAACGTGGCTTACATCTAAAGATCGAATTTCTAATTCGTCTTATAAATGCTATAGGGTAGATAGGAAAAATAAAAGAGGTGGAGGTGTTGCTATTTTGATTAGGAGATCATTGCAACATGAGCTTTTGCCTTGCATACAAACTAATTATGTAGAGAACATAGGAGTTGAAATAACATTAAGTAACTTAAGAAAAGTTAGGATATATTGTGTTTATTTCCCAGGGAAAATTACAGGAGGCTTATCACCAGTTGAAAAAAGGCAACGATTTAAAAATGACCTGAGAAAAATGTTTAGCATTAATTGTGCCTTCTTAATAGGAGGTGATTTTAATTGCAGACACAGGGATTGGGGTTGCATTAGAGCTAATTCTTGGGGAAATGTCTTGTCCGAACTTTCTGTTATGTTACCAATGTCCATTATGTATCCGCCCAGTCCGACATATGTTCCAGCGAGTTCTCGTGGTAGTTCCTCCGTTATCGATTTATTTGTATCTAATGTGTCAACTCTTATATCCCAGCCTATTGCTGTTAACGAGCTTAGCTCTGACCACAATCCTGTCTTTTGTAATATTCTCCGGTCGGGTGTCGAAAAAGTGCAATATTATCAAGACTTGAAAAATGCTAACTGGTCGAGTTATCGAACCGAAGTAATGAGAAACCTTAGAACAATTCCCACAGTTATAGAAAATATCTCAAGTAACCACGATGTTGACGACCTAATTCATACATTTTCTGAGCATATTGTTAATTCAGCTAATAATTGTATTCCCAAAGTTCCGATAAAATCTAAATGTATAAAATTACCAACTCACATCTTAGAACTTATCAGAATAAGGAATATGCACAGAAGAAACTGGCAGAGATACCGACAACCTATTTTCCGAATACAAATGTCAAAAACTAACAAATTATTAAATAAAAGTATTCAAGCTTTTCGAAACGCAGAATGGAACAATAAATTACGTTCACTAGATAAGTCTGCAAAGCCCTTTTGGAACATTGTTAAAATTGTTAAAAATAAAAACAGACAAATACCTTGTCTCAAAAATGGTTTGACTACCTTGTATACAGACAGTGAGAAAGCGGAATCACTTGCCTCAAATTTCTCAGAAAATCATGCAGTGTCGCAACATTTAGGAGATGCAAGCACTGAAACACTTGTCCAAAATGCTATACAGGCTTTTAGTGCAAATAATCCTGAAACTCCCTCGGAAGAATTTGTATCGGAAACAGATATAAAATACCATGTAGATAACTTGCAGATTAAAAAAACAGGTGGATTGGATAATATCAAAAATATATATATTAAAAAATTACCTAAGGAGGGAATCAAAGTTTTGACGTTTATTATAAATGTCTGCCTTAAAACGCAGTACTTTCCTGATGGATGGAAACTGGCAAAGGTAGTCCCAATACAAAAAGCGGGAAAGCCTCTTGATAAACCTCAAAGCTACAGACCTATAAGTTTACTTAGTTGTGTTAGTAAAATTTACGAAAAAATCCTAAAAGAAAAAATGATAAAGATTATCGAGGATCATAAACTGTATCCCGATGAACAGTTTGGTTTTAGGCGTGGTCATGGTACCTCCCACCAAGTTTTAAGATTGTGCAATATTGTAAAAACTAACCGTGCAATAGGAAGATCAACTGGTATGATCCTACTAGATATTGAAAAAGCTTTTGATTCTGTGTGGCACAATGGACTTATATACAAAATGATAAACCTAAATTTCCCTTCGTTCCTCTGTAAAATCATCCAAAGTTTCGTATCAAATCGTCGTTTTATTGTGCATGTGAATGGTAGTGTATCAAATGTAATAAACTTTTACGCTGGTGTGCCCCAGGGCTCAGTTCTTGGGCCAGTTCTTTACAATCTGTACACTTCCGACTTTCCTCAGCTCTTTCAATGTGAAGCAGCAATATATGCCGATGACACGGCTATAATTTCATCGCATGAGTTCAGTCTAAATATCGAGACGAATCTTAAAAATGCGATCGAAGTACTGCAAAACTACTACACAAAGTGGAAAATAAAACTGAATGCTGAAAAAACACAAGCTATCTTTTTCACTCGAAGAAGAAGTTCTTGTTTTCTTCCAGCAAACCAATTGCTTGTCAATGGGTATTCAATTGCGTGGAAGCCTTCTGTAAAATACTTGGGTGTACATCTTGATTCAAAACTGACGTTTAAAGAACACACTACGCAAACACTTAACAAAATAAATATTGGCATAAAAATATTGTATCCATTTATAAATAGGAAATCATTACTTTCAAATGAAAACAAAATATTAATTCATAAAACAATTTTTCAAGCCATCTTATTGTACGGCTGCCCGGTTTGGGGACATTGTGCCGAATGTCACATTAAAAAGTTGCAAATCGCACAGAACAAATTATTAAAAATGATGCTTAGTCTCCCATGGCATCACTCTACGCTAGATGTACACGCAAGAGCAAATGTTGAAATGATCTCCTTCAGAATTCGCAAACTAATCGACAAATTTAAGACCAGATGTGATATCCCTGAAAATCCTCTTATCAATCAATTAAATATTGAATATCATACACTTCACTGATATTAACTAACGCAATATTCAGCTTTTTGTTAATTTATTTGTATGTTATCTTTCTATCTATTGTTAATTCATTTTTGTTTATCTGTTAATTTATATCTATGTTTGTTCGTATATATATAATATATACATATATATTTTTGGTTGTGAAACTGTTAATACCTTATTTTATTTATTTATTTATTTATTAGATTACCTATTTATTCTTTCACACATTCATTTATATTTTATTTATCTTATTATTTATATACATGCATACATATATTTATTTATTTATTTATTTATTTATTTTATTTTATTTATTTATTTTTTTTTTTTTTTTTTTTTTATTAAATTTGAGGTTTTTAGTCGTTGTTTTCCTCAAAACAAACATTTTTCTTTTCTAATTCTATTTATTTATTTTGTTCTCTAATAAACATTTTTCCAGTAGAAAGACATGAATTTGTCATATCTCTGTATTTAAATTATGTAAATTGTGCTATAACAAATTGTAAATTTTAATTGTAAAATTATCAACTAAACTTCGCAGTTGTGTAGCTGAGGCCTTCTGAACCTTAGGCAATTCAAAGAGTTGAGCAATGTTTTCGAGAAATATAAGGCAGTCGTTGTCGTAACGCTCCTTTAACCGTTTGAGTGCTTTTTCATAATTGTCTTCTGTTATTTGAAAAGCCTTGACAGTACCGAGTGCTTGGTCTGTAAGACAAGTAAGCAGGTGGTTAAACTTTTCGATTTTTGATAGGCTAGAATTATTATCGACGAGTGTAGTGAAGGTGCTAATGAAATTTTTATATTCCGAATATTTACCACTGAACCGAGGCAAACGTAAATTCTGTAAATGGTTTGCTACCTGAGGCATAGACCAAGTGCTTTCTAGAGTACTGCCTCTTCTCTCAGTTCCCAACTGTGACAGAATTTTAGTTTTGGTTGTGACATATAAATCCTCTAATTCACCCCGTGCAGTATCCTCAGGAAAAACGCTTTCGATTTGAGTTTGAAATGCAAGTAATTGTTTGAAGTATGACTCCACGATTCCTAACCGGCACTCCAATTCTGTTGGAGACAGCGTTGTTGTTGAAACCAGATTCTTTATACGAGTTATACTCCCTTTGGTTGATGACCGTGATTGCTTTAATTCATCGATACTGGGCATTTTGAAATTGGTTGCCTTCTGATACAATTGGTAGGTACACAAACGAATTCAATCCACGATTGTGACTTAGAAAGATAATGCTCAATTAGAATATGCTTCGATGACGTACACAGAGCTTGTAAAAGCTTCGGTGGCGAAATGAGATTAATGTATTTTAATGAACCTCAACGCAATGGGGCGGAATATGCAATAGAAATTGTTCGAAAATCAGAACAGGTTTCGATTTTAACGACGCTTTAACTGACTATGCAATTACATTGATTCATTATACGTCGTAATCAATTGAATCGAATCACAGAATTAGAAAAGCTTTTTTCTTTCAACCGAATTGAGTGCAATAAATTTCCTCCTGGAGGCGAACGAACGAATTACGAATGACGTTCAGTGCAGTCTATACCAACAAGTGTAAGTTTTTGTAAAGCTGTGAAATTCGCCGCATCAACCGTGGGCGAAGCTTTTCAGAAGAAAATAGGTTATTTGTATGTGTGTCTGATCATGTAACAGTATGGAACTTGTGTTTCCCTCATTTCGGATTCTGACGCAATTTTGTGGATGATGATGTTAATAGCAGACGAGCGGAATAATTTAATTGTCTGATTTCGCGCGTTATTTCACAAGCCAATATTATGTGAATGAAACATATATTTTTCTTAATGCAAGCTGATTCTTTTTTATGGCGAAGGTGCGTTTTAACTGTTTCAATTTAAACTCGATGAAGGATTACGGGTACTTCGAAGTACATAGAACATGGAATTTTTCTTTCAATTTGTATTTTTCCAACGCACATTCGTATATAAAGATCAGCACCACATACCTTATTGGGAAGATGTATATACTTATCATTCCCGTTTCCTCCACTTGCAATCCTATTTCTTTGCCTTTACGGTATCCGTGTTGTCCAATAAACGCCTCGAATGACTTCTTTGTTTTAGATGCTGGATCTGACACAGTTAGGTATATGCACTTATACGCGAAACCGTTGCAACTCACACTTTTTTTTTTTTTTTTTTTTTGCCCGACGTTGGGTGCCAAAATGTACAGGCGGAACTTTTTCTGCCTGCTCCTAGGGAAAACTGGTTTGATTTCACGAGATCGTACAGTGAAATTCCCGAGGAAAACGATTATGGAGCAAAATCGCAACTTATGTTGAAAAGGGCAACCGAAGGAAATGATCGACGATATAACTCGAGCAAAAAATGTGACGACGATGCGGATGACGAGCGAAAAGAAGAAGCGAGCGGTACAATGGTTGAACAAAGAGTAAAATGTTATTTCAGCTGATACTATAAGTTAACTTTTAGTACAGTAGGGTTTTAGTACAATTATATTCAAAAAATATGGAGGAGTTATTTAATTGGCGCCAAATTCGAATTCATGTTTAAATGGTATAACTTTATACAATAGAATTTTCATATATTTAATTGAATTGAATGTTCATGATAGGTTAAAATAATTGTTTATAGCTTGTGATGTCTTCCTGAGCTCCAACAACCTATGTTAATGAGATTTTTCTCAATTAAACTATTTTGAATCTTAACTCTCTACTACGGACTACGGTTTTCAAGATAGGAAGTGAACCAGTCATGGATAAAACCTCTGATACCCGCGTTATAAAGTTTTTTAAGCAATATGTTGTGGTCTACCATGTCAAATGCTTTAGTGATGTTAATGAATAAAGTAGCAGGGATATCAGAAACATTTAAACTACTATGAATTTCACCGCATAACTTCAACAAGGCATCTTCAGGAGATTTGCCACTTCGAAAGCCAAATTGCGAAATACTAAAGAAATTAGTTTTGTCTAAGAAAGACAGCATTCTAGATTTTACCCCTTTTTCAAAGACTTTGGAAAAAACAGATAACAGGGATATAGGGCGGTAATTGTTTATTTTAATTAATTTTGACACATAGTTTGTAACACCCATAATATTCGTCGTAAACCCATAAAAGTATATATAATTATGATCAGGGCTAAATCCTAAGACTATTTAGCAATGTCCGTCCGTATCAACTTTTGAGGCCTTCAAATTTATGATAGAAAGCTGAAATTAAGAGCATATACTCCTTAGGGTCACGAAATGGTAAAGTGTTAAAAGTTTTTAAATCCGCCTACTGCCACGCCCACAATTTAGAAAAAACCGTTTTAAGACTTAAGTTAGAGAGATAGAGTATTGCAACATTTACAAGATAAGTCTGTCATATAAAATTTGTTGCCACGCCTACTTTTTGTGGGCTTTTTTCACTATAATGCTGTTTTCAGCGAACATTTTCATAGAAACTCAAAAAAAATATTGAACAAGATATTTGGCAAATATTTTTTCCAATATATCGCCCATACAAAGTTTTTGGCCGCGCCCACTTCTTGGGGCGTTTTTTTATACCCTACCCTAAGGGTATATTAATTTTGACACATAGTTTGTAACACCCCTTAATATTCGTCGCAGACCCCTAAAAGTATATATATTTGTGATCAGGACCAAAATCTAAGACTATTTAGCAATGTCCGTCCGTCCGTCCGTATCAACTTTTGAGGTCTTTAAAATTATGCTAGGCAGCTGAAATTTGGAACATATACTGCCTAGGGTTCCGAAATGGTAAAGTATTAAAATTTTCAATATACGCCCACTGCCACGCCCACAATTTAGAAAAAACCGTTTTAAGGCTTAAGTTAGAGAGATAAAGTTGTACAACCTTCACAAGATATGTAGAGACTGCCCATCTTTATTAATTTGTCATATAAAGTTTTTTGCCACGCCTACTTATTGTGGGCGTTTTTCACTAAAATGCTGTTTTCTTCGAAAATTTTCATAGAAATCGAAAAAAAATGTTTAACAATATATTAGCCAATATTTTTCTCAATATATCGCGCATACAAAGTTTTGGCCACGCCCACTGTTTGGGGGCGTTTTTTGAAAGAAAATAATTTTTTTTCTATAAATTTCATAGAATGAAATAAAATGCTATCCATCATCTTCCTAATGCTTTTTTTCTTTGGGGTACATAGGGATAAGGATAGGGTATCATACTGTTCGCCCCAAGCGGACTGTAGCCTTTCCTTATGTTTTTTTTTGTATATATGTTTTTTTGCAAGAACATTTTTAAAAACTTGCAATCTTTATAATTATTTTGTTCTTAAAATACTTAAAAACTACTATTTAAGATTATACATATAGTCAAACAAACAAACAACTAAAAACTTAAAACTAATTATACAAAAACTATTACCAATCAACTATTACGTATCAATTTTTCGACTCGGTGCTTCGAGTGCCCACCCCCCAACACCATTAGCAGCACTCAGCAGCCGCCAACAAAGCACACATGCGCCACTGAGGGCCGACTCACACCGAAATGCATCGGTCGACTCTCAGGAACACCACACCTTGCAGCCGAAATGCCCAGCACAGCAAACCTACTTACAACTTAAAACTACTTAGAACTAAGATGAGTTACCTTAAGGTAACGCACCGACCTGGAAAGGTATGTCTACAACTTCCCTTATTTCCTCCGCAAGCCACCAATATTCGGTGAATTGCGTGTCCGTATCAATTTGATCCCTCCCCCCTATCGCGGTACTAAAACGACGGAGCTCGCGAGCATTAGCGATGTCCCCGTCGTAAGTGAGCCTCTTATCAGTCGCTCTGCGGTAGCGGTGGTAGAGTACCGGGATACCATCCCTCGTCTGTACCAGCCCTTTTTGATCAATATGAAGAAAAGCCTCTTTCGGAACAAAGCCAGATCGGAGCGTTCTCTCCATGTGTGCTTCATTGGGGTAGTATTCCCCGAAGATCAGGCTATTATCGTTGGTCATCGCCCTCGCAACGTGCCTTCGAGTCACCTTAATGAGGAAATTGTCAATCCTATTCATGTGAGCCCATCATATAATGCCGTGTTGGGATAATATTTTATGTACTCAGATTCAGGTGTTCGAAACAACCCGAGACATGTCCTAAGACATTGCCTCTCGAAAACCCGAATCCTTTCCATATACGACGACGCTATATTGAACCACAATGGACAGCCATACGCGTTGATGGGCCTTATTAGGGCCACGTAGCATATGACCTTAACTCTAGAAGCAAAACTGCTTTGAAACAGTCTTCTTGTCAGAGCAAAAGCCTTCTCAGCTCCAGCTAGACAAGCATCTATATGTTTATTAAAATACAGATACTGGTCGAGCCAGATTCCAAGATACCTGACCACGTTTTTCACCGCCAGTGCCTGCCCATTCTGTCCAATAATGGCCATTTTTTTCTGGTATCCCTAGTGGCATTGGATTTCCGTCTTATGTAAGTTGATTTTCAACTTCCAGTCGTCGCAACATCCTTTAATTTGCTCGAAGTCACGCTGCCGAAGGAGGTTGATGACCTCGATCTTAGGACCTGATCTGTATGCGAGGCATCGTCGGCATACGCTATAGCATGACTGAGTGAACGTACCAGATCACTCGTGTAAATATTAAATAGAATTGGAGAATTCACCGCACCCTATTGTAAACCGTTTTTGATATTATAGACTCTGCTCGAAGTTACGTTGCAACAGTTGGCCACGAACTTCTTTTCCACAAGCATGTTATAAATTATATATAGCAAGGGTTTGTGCATTCCCAGTCTGATCAACTTGTAGAAAAGCCCCTCTATCCATACGGTGTCGAAAGTATTAAGAAACACGTCGAGTGCAACGAACACCGCACCCAGTGACCTACTCACAAGTCATACATACAAAGCACCGTCAGCACACCATAAGCAACAATGGGTCGTTGCGCTGACGCACCATATAGCATCAAGCAAATTAGGTTATTATAGCATTGAGAGCTATGTTGTTTAGGTTAGCACTTATAAAGGGTGATTTTTTAGCTGGTTTGGTTTTGGCAACACTGGTTTTGACAGCTGACGTGTGTTTAGTACCTTGTCTCACTGTCAAACAGCTTCAGTTTGGTTTGCAATTTAACCATGGATCGTCTTACAAATGAACAACGCTTGCAAATTATTGAATTTTACTATCATAATTCGTGCTCGGTTCGAAATGTTCATCGCGCGCTGCTTCCATTTTATGATCGGCATTCTCGACCTTCTGAGCAGTCTATTCGGAAGATTGTGACCAAATCTCGCACCAAATTTACTTTGTTGGACATTAAACCACCAACACGTGTACGTACTGTGCGTATAGAAGAAAATATTGCGGCCGTATCAGCTAGTGTGACAGAAGACCGCGAAATGTCGATTCGGCGCCGTTCCCAGCAGTTAGGCCTTTGTTACAGCACTACGTGGAAAATTTTGCGGAAGGATTTGGGCGTAAAGCCTTTTAAGATACAGCTGGTGCAAGAACTAAAGCCAGCCGACCTACCACAACGCCGAATTTTTGGTGAATGGGCTCTTGGAAAGCTGGCCGAGGATCCGCTTTTTTATCGAAAAATTGTGTTCAGCGATGAGGCTCATTTTTGGTTGAATGGGTACGTAAATAAGCAAAATTGCCGCATTTGGAGTGAAGATCAGCCAGAAGCATTGCAACAGCTACCAATGCATCCCGAAAAAGCCACTGTTTGGTGCGGTTTATGGGCCGGCGGCATTATTGGGCCATATTTCTTCAAAGATGATGCGAATCGCAGCGTTACTGTCAATGGTGAACGCTACCGAGCGATGATAACAAACTTTTTTTTGCCCGAAATGGAAGTTCTTAACTTGCATGATATGTGGTTTCAACAAGACGGTGCCACATGCCACACAGCACGCGAAACAATGGCGCAATTGCGAGGCGAGTTTGGTGAACAGTTAATTTCACGTTTCGGGCCGGTCAATTGGCCGCATAGATCGTGCGATTTGACACCATTAGATTATTTTTTGTGGGGGTATGCCAAGGCTGATGTGTATAGGGACAAGCCCGCTTCGATTGACGCACTGGAAGCCAACATCCATGCGTTCATTCGTGAGATACCGGCCGATATGTGTGAAAGAGTATGCAAAAATTGGACTCAGCGGATGGGCTACCTGAGACGCAGCCGCGGTCAACATTTGCATGAAATTATCTTTAAACATAAAATTGCAAGGTTCAAACTATCGATTCAAATAAATATTTCATTCATTTTTTCGAATTTTTTGTGTTTTTTTTTTAAAAAAAGTTCTAAACCTCTTAAAAAATCACCCTTTATTACTAATTATAAGTATAAAAGAGGCATTTGGCCCAACAATGAAGCAATCGATATTCATCCATTGATTCAACCTCGTCTTTATATTCAACGACGTTTCGTTCTTAGTACAGCGAACAAGTTCAAGTGCTTGGCTCACAAAATTCTGCAAAATAACAAGTGCAATCGCTTTGTATTAGAATTCAAATCAACAGAAAGCATTTTCAAAGTCAACCAGACAAGCATCCGTGCATTGGTTCTTGCATTTATTCCATTGAATGTTGGAAACCAGTTTTGACGCGGCAAGTGTCATAGTGTCAATAGTGTCATGCCTCGCCCTGAAAATGAATTGGTTGTCCGGGTTAGTATTTTCCTTTCCCTTTTTCGGGATTGGATGTACCACTGCCATTTTCCAATGCGCCGGATAATATGCATTATTCAGCGCACTGTTAAACAGCATTGTGAAAATCTCCACAGCCTCCAGGGGCAGGTGTCTCATTACGTCATTTGGGATACCATCAAAACCCGCCGAATTTTTGTTCTTATTTGTCATTTTTTGTCCATACTAACAAATTAAGTGGTTCTCGCATGTTTGCGACAACGGCCTTAGCATGGTTTTCATCAGTGAAAACACTAAAACTGTTATTCTCAGATCGCCACTTGTCGACCTCAGTGCGCAGATAAAAGTGACTCACCTGGGCCCTTTTCTCAATGTCGTGATTACGGCGAACAGGATTGTTCACCGTATACACGGCCTCGAAACAAGCGCCCAGCAAGTCAACTTTCTCCTGGGGATCTTCGACCACAAAAAAATCATCGGCAGAAGCAAAATTATCCGGGCTTATGCCTGCAGTCAGTAGTGTCTGTCTGTTTTCAGCTGTCTGGGAGATTCGGACAGTTGAAACATCATTGTGATCTATCATTGAACATAATCGGACTACTGCTTTTTATAGCCCGAATTCGATTGCCTCAGTACAGACTTACGGAATTTCAGTAACTATGTGTAATCAACTGTTTCAGTTTTCGGATCTCCGAGTTGAGTGACCTTACCTCCGATTCGTTGCGGTCTGTAAACTGTCGATGAAGCTGTTTAAGCTTAGAGAGCAGTCTACTTTTTTGTCTGTAAAGTGCGTCAATTGTAGCGTTCCTGTACTTTTCTATCTGGTCGTCGTCGGATCGTACTATCTGAGGGATAGTCCGCTCCATTGTTCGTTTAATGACATCGTTCATCTGTACTAGATGACGATCGATGTCAATGTTCGTTATGTTTTCGTTAGTTGGTGGATCAATCCCACTCAAACGAATTTCACGTTTTAACAACCCGTAGAAGTGCGGCCAGCGTGCCCTTCCAAAATCGAAGGAACACACTGATTCGTACTTTTCCAGCATCGTTTGCTCGTTCGGGATCCGAAATGCAGCAGCGAGTCCGTAGAGTTCACTATCGTACTCGAATGCACGCAAACAGTTCCGCGTGATACGAGCCGCGTTTTTCAGTTCAAGCCTTGCGACCGTTAAGGCCAAGTCCAAGAAAGCACAGTTTCTCGGGAAAGAAGCGATATCCGTCTACAAATCAAGTTTGCACTTAATCATATTGAGGCGCCACCAGTCATAGATATGGTTGCCCCTAGTGTTGGGAGTCACATTTCCCCACGCCGCGTGCTTTGCGTTTAAATCTTAGTTAGTTTCGCTAACCAAAAGCACATCTGGGTTTTCGGTTTGCAACAGGTTGGACAATGACATTCACGTTGGACAAAGCAAAGGACACGTTGGGTGCCACAAAATTGGGGAAAGCGCGAGACTTTTGACGCTTCTCTTTTTCAGAAAACCTTTTGCGGGCCTGGACTCGCTTTTTCTGCTCCTAGTACCATGGACAACCCCTGAAATCGGCGGGATGCCAAGAGTTCCCGCAGAGCACACACGAAATAACACTCCGGTCCCCAACTATGTCGTTGCCAAGAGGACATTCCCCATGAATGTGGTCCTTATTGCACTTTACGCCACTGAACTGCATGTTGCAGTTAGCAGCGGCGTGCCCGAACCTCTGACAATGCATACATTGTAGTATGCGGTCAGATCGTTTTAATGTCTCCCATTTGACAGAATGGTGGTATTGGTATCTTCCTCAAACCATCAATTCTGCCTTTGGGATTGAGCTGCACCAAGAAGAATGGTAAATTACGGTTACCACCCCTTGCCACAGCCGACGAAAACGGATTGACCCCACGAATTTTTAATTTAGAGGTCCTTGGTGTGTACGTGAAGTACTCTGCCTGGGTATTTTGCTAGGCGGTGCGTACGTTTTGCTACTCCTCCTGGGTTTCGCACATAATTATGTGCTTATTAGCACTAAGCCGCTTAATACCAAAATTCGTGGTAATTAACTTGCATAATTTAATGCAGTCTTTTACCTCAAAGTCACTTACATTTATTGGAGGGATTTTTGCCTTCTCCGCTTTCTTTGGTGACTGCTGCTGTTGTTGTTGCCCCTGTGGTTGTTGTCTCTGCTTCTGATTTTGCTGTTGTTTCTGCTGCTGCGTTATTGTTGTTGTTGTCGCTGCTGTTGTTGTTGTCGCTGTTCTTGCTGCTCCTCGAATGCTTGGATGTTCTGCTTTTTGAGCAGCTCCTTTTTTTCCAGCTTGGCGCACTTTCTCTCTTTTGAGGAGGAGCTTCTTAATGAGCTTGTTCAGAGCTGCCTCCTCATCTACTTCCTCTTCCTGGAGGTCGTCGTCACACTCCTGTGACAGCTCCCTGAATGGGTTGCCTTCTCCTACGTATTGGGGGCGACCGCCTGACTCATAAGAGCTCAGGTTTGCCTCTGCGAAAGATGCTGCGGCCAGGCACGCATTACCCTCCTCACTTGCCGCCATCGCCCCTCTCTTGGCAGACAGGTTCGGCTGAGGGTTCAGCTTCCGTCTTCTTTTTTCACCTTTTTTTCTGTCAGGCTCTACTTCAGATTCATCTGACGCGGACATTGCTGCAGGTAGCTTTTTTATAACTGACGTTGTTCCTACATTTTTTTCCACCTCTTGGTGAATTGGCTTCGCGGTTGACGACGACGCCGAAATTACTGTTTTACCTGCGGACGTAGCCGTAGCTCTTGGGACCACTTTGGCAACACTCTCGCTTGTTGCTGAGGTAACAATTTGTATGTGGTCACGTGACGTCACACCGCGCTTGGGCACAGATGTCGTCACTGCTGTTGTTGTTGTTTTTGTTTCTGCTGCTGCTTCTAATGTTGCTGGTGTTTCACTTGAAACCTTTTTTTTATTGCCGATACACTTTTTGCCAGCAATGCTGGAATTTTGCGCGGGACACCCTTCAGACGGGGGTCCATCGCTTGGTTTTAGTGTCTTTTCACTTTATATTAATGTTTTGCTATTGTTTAATTTTTTTTCTCTGAAAAAAGAAATACCACTTGTATACTCAGATTCCTATCAGAATTGGCAAAGAAAGGAAACATTGGAACAATTTGGTGTAGTTATGCATAAAAGAAATTTTGGAAGTCCAACAAGCTCATTGTATAGTGTAAAGTTGTAGTGCTCAGATCGAAATCAAAAAATAATTCAATTCAATATCTTTATAGGGACTTCTTTTTTGTTACAATAACAGGGTTTACAAATTTGAGTCTTAAATATGTATTTTAAAATTAAGTCGACTTAGAAATGGTCTGACTTTTCCGATAAGGAAATTAAATAAAAAGCCATCACATAGTGTGAAACAGATATATTTTACATACCTAGCAGACTAAGAAGTTGTATGGCCAAATGTTTACTCAATTTACATTACTTAAATGTATTTATAATGTAGGGTGCAAGAGAGACACCAAGAGGTTGACTGACAGGGACATGATAAATACATCAATGTCAGCAAAAATCACTCCCTTCCCTAGCACAGAATTAGTGCTGCCAGATTAATTAATTTTTAACAGCAGTGATAATGATTTATCGTTGCAGTTTTTTTTGTAATTAAAAATTAGAAGGTACAATCGATAGTTGAAATTATAGATAGTTGTAAACAACGTTAGTAAGCCTTAGGCAACAATTTATTACATAATTTTGAATGAATAGTTATATATAGTCAGTTTGTACAATGAATACTAAAATGGTTATACCTATTATGTAATATATAAATAAAAAGTAACAATATTTTTTTAAGTAATTTACACTATTAAGTTGATTAAATAATTATGGTAAATATTTATTAATTTACTTGCCTTCAAATTTGGATATACAATTTTTTGTGTTATATAGATTTTACAAAGTTATATTTCTTATTCTTTTTATTATTATTATTTTTTAATTTTATTTGATGGAATGACTAACGCTTTTAATTGTAGTTGTAGTTTATTTGGTTTTATGAAATTATAGTGCTGATATAATTTTATTCCAAAGGTAACATTTTTTAAATTTAGAAAATAGAGTAAAGATGAGATATGGCAGACATTGCTTAACCTCTATATGTACCAGGAGTGGACTTTACCTAAAACGGTGGTAAGTACACATTATCAGTTGACTCAGATAGGAGGTCCTCTTAAGTAAAGAAAATTGTATGTTTTGGTCAAAGTTGACACATTACTTTAAGACTCATGGTGACAAACGCCAAGTATGCGAGAGGTTGTTCCTCAGTACTCATTCTTTGGTAACTAGGCCAAAACAACTTGATTTTTAATAAAAGAGAAGTTACCGGAATTCTGAAATGTTTCACCGACTCCTGCATGAATTCTGACAATACATTTCCAGAAGACTGAGGAGCCCGATTAACCACATTCACCTTTGCAGGCGGATGTCCCCACACAGCATCAGCAAAACTTAATCCCCCATTTATAGCTGCTCTTACACCAACCTAAACACTGTCTAGGTCCCAATTTTTTAAACGCCTCCCATGTAACGCTATGTTTGAGAACCCACTTACATTTTTTTTACTGTTTCCAAATCATCTTTGCAGCCCAAAATGCAAATGAAGGCATCTAATTTAAAATTATTACTTTTTGACCATTTGGTTACAAAAGGTTTAATCTTAGATATACTTAATGATTGATCAATATGGAGCAGCTCCTCTCTTATTTCGTTGGACGAAAATTCCCTTTAATAAAATTGGCACCTTTCTTAGTGAGTTTGGTGCAAACAAAAATGCATCCGCTGTGGTATATCTAAAAAATTATTTTGAATAAAATCTAATAAAGATTAAGATTAAACTCCCTTTATAAAAAGTGGAGGGCACCACATATAATTTATATTGTTATCATCAATTAAATTGCTGCCACTTACATTAATAATATTATTCAAATTTATCTGCTCCAATTGGTCAGGATCCTCATCGACATCCAGATCCGCATAACAGTTATTGTTGATAGTTGCCTCCTCCTGCAGTATGGACTTTATTGCTTTTTTCCCTTTTTCTAAATTTCGTCGAAACAATTTGGATCGTTCTCCATAATTCGTTTTAAGTCATTTAAATTAAGTTTTTTATTTAAGGTATTTGGCACCATTGAATTTTGATTGGCTGAGTGAGATGGTTTATTTTTCAACGATGGATTATTTATATTCCTGTCTCGAGCGCGCCATAACTAATTGGTGAGTAAGGGGATTTGTTTCCCTTAAACTGTTTTTTACACTTGAGCGTGCATCGCTGTTAATATGCACTTCAAGATTTGAAATAAAATTTTGTGACCACTCACCTGCTTCTTGAGCGATTTTATCTAAATCTGTTTCGGAAAACATTTTAGAAGGTGGCATCATGTTTTTATATGATTTTTTGTTATTTCGGGGGGCCTTGGCGGCTTCTCCTATTCCATTTTTTTAATATATATATTTTAACACTTATTTAGTCTGTTTTTACAGTCAATAGCTGAGTTAATTAATTTAGCGTCGTTTAACTTCACTGACAACAGATATCGTTTTTTTTTATCTATGTACACATACGTACTTGGTACTTCTATTCTAATTTCCGCCCTCGCGGCAAAACACATCTGATCACTGCCACTCGCCACAGATCAATCTCCGAAGTTAAAAAAAAGTTCAAGTGCTCAACTTATCGTGAAAAGTGTTTGTTCAGATCGAAGTAAAAATAAAATTGTGAAATTCAAGTGTTGTGAAAATAGCTCAAGACTTTAATACTGATTTGCGTTTGCAGAGTTCAGCAGTGATGGCACTCCAAGGAGATAGTGAAGCATATTTGGCTGGTCTTTTTGAAGATAGAAATTGTGCACAATTCATGCCAAGCGTGTGACAATTATGCCAAACGATATCCAATTGGCCAGACGCGTCCGTGATGAACTTGCTTAGGTGTACGTTTTATATTCTCATCGGTCCTTTTTAGAACCACAACAAAGTTCATAAGATATGTTTGTTTTATTTTAGTATTCAAAATTAGGTTAATTGTTTTCAGTTGTTTATTTTATTTTTGATTGGGTTTCAGGAGAAGATATTTATAAAATAATAATAAAAAATTCCAACTACCAAATTTATGGACTTACGTACTTATGTATATCAAGTAATTTTGTGCACAGTGCGGATGTTTCAATACAAAAATAGGTGTTTTAGATGTTTTTTTTGCTAATTTCAATCGTTAGGCCATTTTTCGGGAAAGTTGAAGAAAAATAAAAACATTTACTTCGAGCTGGTGCATTTTGTGACTGCTTTACTGCCTTTTGGGGAGTCAGACATATTTGTTGAGGGTTAAACGAGAACTGAAAGTTTTTGGAGTCTACCCCTGCTTTTATTTACTCTCACCACCATCTGTTCACATTCGATTTCACACACCAATGCCGTACATTTCTACCAAACAAATTGGAAACTTCATAACGTTGTGAACAGTGAAACAGTTAGGTTATCTTACATTAAAAGTTTAATAAATAAAACAAGTTAAAAATGTCTGATCGCGGTAAAGGTGGAAAAGTGAATGAAAAGGCAAAGGCATGACAACAAGCAGACCAGGATCATCCCACGTCATTTGCAATTGGTCATCCGTAATGACGAAGAAATAAATAAATTGTTTCCTGGAGATACAATTGCACTAATACTAATAATATATTTATTTATCAGAAACCGTCCTTTTAAGGACGACAAAATGATTACATTAAGAGTATAAAAATACTTCCATTAAAAAAATATCACGAAATTCTTTTACAACTCAAATTTGCCGCCATTTTATGTTTGTACAAAGCCGCGCTTCATTATAAACTACAGAAACTTTATTTTCATTTTTCTTTTAATCAAAGAGCAAACTCGAACACACAAACAAACAATAATAATAAACAATTCATATCTCTTAAAATTGTTGTTATGGTCCTTAAATGGACCTATTGTCGGTAATAAAATAAATTAAATATTATTTATTTAACCTCCGACACCATAAAGATTACGTCCCTGTGTTTTCAATGCATACACAACATGCGTAGCAGTGATTGTCTTACGCTTGGCGTATTCATTGTATGCAACAGCATCACGAATAACATTTTCCAACAACACTTTCTTCGTAGATTAAACCGGAAATACGTTTTACACTAGAGAGCTGCATGAATGGCAAAAAAACAAGTTCAAATGAACAATGCCAAAAATTAGTTGAATGAAATAGAATGCGAAGCCGAATATGTTTGAGTGAGTGAGTGCGGTCAGGTAGAACTCGGACGCACAAAATTCAAAGAAAACGAATTGAATGAGTCGTAATTCGTTGGAATAAGAGGTTGCGTTTCGAATAGATTCGAATGACAAAGCGGGTTTTTAATTGTTGTCTTGTCGCACATAAAGAAAAAGAAGAAAGGAAAGAACGACAGTCTACTGCTTACGTCTCTTGAATCGAACGAAATGAATTCACACAAAAACTCGAGTAATTTGAGTGTCTTCGAGTGCGAAATTTTTTATTCCGCTTTACGCTTGATTTATTCTCATTCATTTCGCTGAATGCCGTCTGGTGTAAGAGACAACACGTACTCACATTGCTACTCATTCGTTTCATTGTGTGCCTCACACTCACTCATTTTTTTAATTCAATTGGAGTCCATTAAACGTATGTTATGAGTGAAGCCATGCAGCTCTCTATTTTACACCACAGCAACGAGCTAAACGACGAACTGCAAGCTTTGTAATATCTTGGATACCTTACGAGCCTTTGCATGTCCTTTTCCACCTTTATGCAGACGACTACGACTACTAATATTTTGTTAATATTTTCTTTTATCACTGAACCGCACTAAAAGTAAATTTTTTAATTCCTTTACATTTTAAGATTACCCGCGCCTTTTCACTGTTCACAATTCAATAAAATTTGTATGGAAATGGCACTTGTATTTATACTCAGAATCCTATTGGAATTGGCAAAGAAAAGAATCATTGGAACATTTTTGTGTAGTTATGTATAAAAGATATTTCAGAAGTCCAACAAGCTCATTGTATCGTGTAGGAGGGGACTTCAACGCCAGACACCCCCCATAGCTGGTGTCTGGCGTTGAAGTCCTCTTGTATTGTATCACCACAAGGAGCAACTATTGTTCCTGCACACCTGCACACCCTAGTAGTTATTTCGCAAGCCCAGAAGACCTTCCCGAGAACACCATTGAGCTTCTTTAACATCCTCCCAGATTTTCGGAATTAATCTTGCATTGCGCATACTAGTGATTCTGATCATCTGGCTGTGGAGCTTCGAGTTCGGCTGAACCAACGAATTTTACTGGAGGTGCCAACCCCAGAGATGCACACCAACAACAGCGAGTAAACAATTCCAACTGGAGTGTACCAACGTGATGTTTTGCAGAGCAATAAATCATCACAGGGAGAATAATTTCAGGCAGAGGTTAGAAAAAATAAAGCCAGGACCAGACGCTTTCAAGAAGATCAACTCACTGGTTGGGAAATCAAAGTCTATTCCTGAGAATATTAGACATGGAGAGGAAACTGCAACCACCGCAATTGAAAAGGCCGAAGCATTTGCCACCCACTTCGAAGCGAACTTCACGGATCTACCACCATCTCATATGCCTGAGTTCCTGGAAACAGTGAAAGAACAGGTGCAAGAGGCAACTTCACAAGAAGTATCATCGCAAATCCAATGATCTAACTAGTGATAAAATCCTGCTTTAACAACAGCTT
The DNA here is from genome assembly GCA_963576555.1 of Ferdinandea cuprea. Lineage (NCBI taxonomy): Eukaryota > Metazoa > Arthropoda > Insecta > Diptera > Syrphidae > Ferdinandea > Ferdinandea cuprea. Next base: position 7,029,185 of record OY754962.1, read on the forward strand.
TTTTCCGAAGTATGGAAAGTAGCAAAGATAGTTCCAGTGCCAAAGAAAACAGACAGGACAAACGTTAGTGGATACCGTCCAATAGCTCTTCTATATTGTGTAAGCAAAATTATGGAGTCATTGATGCTACGCAAAATCAATCACCTGTGTGCGGTGAGAGGCATACTTCCGTCTTACCAATTCGTATTTAGACCGAAACACTCCACCATTAATCCTGTGGTGAAGCTCTAAAACGAGGTCACCTTGGGTTTAAACCAAAAGGAGACAACTATTGCCTGTTTACTTAACATCGAGAAGGCCTTTGACAGTGTATGGATCAAGGGACTGATTTATAAGTTAATGGAATTCGAATTTCCTAATTGTATGGTGAGGTTATTCTTTGATTTCTTAACAAATAGATCGTTCTTTGTTCAGGTACATAGTGCGAAGTCTTCGGAAAGGAGAATCAAGGCAGGAGTACCTCAGGGATCCAGACTCGGTCCGATCCTCTTCAATATATACACTGCAGACCAACCAGCCAATGATGGACGAAGCAAGATACTGCTTTATGCAGACGACTACGTCACATACGCTACTTCTCTACTTGAAGTTCGGACTGAAGATCAATAGCGCCAAGACGGAATTAATATGTTTCCGGAATCCACTGACAGCGACCAGAGGACACAGCCAGCTGACGCCGTTGTATGAGAAAACAGACAGTCATTACAGGGGGTAAAACCCTCTTAATTTTAATTAAATCCTCCGATATAATTCCGAAGCTTTTGTCCGTGTTTATGCATATTCTGAGTGTGTACAGGAAGGTCTTTGTATTTAGACGGGATTTTGTTGGGAGTTTCAGAATTTGAGTTTTCAATTTTTAAGAATGCTGAGTCAATTTGGTGGTTACTCATATTCTGAGTGTGTGCAGGAAGGTCTTTGTATTTAGACGGAATTTTGTTGGGAGTTTCAGAATTTGAGTTTTCAATTTTTAAGAATGCTGAGTCAATTTGGTGGTTACTCAAATTTGAGGGAGAAATTGGGATGTTGTCTCTTAATTTTTACTTATAAAATTCTGCAACGAATATTCCACCCTACGCTTAATACACACTGCGCTGAATATCAGAGTGTTCTTTAACAGTTCAATTATCTTAGCACTCTCAGAACACAAAATCCTTTGTGAATTATCATTTCAAAAAGAGACTGAACCTTATCAAACCAGGCCCAGACACCTTTAAGAAAATAAACCAAATTGTTGGAAAAAAGTCTCTAGTCACTGAACCCGAAGTGAAGTAACTGGACTAACGGCTGAAATTCCCAGCCCAATTGCCCAGTTTTCTGCAACAAACCCATCAGTCTACACTCTAGTTGATGAGTCTTTCACCAGCCCTATCGGTAGCAATTTATACCGGTAACGCGGAAAAGTCTTCAGGTCCGGAAAAAATTTCCAACTTTGTCATGAAAGGAGCAATAATTTTTCTCACAATTATTCTCAATAATTGTATTGACAACTGCTATTTTCCAACCAAATGGAAAATTGCGGAAGTTTTTCTAAACTGCGAATCGCATTTCAAAATTTTAACCCATCTCTCTGCTCCCAAACATAAACAAACTTCTATCCATGTTGATTTTAAACAAAACCAACTCTGTTTGCACCGAACTAGAAATATCGCAAAATTACCAATTCGGATTAAAACAATCACTCCACATTTCACCCACTGTTGAAGCTTCACGCCGATGTTAGTATTGGGTTAAATAAGATAGAGAACACCGCTGCTTATCTACTTGACATTGAAAAGGCATTTAATTCCGTTTAGATTAAGATCCCTTAATTTCCCAACACATACCATAAGAATTATTTACAGCTCCAAATCCAGTATCAGGGGTAGCGCAACGCTCAACCTGGTTTAATCTATATACTTCTGTTCAACCACAAACTGATTCTCGAACAGGGACTCTGTTTTACACAGATGACTCTATCACCTACTCTTCTTACACTTGCCCTAACATTGCATTGCGTAGAGTTAAGTCATACATCCTCAAACTATCGGAATACTACCAAAAATCGGGAATCAAAATAAACTCCGCTAAAACCGAAGTCGTTTAGATTTCTTATTGTCCTAAACACAACTTATAGCAGAATTCGAGGTAGAGGTGTTTTTTTGCCGATATCATCGGGACAGGCGTCATAAAGAGGAAAGAAAGATGAGATCTTTGACATGAGCGCCAAGAAATCACAGCCAAAGAATTTCTGGGAATCACCCATCAAATGCTTGTAAACTATGATGCAAAGTAAAAACAGAACTTGACATTGAAAAGGCATTTAATTCCGTTTAGATTAAGACCCCTTAATTTCCCAACACATACCATAAGAATTATTTACAGCTCAAAATCCAGTATCAGGGGTATCAAAGCAGGGGTAGCGCAACGCTTAACCTGGTTTAATCTATATACTTCTGTTCAACCACAAACTGATTCTCGAACAGAGACTCTGTTTTACACAGATGACTCTATCACCTATTCTTCTTACACTTGCCCTAACATTGCATTGCGTAGAGTTAAGTCATACATCCTCAAACTATCGGAATACTACCAAAAATCGGGAATCAAAATAAACTCCGCTAAAACCGAACACGTTTAGATTTCTTATTGTCCTAAACACAACTTATAGCAGAATTCGAGGTAGAGGTGTTTTTTTGCCGATATCATCGGGACAGGCGTCATAAAGAGGAAAGAAAGATGAGATCTTTGACATGAGCGCCAAGAAATCACAGCCAAAGAATTTCTGGGAATCACCCATCAAATGCTTGTAAACTATGATGCAAAGTAAAAACAGAGCGTGGTAGAGCATTCCACATTCGTATTGTACGATTAAGAAACGAATCCTTGTATTTTACTGTACATCCGAAGACAGGCTTGAGGGTAAACTGATGTGCATTCCTAGTATGGCGAGTATTGCGGTTGAATTGCTGTAAGGGTGGAATGCAACTGGCTATTTGATTTGAGCACTTGTGGTGGAAAAACCGATAAAAAAATTACAGGCAGAAGACATTAAGACGATGACTAAGAGAATCATGTGATTTCGCGATGTCTCGAACTCTAATAAGTTTTACTGCACGTTTTTGGTAGTAGCTCCAAATGTTTGCTCTAGACGTTTGCACTGACCGGGATCATGCTCGTCCTTGCATTTGACGCACCTCGGCTTCATGTCGTAATTGATGCTGACATGGCCAAAGCTTTGGCAGTTCCGGTATTGTGTAACTTCGTTGGGAAGAAGTCTTTCCAATACGACTGCTTCGCTCAGCAGGTTCTTCGCTTTGACGACCTCAATTACACTAGTTCCCTTCTCAAACTCGATAACGAAGGCATTATAGATGATGGATTTGTTTTTCGGTGATTTGAAGGCTGTTGCCTTCAGCGCCTTAAATCCAGCTTCCAGCAGTCCGCTGATGATGTCTTCGGGAGCGTGTGAATGGTGTATTTTTTTAGGATAACTATACATATCCGGTCTTCCTTCGCGGTAAATGTGTGGTGCTGGTTTTGCTGAGCCCTCAGATAATCCTTTAATGGTATTTTCTGCATACAGTCTTCACAAGGGATTTAGTTTTGTTGATTTTTTCGAGCAGTCATGCCTTGACGACCTTAATTTTTTCCTTTAATACCCATTCTCAGGTATATTTTCGGATGTCGGGTGGGGTTTTATAACTTTGTTAATGTTATCTATTTTTATTAGTGAATTCACTATTTATTGCTTTTGTGTTTTTTTGGTTTTTCTTATTACCGTCTGAGTATTGTCTGACCTGTGTCTTCTGTCGTTGTTAACCAACGTTGTTAACCTAACCTAACGAGAAGAACCTCACTGTTTTGTTAACCCGTGGGCAATTTCTTTTTTAAGGCATGCCAAACGAGTATCACACGGAACAAATGTATCATAAACAGCTGGTCAGTAAATTATATTTAAGCAGCGTACAATTTCTGAATTCTCGCAGTCTAACAGCGAAATTTCTTCTATTTTTAGCAAACCTTTGCTGTAAAATCGAAAAGTTTACTGGGTGAAATTTCAAGCCAGCGCCATTACGCAATGTAAAAATTGTCAAAAATTCGGACACGTTGCTAGCAACTGCGGCATAAAATACCGCTGCATGAAGTGCAAGGTCGAGCACTTACCAAGAAATTGCCAAGAAGCATCGACAACAAAAAGGACGACTCAGTTTTTTGCGCCAACTGCCAAGAAATTGGACACCCAGCAAACTACAAGGAGAAGGTAGCCGAAAAAGCTAAAAATGGTCTGAAGAAGAAGGAGCAGCACAAGTTTGCCTTGAGCTTGGCTTCGAAGGCCATACAATCCGGTCTGAGCTATGCCGCCGTCGCCGCCCTTACCAACACAACAAAACCACAGGTGAAGCCAGCTGCGAAACCACTCCCAAAGCCAGTTGCGAAGGCAACCACAAAGACCACCGCTGCACTAACACCAAAGACCACCGCTGCACCAACTCCAAAGACCCCCATAGCATTAAATAAGAGCTCGTCGAATATCTTCGAGGATACAGAGAGGTTGTTTGGTACCGATCTTTTGACCCTTCTCCAGAAGGCTACAAAGGTTGTTTCCAGCAACTACAGTAGCCTCGACGATAGAGCAAAAACAATGATACTAGGCAAACTTATCAGTGAATTATGTTCACAATAAATCTGCTTGGTATTTTAACATATAATGTAAGTTCTATTTATTCCACAGCCAAACGGAGTTCCTTAAACTTATTTATTAAGTCTAAGAGACCCGACATTCTTTTCTTACAGGAAACAAGACTCAACAGCAAAAACCCCTACAAACCAGATGTAGCCGAGAATACAAAACCAACGAAAAAACTGGAACTGCAATCATAATCAACAACTCATTCCGAGGTGAGAAAATCCAAATACCGGGACTAACGAGCATGGAAACAACAGCGGTCATCATCAAGGTGACTGAAGTGGAAACGCTGCAGATTGTATCAGTCTACAACCGATGCAGCGCCGCAAGAGGAAACATACTTCAAGATCTGACGACCATCAACAATTTGTGTAACGAGCACACTCATTGCGTAATTGGAGGGGTCTCAACGCCAGACACCACCAAGCGTGGCCATCCTACTCTTGGCGATCATCTTTAATAACTGCATTAATAACAGCTATTTCCCGAAAACATGGAAAGTAGCCAAGCTTGTTCCAGTGCCAAACGGAGAAGACAGACAGGACAAAAGTTAGTGGATACCGTCCAATAGCTCTTCTGTGTTGTGTCAGCAAAATTATGGAGTCATGGCTGGTGTGCAAAATCAATCACTTGTGTGCGGTGAGAGGCATACTTCCGTCCTACCAATTCCGATTTAGACCAAGACACTCCACCATTCATCCTCTTCTGAAGCTCCAAAATGACGTGACCATGGGTTTAAACAAAAAGGAAATAACTGTTGCCTGCTTACTGGACATTGAGAAGACCTTTGACAGTGTATGGATGAAGGGCTGATTTATAAGTTAATGGATTTTGGATTTCCTAACTGTATGGTGAGGTTTATCTTTGATTTCTTAACAAATAGATCGTTCTTTGTTTAGGTACATAGTTCAAAGTCTTTGGTAAAGAGAATCAAGGCAGGAGTACCTCATGGATCCAGACTCGGTCCGATCCTCTTCAACATCTACACTGCAGACCAACCAGCCAATGAAGAATGTAGCAAAACATTGTTTTATGCAGACGACTCCGTCACATACGCTACTTCTCTGTCACCAGAAATGGCTTCACGAAGAATTGGGACTACTACCTGAAGTGGGGACTGAAGATCAACAGCGCCAAGACGGAGTTAATATGTTTGAGGAATCCAGTGACAGCGAACAGAGGATGACGAGCATTTGCTACCTGCTACAGCAACATAAAAATCAAACTCCCGGACAACACCGAGGTACTCACCAAGAAAACAAGGAAGTACTTGGGGATCAACTTCACTGAGAGATTGAAGTTCAACCCGCATGCAGACATCACCCTCAAAACGGCAAATTTTGCGCTTCATCTGGTATACCCGTTGCTCAAGAGGCACTTTGGGTTAAGCAAACAGACAAAACTGCTGATGTAAAAGCAACTCATCCGTCCAGTGATAACCTACGGTTGTCCTATCTGCTTCACCATTTCGCCAACAACAATGAAGAAGATCCAGCTATTCGAGAGGAAGATACTGAGATCCTGCACAGGATTATATCGGAACCCCGCAAGATTGAAGTACTATCCCACAAGAAGACTCTACGAAGAATCAGGAATTAGCCAACCAATCAACAATTTTATGATGGATCTATCCGGAAGACTCTTGAGAAATCTCGAAGACCACCACAGAAGTCCAGGACCTAATTCAACAGGAGTTGGAACCAACACACCGATACCTGAATCCCCGTGCTATCACGGACTAGAGGTTTGAGAACATCATCCAAAACCAGTTGACGCCGTTCTATGAAAAAACGGACAGTCACTACAGGGGGTAAAACCCTCTTAATTTTAATTAAATTCTTTTTATCCAAACAGGAACAAATTTTATTAAATTACATTTTTCTATTATCCAATTTTAAGATTAAGAGTAGTCATAAGTAATGTTTTGTAAAACATTTGTAAGCCTAGCCATAAGAAATCCGTCGGGCCCTTTTTGTTGAGCCGACATTACCTAGTTTAGTAATAAGTCTAGATATAAGTCAATTTGTATATAAATATTAGATTAAATAAAACCCCTTCTTAAATCTAACAAAATCGAATTCTCGCAGTTGTCCTCCTGCCATTGTGGTGATAACACCTTAGTAAAAGAAGTGGAAAAAGTGAAAAACGTTCAAATAACAAAAACGTTCTCTTTAGGACGAAAACTTGATATTTTAAGATCGTTAGAAATGGTTTAAAAAAACAAAAGGAAAGGCTACAGTCCGCTTGGGGCGAACAGTACCATATCCATATCCCTATATGCCCGAAAGAAAAACGCATTAAAAAGGTGATGGATATCATTTCATTCTATAAAATATATAAAAAAAAAATATTTTTTGGAGAAACGCCCCCAAAAAGTGGGCGTGGCCAAAAACTTTGTATAGGCGATATATTGGAAAAAATATTTGCTAAATATCTTGTTAAAATTTTTTTTTGAGTTTCTATGAAAATTTTCGCTAAAAACAGCATTTTAGTGAAAAAAGCCCACAAAAAGTAGGCGTGGCAAAAAATCGTATATGACAGACTTATAAAGGAGGGCAGTGCCTACATATCTTGTAAAGGTTCCAATACTCTATCACACTGAAGCCTTAAAACGTTTTTTTTAAATTGTGGGCGTGGCAGTGGGCGGATTTAAAAACTTTTAACACCTTACCATTTCGGGACCCTAAGGAGTATATGCTCTAAAAAAAACGATAAAATGATATTTTAAGTGTTAAATCGTAAAAAAAACATAAGGAAAGGCTACAGTCCGCTGGGGGCGAACAGTATGATACCCTATCCATATCCCTATATGCCCCAATTTCATTTCATTTTAGTAATTAAATTTTATTTTTTTTTAAACGCCCCCAAAAAGTGGGCGTGGCCAAAAACTTTGTATGGGCGATATGTTGGAAAAAATATTTTCTAAATATCTTGTTAAACATTTTTTTCAGTTTCTATGAAAATTTTCGCTGAAAACATCTTTTTTTAGTGAAAAAGCCTACAAAAAGTAGGCGTGGCAAAAAATCGTATATGACAGGCTTATAAAGGAGGGCAGTGCCTACATATCTTGTAAAGGTTCCAATACTCTATCTCTCTAACTTTAGCCTTAAAATGTTTTTTTCTAAATTGTGGGCGTGGCAGTGGGCGGATTTAAAAACTTTCAACAACTTACCATTTCGGGACCCTAAGAAGTATATGCTCTAAATTTCAGCTTCCTAGCTTAAATTTAAAGGCCTCAAAAGTTGATACGGACGGACATTGCTAAAAAGTCTTAGGATTTGGTCCTGATCATAAATATATATACTTTTATGAGTCTACGACGAATATTAAGGGGTGTTACAAACTATGTTACATATGCTGACATTTAGATGTCAGCATATGAAATTTGAATATGTCCGCTTGGATAAGATTTCTTTCATACTGATTGGTGACAGATTGAAAAATTTTCATATCATCTGCGTATATTAAAATATTGCTGGATTATGCATGCTTTAACATCATTTATGGCAAGTATAATTAAAATAGGGCCTAAGTGGCTTCCCTGAAGAACTCCAGACCGAGCAGAAAAAGATTCAGAAAACGAACCTCTAAATTTGGCACGATAATCCCTCCCCTAAGGTATGAATTAATCCATTTTATAAAAACAGGTGGGAAACCATACGCCCCGAGTTTAAATCTGATTATCTCATGGGACAGCTGGTTGAAAGCCTTAGAGAAGTCGGTGTATATGCATTCGACTTCATTATTATTTTTTAAGGAACTAGAGTATGCACGCAAAAAACATAACATATTTTTAACAGTGGACCTGTTTCGTTACAAATGACACTATGACACTGTTGTTCGCTCTTTTCTTCGAGTTAACAAACTTCCAAAACCGATTATTATCACATTTTAATGAAAATTCCATATTTTTGACATATTCCCAATAAAGGTTAAGGGATAAAATTTTAAACTTATTAAATAGAATTAAATAATGATCGAAATCAGATTGGAGGAGGCTTTTTAAATAAATTTTCCAAGCTCTGTTTCATCGAGTTCGTCTCGACTTAAGCTTTCTCGAATACCTAGGGTGGAACAAGTGGCCATTTCTAGATGACTTAACAGGAATAACTCGATTCATGCAGTCATTAATTAGTGCATTGAATGATTCAACTGCAACATCAATATCAAAGAAGTTGTACATCTTTAAGGCAAATTTTTAATTTCTTCAGAAAGCTTCTGAAAATTTGCTTTTCGAAAGTTATAGGAATGCGGACGGTCATACGAATTACTGTTTTCGTAAATATGTCCACCTAAGTCAATAAAAATGTGCAATGGTTAATGATTTTTGTCTATGTTAGTAATACTTTTGTGAGATTCATCATCAACAGTACTAACAGCGTCAGAAGAAAATACTAAATCGAGAGTTCCATTTTTATAGTTTTTTATACAGCTTTCTGTAAGTCAAAAGATAAAATGTTGTCAAGTAGCGATAGCTCTTCTTGTGCAGAGTCAATGGTGGGGATAAAGTGAGATTTATCCCCATTTAATATGAGGCAAGTTAAAATCGCCAAGAAGTAGAATTGTACTGTCACAACAAGATATGTCAAATATGTGGTCGAGAGCCATAGATAGTTCTGATAACGAACAAAGATGGTGGGCCGGTATGTATGCGTTTACAATAAACAAATAATTATTCCCAAAAGTGATTTTTAAACAAATGAATTCAATATTGAGGTAAAATGGAAAGTCGATCTTTCGGGACTCAATGTGAGTACGAACAGCTATCAGGACACCACCTCCAAGAGCCTTAACGTTATTCTTATGACGATCGTTTCTCTAAACGGAGAACTCGCGAGTAAAGAGTTCCGTATCCAATTTATTGACATGAATCCAAGTTTCGGTCAAGGAGAAGATGTCAGGACAATTGAGACTAAATTTTTTTTGCGGCACGAGGCTAAATTTCCTTAACAAAGGTATTTACAGGCCAAACGTTGCGATCAGATATTAATTCATAAAAAAAAGGACATCATAAAAGACGCAACAAAACTATCATCCTTGCTGATATTAAAACATTTAATGGAATCGTTATTCGGCTTATAAATATTAATAATGAAGATTTCAAAACATAACCAAATTCTTACTCTTATAATCCATTAACCAAGTAATGTACATTTTATAGAATTAAACAGTTTTTTGAAGGAAACATGCTTAACAAAACATATTATTTCTATATGTGATCCATTTCGTGGTTCCCTACTTTTTTAAAGAAAAAACCACAGAAAATTCAAATTTAATGGAGAATGTTTATTATCATTTGAAAGAACATTCTTTGGCATTTATTTTTTGAAGATTATGTCTATCAAATGTTGGCCGTTGCTACGTCGCAGATGGTCCATCCGTTGAGTCCAATTTTCGATCACTCGTTCGAGCATTTCGACTGGTAACTGGCGAATGACACGCGTGATGTTTTCCTCCAAGGCCTGAATCGAAGCGGGTTTGTCGGCATAAGCTTTTGACTTTATATATCCCCACAGGAAAAAGTCTAACGGTGTGATATCACACGATCTTGGTGGCCAATCGACCGGCCCAAAACGTGAAATTATGTGCTCACCGAAATGTTCTCTCAATAAGTCTATTGATTGATGCTATGTGTGGGAAGTGGCGCCGTCTTGCTGAAACCAAATGTCGCCGAGATCACGAGCTTCAATTTCAGGCATTAAATAGTCGGTTATCATGACACGATAACGGTCGCCATTGATGGTTACGTTCGCACTGGTATAATTTTTAAAGAAATATGGACCGATGACTCCACCGGCCCACAAACCACACCAAACCGTTGTGTTTTCTGGATGAAGTGGCAGTTCTTCAATCTCTTCAGGTTGCCCTTCGTCCCAAATGCGGCAATTTTGTTTGTTTACATACCCATTGAGCCAGAAGTGGGCCTCATCTCTAAACAAAATTTGCCTCGAAAACGTCGGATCTTCTTGGAACTTTTCAAGAGCCCATAGAGCGAAGCGATGTCGCTTGGGAATGTCGAGCGGCTTCAGTTGTTGCACAAGCTGTATTTTGTACGCTTTCAATTTAAGATCTTGACGTAAAATGCGCCAAGTCGTTCCATACGTCAGTCCGAGTTGCTGCGAACGGCGCCGAATCGACTCTCTACGGTCTTCGTGTACACTCTCAGCCACGGCCGCTATATTTTCTTCACAGCGTGCTGGACGTGATCTAGTCGGTCGAATATTATCCAATAATAAATGCTGGGTCTCAAAATGGGTGATGGTGTTGCGAATAGTACGCTCAGTAGGCCGATTATGTTGACCATAAGTTGAGCGAAGTGCACGAAACACATTCCTCACAGAACGTGAATTTTCATAATAAAGTTGAACAATTTGTAAACGTTGTTCACGCGTAAGTCTTTCCATTATGAAATGCCAAACAATACAAAACAAAAATAACATGACAGCATGACACGACTCACACGTGATCTGTCAAAAAAGGCTATTAAAAAAAGTATCTCTACTTGGATCACACTTTATAATAAATGAATAATATTCAAATTAGGGCTTTAGTTAGAAAAAACAAATTAACTCTTAAACATTTTTAGAACAATTATTTGTGGACCAATTGTGGGAAGAAAAATATATTATTAAATGTTTTATTTTAAATTTAATATTCTGATATTATAATTTGCTCAAAAACTTGTTATCAAGAAAAATATGAATATGTAAAAGAACTGATTCATGAATTTAGTAAAGCATGTACTAGCCATGACTTTAAATCAAAAGGTATTAAATGCTTTTCAATTGAAGCTCTGCCAAGTCCAGAAAACATTAAACCATATTCTAGTATACTATTCGGTGATATTTCTACTGAGCAGCAAAATAATATTGCCAATTATTTTGCTTACGGCAGACACAATAATATTTCTTGTTTTTATTTTCGTCAAACATACTCAAAAATTCCAAAACAATTGATTAGAGATAAAGCGAACTATTTAATTTGATTTGAGGAAAACAAGACTAATCTTAAACACATATTTGAAGACCACTGCAGCGATATTGATTTTGATTCATTTTTTGATATAGCAGTATTGACAGAGATGACAACCGGCAGCTGCAATCGTTGATGGAAAAAAAACACAACAGTCAAAGCTCCAACGCATTCTATGGGACGGTCCATGCGTTAATTTTAAAGTTTTAACGCACACACGCCAGCGACGGGTTCTATGGGCCGGGCCTTTCAGTTGCTAAATTTTTCGCTCAGTTGAAATTGCTGAGATGTCATTATGTCACTTTATCAATAGCCTGCTCAGCGAAACTCGCGCTTACTCACTTATTGCTGAAATTTGCTAATCGCGCACCGGTGCAGGATGATGATGCCATTATGTCACTTTATCAATAGCACTGTATCGCTGTTTCACAAGTACTCAACTTTAAATACAATGAAGATAAGAAGATCTTTAGCTTAGTTGGTTAAGAGTTGCATTAATAAGCAATAATTGTTGTGGGTTCGAGTCTTACCAACGACTCTCCTTTTAGAGAGCTGATATTTTCTTTATGAAGGGTGCTTTTATTTTTGAAGATAGTATTTCATAGTAATCATTTTATGGAATCGTAATAATAGATAAATTGATTAATTTAATTTAATTTATAAACGTAATGTATTTTGTACGCGTACAGGGATACGTCATTTACCCAAATTTTTGAAGTTAAAAAACCATGATAAGAAAAAATGTGTTAAAATATGTTAAAAAATTGTGAATGTCAAAAAATAATGATTATATCCTTCACCACTGCAGCGGAGCGCGTATCGATGAGTGGTGTAGTGCTATAGAATTTATCACGTTGTTCGATAATACCACAACTTGTGAATTGTGCCTCCAGCTAGCAAACTATAGCGCAGGTCTTTCGGGGCTGAAATGAAGCGCTTTGATGTCAAATGGTAGTCGGCGATTGGGCGCATCGACGTTGGCACGTGTGTTGGTCAGACTAGGGCCATCATATGGCATGGTATTGCATTGAGCAGTCTTTGAGTCGGGCATAGCGACAAATTTATTTGCTTAAACACGTGAAAAAACCTATTTAAACAAAGAAATTATACGCGTGAACTTTCGGGGTCACCAATGTAGTGGAAACCGGTGAAAATAAAAGGCGACACTACTAAATCTTTATAAAATGTTATTATTCGATTAGGTATTATTTATTTAATGTAAAATTGTTGAGAAACGCGAAGTGATGCGGGTGGCTGCTAATCAATGACTACTATTTCGATCCGACGGCTACTGAGCTGATCAAATCTGATGTTAACTGACACAGTTACCGTCGCTCACGCTGTGTTTTTTTTTTTTGTAAATAGCTACGACGGTTACTTTTTTGTGTGGCACCACATATACATATTTATTTTTAAAGCAAAATTAATCTACTAACAATAAGAACATAGCTAGGTTAGGTTAAGACAGGGGTGTGATGTAAAAACCATCGCACAACACTGGGCACCGCAGTGGAAACCTGGGGAACCGGCTGAATTTGTGAAAAAAAATCGAAACGGTAGACAAAAAAACTAAACATTTTCCCGTTTGGAGCAACCAATTACGATACTAAAGCTACAAAGACCTTTGAAGTTTGTACCGTTTATATGACCCAAAGCTTCGAAGAAGTATCTCTCTAGGAATTTCCTACACAACGTAAAATTGCCTCGCAATCACACAATATATGCGGTATATCTTCAACAGCCTGAATATAGCCACAGAATCTGCAGATGATGAACCCTTTATTATGCAGAGGGGAGGTTTTATATACGCAACTTCACCACTACTGAGCAGCCCTCCCATACTTGCAAGCTCATCTGCCTGCTCATTTCCTTCAATACCGCAGTGTCCTGGCACCCAGCACAGTCTCACTCGGTTCTAATTGCATAATTCCGTATGCATTGTGCGACAGTTCCCGACTATTTCAAAATTGATGCTAGTGCTAGATTGCTAGATTACCTGTGCGCCCTGCCTGTCGATGTAGATAGTCATATCTCTTTCGGATACCGATCTCATCTGTATTTGCTCAGGCGCCTTGACGACAGCTAGAACCTCTGATGGAAAGACGCTCCTTGTTCCCGGTAGTCTCATAGATTTCCTCAGTTTCTTTTGAGAAGATCCCACATCCTGTTCCCTCTGTCGTTAACGAGCCATCTGTAAAGATTGCAATCTTATTTGTTTTGATAACTGCAGCTCTTTGCCAATCCTACCGTTCCAGATATATTACATCATACGGAATGTCGAAGTCAACTAAGGGGCGATTTCATCTGTTTTGATTGGATTTTCTGGCAGTAGCTTCGAAAGGACCGTACTATGTCCGAAGCTAAATTCGTTCAAACCACACAAGGCACCAGGTACAGATGGAATTTTTCCAGCCCTTATTGAAAAAGGCCTCGATCTCATTCTGCCTACCATTGTTGCTTAATAAGGTTCAATTTTAACTGGAGATATATACCACAAGCCTGGAGGGAGGCAAACGTGGTATTTATCCCCAAACCAGGTAAACCCAGCAAACTACCTAAATCATACCGTCCAATTAGTTTGACGTCGTTTTTCCTGAAAACGATGGAAAGAATAATAGATGAAGAATGAATATCAGAGAATGCTTAAAAAATGGCATACCTCTGCACCATTTCCAATATGCATACAAGAAAAGCAAGTTCACAGAACGATCACTGTTGAATTAAAAACAAAAGGAAAGGCTACAGTCCGCTTGGGGCGAACAGTACGATACCCTATCCATATCCCTATATGCCCCAAAGAAAAACGCATAAAGAAGGTGATGGATATCATTTCATTCTATGAAATTTATAAAAAAAAAAATATTTTTTGAAAAAACGCCCCCAAAAAGTGGGCGTGGCCAAAAACTTTGTATGAGCGATCTATTGGAAAGAATATTTGCTAAATATTTTGTTAAACATTTTTTTGAGTTTCTATGAAAATTTTCGCTGAAAACAGCATTTTAGTGAAAAAAGCCCATAAAAAGTAGGCGTGGCAAAAAAATTTATATGACAGACTTATAAAGGAGGGCAGTGCCTTCATATCTTGTAAAGGTTCTAATACCCTATCTCTCTAACTTAAGCCTTAAAACGGTTTTTTCTAAATTATGGGCGTGGCAGTGGGCGGATTTAAAAACTTTTAACACTTTACCATTTCGGGAACCTAAGGAGTATATGCTCTAAATTTCAGCTTCCTAGCATAAATTTAAAGGCCTCAAAAGTTGATACGGACGGACGGACGGACGGACGGACGGACATTGCTAAATAGTCTTAGAATTTGGTCCTGATCATAAATATATATACTTTTATGGGTCTACGACGAATATTAAGGGGTGTTACAAACTATGTGTCAAAATTAATATACCCTTAGGATAGGGTATAAAGAACAAATCGAAAGTGCCTTTAGCTGCAAAGAGGCTGCACTGTGCGGCTTTCTGGACATATAGGGTGCTTTCGATAACACCGAATATAATTCAATATCAAATGCCTTGGTTCATAGACGTATAGACGAACCTACGATCAGGTCGACCAAAGCGATGCTAGTCGGAAAATAACTGCAACATCAGCACCGACCTCAGTATCAGTAATAGCCGCTAAGGGCTGCCCTCAGGGAGGAGTTCTCTCACCCCTACTATGGTCACTGGTTATTGATAACCTACTCCAAGACCTTAGTAATCTAGGCTTCCCCGTAATTGGATACACCGTTGACCTGGTCGATGACCTAACGATGTCACTACACGCAATGCTCTTAAGATGATTAGGCCCATTATAGCATACGCTATTTTTATATGGTGGAAGAAAACCACCCAAAAGTGAGCTTTAAACAAAGTACAACGGCTCGCATGCATTGGTATTTCCGGCGCGAACCTGTCCCACGGTGGCCATAGAAGCTGTAATAAGACTAACACCCCTACACATTCACATTCTACAAGGTTTCTTCACTAAAATCACAAACGGAGAACCATGAGTTACAACAATCCACCTAATTGCACAAATGGCCTAATGTGGTATACGGATGGTTCAAAAATGGATTCTGAGGTGGGAGCTGGCATCCACGGCACAAACAAAAATGTCTCAATACCCATGGGAAAAAGTCCCAGTATGATTCAGGCAGTGCTCCATGCCATTAAGGAATGCGTAAACCTAATTCACACCTCAGGAATAAAAGGCGTCAACAACCATATATTCACTCACTTAGCTCGCCAATAATTGACTCCAAATCAGTAGTACACTGCTTTCCAACCCTTCGGTAACTACATATCAAGTCTGGTCACCAGGGAATTGAGGGAAATGAGAAAGCTGACGAATTGGCTAGAAAGGCCTCGGAGACCCCCTTATCAATAAACAAACAAACGACGCGCCTGTGTTCCGCGGCCAGTGTTCGTCACCACACAAAAGGGAATAAAAACCCTTATCCCGTTCGCACGTGCAAAAAAAAAACCATAAACAACAAGTGCTCAGTGCGGTGTCAATAAAAACCAAAAAAAATTTGTATGTAGTACATAGTGCGTGTAGTCCCTCACCCCCATTCCATCTCTTTTGCTGCTGCTTCTGCTTGTGAACAGCAGGTCTTTTGTTTTTGTAATGTTTAGGAGCTTCAGAGTAGATGTGAGTAACATTCGTGGCTTAAGAGCGAATCTTTTTTCGCTGTACGCCCATGTTTCCCAAAATAAACCAGCTGTTTTGGCACTGAGTGTATCTCAGTTTAGCGTTCATTCTGATTCGTCGGAATTTAGTCACCTGGTTACAACTTAGTGCCATTATTCTTTTCCCATCGCGGTCTCACCGTTTATATACGTAGTGATGTAGCCTACCAACTTCAACCACAATACGGCCAAAGTACCAGTCCGGAATTTAGTTTTATTTGGCTTAAATTCCACGTCCGTAGGCAATTAATCCACTACTGTTTCATTTATATAATCCCAAATTTGGACCGTTAACGAGTTTGATGAGTTGTCCGATTCCATTACACGAATTGTAACTCTTTATCCCCTCACTAAAATCGGCGATTTCAATGTTCACAATTCGAATTGGCTTCGTCATTCTGGACAGACAACACCCGAAGGCAGGTACGCTGAAATCTTTGCTGAGGTAAACAACCTAACCCAGCTTGTAAATGAGCCGACACGAATTCCGGACATTAGTAGTAAAACCGCCAACACACTGGACTTGTTTCTCACCTCTCACCCAGATAGGTACACCATAAATGTATTATCGCCTCTAGGTTCGTCAGAGGACTGTGTCATGTCGGCCAATTTCTCGTACTCCAACCACAAAGTTAAAGAATAAGCTCATAAAAGAACCGTATGGCAATATGTGAAAGCCAAATGGGAACAATTAAACGGTTACTTTAGGAGTTTTAACTGGTCGCTATGCTTCCTCGATGGCGATGTGGATGCTGCCGCCGATATGATAACAAACATAACTCACTTGGGGATGAAAAATGTTATCCCCAATAGGATTAAAAGTGTCAAACCCAAGGTGAACTTGAGCTGCAAAGAGGCTATCAGGTTAGAAGAGGTGAGCTTTCGGTCTTATAAGGCCAACTGAGAAAACCGAATAAAGTTTAAACGAGCCAGAAATGAGTGCAATGCCCACATTAATCGTGTCAAATTCTCCTACGACCAAAAGTTGAGGCAAAAAATGCTAAAAAGTCTCACCGGTAGTAGAACCTTTTCGTCGTTTGTTAAGAATATTAAGAATTCGGCCTCAACATCTATCCCGTCACTCATTTGCAATGACATTCCAACTGTCAGCTCTTTAGATAAACCAATCAGCTTGCTCCTCATTTTGAGCTAGCCCAACGCTGCCAGATTGTGCTTTATCTCCCCCTGTACCCGAGCGCGTAGAATATACTATGGAACTAATTCATTTTCGCACTCGTACAGTGGCAAGAGTTCTTCGAGATCTCAACGTACATAAATCCGCTGGTCCAGACGGTTTTCGCGGCAACAGGTCCACTGCTGATTTGATGACATAACTAACCGAAATGTGGAATCAATCTATTGACCGTGGTGGTGAAAGCAAGGTCGTTGCGCTTGATATTTCAAACATATGACAGAGTTCGGCATCAAGCTCTTTTGTCGAAAATGCGTGCATTTGGAATCGATGGTACCTTTATTTATTGGATTAGAAATTACCTTTCGGAAAGTTCAATTCAAGTTGTTTTGGACGGTTTCAAGTCGGCAACTTACCAAATAAATGCTGGTGTTCCCCAAGGCTCCGTTTTGTCTCCGACTCTTTTTCCCATTTTTATAAATGATCTACTCTCTGTTACTTCTAATCCTATTCATTCCTACGCCGATGACAGTACACTCAGCTTCACATAATCATTTCCGGGGCAATGCCCCTCATCTTCGGGTGTTGAACTGGAACGGCAACGTATGTTAAGCTCATTAAATTCCGATCTTGACAGCATTCTTGAGTGGGGTAAAACCAATAGAGTGGAATTTAATCCTTCCAAAACACAATGCTGCCTTCTGTCATTAAAGCGAAACCTCAATACTCTGCCATTATCCATAAATGGCACTTGCAATCGCTGAATCTGAAAGGCTTTCCATTCTGGGTATGTGTGTTAATGACAACCTTCGTTGGAATGACCACATATTCGACGTCGCCAAGAACGCTGCGAAGTGTCTAGGCTTCCTAAAGCGATACAAGAAATATTTTACCCCTTCTGATCTGGCTGCAATCTACATGGCGTTTATTCGCCCAAAACTTGAGTACAACGCTCATATTTGGTCCGGTGCACCAATTACATATTTGGAGCTACTTAACAGAATTTAAAAACGTGCGATAAAACTTATTGGCGACCGAGATATTGCGAATTCGCTTGACCCTCTTAGTCATCGTCGTAATGTGTTCTGCCTATCGTTGTTCTATCGATACTACTATCACAAGTGGACAACCGTAATACTCGCCATGCCAGGAATGCTCATCAGTTCACCCTAACACCTATATTCGGTCGAACTGTGAAATTTAAGGATTCGTTTCTGTGCCGTGCAACGCGATTGTGGATTGCTCTACCTCACTCTATTTTTCCTGACCATTACTATTTACAAACATTTAAATTCAATGTGCATCGGTTTCTCATCATTTCGTCTAATCCCTCATTTCCTTAACGCGCGTGCTGTGTTACTATAACATTATAAGGGTGCTAACAATCCCTTTTGCGCATGCAAATTATAAAACAAAAAAAAATCAGCTATAAATCTCAACATGTGCATCTCCTATTGGGAAAGCATCCCAGGTCTAAGACAGACCAAAAAGCTTATACAGCCATTCAGAAACGATGCCAAAAAGATACTTAATCTATCTAGGCATGATGTAAAAATTCTTATTGGATCCCTAACCGGGCACCATAGACTAAGATATCACCTTTATAAACTAAAAATAGTCGACTCATCGGAGTGCCGACTGTGTCTTGAAGAAGACGAAACCGCAGAGTACATCATATGTGAGTGCCCGGCTCTACACTGAATAAGAAGGACAGTAGAAAGTTGAGCCGCTACTTTCATAAGCAATATTTCTGACTTTTAGCACAAAAGATCTTTAAGGTTTAAGTGCTATCCTTATCGCATCGGCGAGTCAGAAGCTATAAAAAAAAATAAATCCGAAGCTTAAGAGGAATCTCTTAAAGTGGCACACAAAAGTCAGTCAGTTTTAATACGATCCGCAACATTAAGATTACAGGTCAATTTTCAAAGCCCTAACCTCAATTAAGGAGTTTAAATATTTTCCCTTCACTACTATGACCACGTCATTTGCATATGCCGTAACACTAAAACCCATTATCCTAGCTTTTTCAGGGCGTTATTTATAACCAGCACCCACAGGAGTGCTGATACAATTCCCCCTGAAGGGTTTCTCTGGTTACCGACGCTCTGACTGAGCTTTGACCAGTGGAAGAGTTTATTTTCCTACTTGAAAGCATACTGGAAACCCAGTTTATAAGGCCCTCTTCAATGTTTGCATCCACTAGAGCACTCCTAGGTGTATTTTCCTTCTTGCAAGCATATTGCAAGCCCAGATTTGCATTTCATGTATGCATGTTGTGACTCGGCCAAAAAACCATTGGTACATTTTTCCCTATTATGAATGTCCAATAAACGCTCTAGGGTTTTCAGCATGAATGATGACAGACTTATTAGTCATAAATCTTTGCCTGTCCTCGTTTCCCCGCTTTGGCTATTAAAAACACTTCAACTTCTCTCCAAGCTAACAGTATACACGCAATTTTCAGACTCTGTTAAAAAAGTTCCATTACTACTTCCGGTGCCTTTTGAAGGATGATCGGTAAAATACCATCCGGAGCGGGAGATTTATACAGTTAAAAAGACTGGATTGCCCACCGTACTTTTTCCCTATTTATAAGAATACCTATCTCATCTTCGCAAAGAGAGAAGTTGATGTTTTGATGTTCCCGTTGTGCCTCAGCGTTTCAGAGTAATCTGATAAAGTGGTTAAAGGAAAGTGGCTTTCCACTAAAGTCTCGAGAACCTCTTGGCTGCTCTCAGCCCAGTTTCCATGTTTTTGTTTTTTTTTTTGAAGTAGATTGGAACGCACGCTGCATACGCTTATCATACGCCATAGTTGGTACCTTTCTAGCTTTTTCTACCACCCTCTCTAAGTTGACAAAGTCAGCACAGGTGATTGATTAGTGATTCAGGTGTTTATTTACTAATCCCATATACTTCTTTAAGTCAGTCTTCCTAGGATTTCTTTGGAAACTGCATACCCTTTTTTGGAAGTCCACCTTAAAGCGTATGCATCGGTGATCTGACAAAGACGCTTCGTCAACTACTCTCCAATCGTTTACTTCTAGCCCTTCTATATTTGTGGCAAGCGTGATATCTAACACCTCCACCCTATTTTTAAACATAAAAGTGGGTAAATTTCCTCTGTTATGAATATAGGGGTTGGACCAAATAATGAATTCATATAAACACTCACCTCTTGTGTTAAAGTCACTACTTCCCCATTGTGTATGATGGTCGTTTGCGTCACAGCCCATCTCCAGCATCCGATTTTGCTGTCTTGCCAGGTCTATAAGCTTCTCTGAGATGACAACCTCAGAGTCGTATGGTAGGTAGGCAAAGGTCAAGCATAGTGGTTTACCACATTCCCTCTCGCATGTTGCCACCGTCAGATCACCTGAGCTGAAAATCTTCAAAAGAAATGCCTTTATTTGGTTTTTAATGAGAATACAAGTCCTGATTTTATCTTCCGCTTTGTAAAATAACGTGTAACTTTTTAGCCAGAGTCCCTTATTGATCCAGGGCTACTGTATGAGTACGGCTCTGACGTCCTGTTTGGTAATATATTCCACCAGACAGGCCGTCGCTGCCATACTGTGATGCAGATTTATCTGCAGCACTACCATTATATTGGGGGTGCGATGGTGCTAAGCGGTGTTCTTACTGATTCAAGTGCCAGTGATGCATTCATTTCTGTTCCTAATCTACAAGCTTGTCCGCTTCCTCGTTTCCCGGGATATCAGTGTACCCTAGCACCCAGGACACGATAACTGACTATAAAATGGCAAACAACAAAACTCGATACTCGATACCATGTTCGATAACTGAAGCAGTAATGCCAAACCGAGATAATTCAGTGACGTATTGCTCGTTAACTGATGCGGTAATTCAGTCCCAGTGCTTTCTCAATTCGCCTACAGCCCGGATAATGGCAGCTATCTCCGCCTGAAAAACGCTACAGTCTGCGTTTATTCTGAAAGATTTGCTTAATACTAGGGATTCATAGAAGATGCCTGCGCCGACATTAATTTTGGAACCGTCGGAGTAGATGGCCATCACTTCCTTTTTCGTAACTACATTCTCATCCCATTCACTTTTTTCCGGTATTTTGGTATTGAATCCCCTGCTGAAGGTGAATGTCGATGGTAGGTAGTCTGTTTCTGGTGTGCTGACAGTGGCGCACCATTTGAGTTCTGCAGAGCTGTGTCCGTTAGGTCTCCAGAACCAGAGTCCGCACTTTCTAAGTCTGACGGCCATTTTAGCCGATGTGCTGCTACAGTAAATATTCAATGGCATGCATTTAGTGTCGTTCTTAGGAACCCCTTTTATACCATGCAAGCCGCCCTTTGGACTTTGGTGAGGTTGGAGAGAAGATGTATCTCTTCCAGGGCTTTCCACCAAAGAACTGCAACGTATGTCAGGATGGGTCTTAAAACCGTTGGGTACAACCAGTGTACCATGTGTGACTTAAGCCCCCATTTGCTGTCGAATGTTTTCCTACAGGCATATAATGCTACGTACGCCCGTTTAAAGCGGTCGTCTACATTCTCTCTCCTGTTAAGTTTGGAGTCTAAGATAACGCCCAGGTAACTTGCTGAACTGGAAATCTTTAGATCATTCCCTCCCATCCTTGGTGCATTGAATGTTGGAATGATCCTTTTCCTAGTAAACGGTACGACTTCTGTCTTGGATGTATTTACTCTCAGCGCTCGGTCAACGACCCAATTACCGACAATATGGAGCGCATAGCTGAGTCAATCGCTGAGGATTGTGGGAAATCTGCCTGAGACCAGCATTGCTACGTCGTCCGCATATTCATTCACGGTGAAGCCTTCCGTCTCTAGTTCATTTCGAAGCACATCCATTACCAGGATCTATATGAGCGGGGAAAGGACACCTCCTTGTGGTGTTTCCCTACTGACTTTCCGTACAATACATATGTCACCTATGTGACTCTTAATCTGACATGCACCTAGCATGATCCCGATCCAGTCGCATTGCCTACTATGCAGATGAGCATTTTTCAGACTGTGCATCTTTGCATCTGCTTTAATGTTTTTAAATGCACATAGGGTAAACTCGTTTTGTTCTAAGGATTTTTCTAAAACTGATACTATCTACTTTTCATGTACGCAAGGTAATTATCGTCAATCATATCTCTGACATATCTGTCTCCCCAAAGTCTTAAAATAGACGGAGGATAAGCTTATCGGCATATAGTCCTCTGCTGTAGTGTGACTTACTTTCCCCGCCTTCGGAATGAAAATCACACGGACTTCTCTCCAAGCTTTGGGAACATAGCCTTAGACAGCCGTTGTAAATGATCCTCAGCCATGGTATGATAATTTCCTCTGCTTTTTGAATCAGTATAGTCATTATATTATCCATCCCTGGTACTTTGAGGGGAGAGAAGGATCGCCCGGGTCAGTCTCTTGTTGTCGATTAGCGACCTGGCCTGTTCCTCATCCATTCCTCTCTGGGGGCCTTGCGTTACTGTATCGTAATCCGAGAAGACATCCGTGCATCCCGGGAAGTTGGTCTCTGTCAGTATCTCCAACGTTTCTTCGCTGTATCGGCCACCCCGTCTCACAGTTTCGTTTATGGGGCTTCCGGTGGCCACACTTAATTTAGCCTTTTTTGGCGTTTTAAGTGCGTCATCGGAAGACCGCATTCTTTTCGAGGCGAACTCTTCTCTTCTCTTCCTCCCCGCATTCCTGTTCTGTAAATCACCTGGTCCCGGTATATTGTCGGCACCATGGATTCTTTCTTTGGCAGTCAGTATGCCATAAAGGTGTCTCCTTATTTAACAACCACCTTCGCATTAGCCCAGGGGTTGATCTCTTTATTTTAGCCTCCTTGTAGCTGCCGGAGTTCCCGTCATTAGCCGTCTTAGCTTTTAGAGTCATTTGATAAAGTGGATCCAGGAAAGTGGGTTTCCACTTAAGTCTCCAGAACATCTTGGATGCTCTCAGCCCAGTTTCCGTGGTTTTTTTTTGAGGTAGCTAGGGACCCTCGCTTCCTTTGAAAGCATTTTGCATAACTTCGAAGCCTCGTCTGTTACTGCTATGGATTCGCAGTATATTTGCCATGAAGCCCTTTTTGACTTTCTGACCAAGTATTTGAATTGCTTTTTGCATACTCATCCCACTTACTGTCCCTTTTGAAAAGTTTCGCCCGTTGTAGAGTTTTCTGACCTCTTTCCTCTTTGAACCTATTTCCTTTTTTCCCCACTTTGGTAGAACCCTTCTAGGCGTTTTGTTAGCGGACAGGCTTTATAATACGCCACAGTTAGCACCTTACTAGCTTTTTCTATCACCCTTTCTAAGTTAACAAAGTCATCGCAGGTGATTGATTGGTGATTCAGGTGTTTATTTACTAACCCAGTATACTTCGGTGATCTGACATAGATGCTTCGTCAACTACTCTCCAATCGCCAACTTCCAGCCCTTCTACGTTTGTGGCAAGCGTGATATCTAACACCTCCGCCCTATTTTTATACAAACTGATTTTACCTTCTGCTTTGTAGAACAACGTGTAACTTTTTAGCCGAAGTCAATGGATCTCGTTGTTCTTATTGATTCAGGACTCTTGTATGAGTACGGCTGTGAAGTCCTGTTTGGTGATGTATTCCATACTTTCGACTTCTCCAGGTATGGTAGACTATCCCTGTTTACGGACAACAGAAAATGTTACCCGTATTACCGTCTAGTTCCCGTCTTTAGGACTCTCCATGTATCGGATTTTAACGCACGATTTTTCACATGCAGTAGTCCCAGGAGCTTCTCTGGGTGCGTGTATGGAGACAGCACACATACCCATGCCGTGAGCAGAGTGTGCTTTGCCGACTCTGCCACGGTTACACATTTAACCTTGCCGCTCTCCCATGCCGCTCTCCTTAGAACTTCTCTTCAACGTTTTTCCACTGGTCGATTGTCAGACCACCGCAAGACAACAGCTCGTTTATCACAAACAAGAGCAGCTCGTCTTTTGGGTCACTTTGCTTATGACGCGGATGAAGTACTAGCCTTCACCTTTTTTGCATCGTATGGCTTCACGGCATCGTCAGATCTGCCTCTCTTGCTGCTTAAACTGGCCCCCTTTCCAGAGACACTGTCACCCTCCTTCAGTTTGGCCGCGTAGGAGACATCCACTCCCCCCTTTGGAGCAGCGTTACCTTTTGTACCAGCCGGGTAAGCGATTCTTTGGCCAGAATGGCTTTCGATCTCCCAAAGGTGGCCCCTCTCTCATTTGCTAAGATTGTCGCGACCTTCATATTTGTCTACTTTACGCCTAGCAGTGCATAGTCAAAACACTATCCTTTTATTGGCACTTCTTGTGCCTTTTGCAGCAGTGATAGAGGCGGCGGGCACGGCGGCAGAGCCGACCTCTCAGGAGGGAGATAGGTGAAGTCGGAAGTTCGCCTTCACTCACTTCTGATTCCTCTTGGATGGGAGTTGCCTTTTCTTTTTCGTTGGATTTTTACATTTTTTTCATTTAACATCTGATTTCCACTAGCTGCGAAAAAACAAAGGTCCGTCTGCACATAGATCCGTCGTATGCAGATAGGGCTAGTTAATCTGGAGGTCGCCAGGTATCCGGATACTCCATTCACGGCTGAACTATTTTTTAACCTGGGCCCCCAATCGAGGTGATTCTCGCCACGGGTCGTACGACACTTTATTCCTGGCCAGGGAAGAAGATGGGAAGATAGAAAAGAGATGGAAAAGGACGATCTTTGGTTTCCGGACTCATCTAGAGGGGGAATATTTTACCTTACTGAGCCCCTTCATCTCCCCGAAAGGTGAGGAACATTGCTATATAGGTACTAAAAAATATTTTTCCTTAATAAATAAATATATCACTACAAATAATTACATCTGTATTTTCACTCCAAATTCTTATATAGTTTGCACCCAAAAGCAAACTTTAAATTTCTGTTGTCGGCTCGACGGTATCCTACGAATTATTTTATGTTATATATTTAATTTAATAATTGTTTGTTGCCTTGGATACTCTTAGGAGTTAACATTAATGGTATGGTAACTAATATAAGATGTTCAAGTTAACCCTTTCGTACGCATTTCGTACCATGTATGGTACACGTCTTTAATTTAATTTAATCTAGTCAATCTAAGTGGAATATCATCCGGCACACTTTAAATTAAAGCTGGCAATTACATTTCATTTAAATACCGTTGGAGTTTGCTAAACGATTTTTTTTTACTTGTCAGTAAGTAGCCAATTTTTTAACTCCGCCTTGTTACGCCAGCAGCATGCCGGTCCCAAGCCCGGATAAAGGAGGAGGTATGGGAGGCAACGGTTTTTAACCTATCCTCTGTAAATTAATCCGTTAGTGTACTCTAACCTACAGGAGCAGTAGTTAAAACTCAAAATAGTGATGAATTTTGCCCCGTGATATCTGAATGGTTGAACAGGCTCCTGAAGTGGCTGGCTTTGAGGTGCACCTCACTAAGGGTCAGCGGAAGAGGTAAAGGAAGCAGCTGAGCGATCAGCAAATGAAGTCCTGCTTCTACCAGCAAAGGTAGTTGTTTTGATGGACGGAAATTGGTTGTAGTGGACTCACCCTTGAGTATGAGTAGAGGAAGTGCACCTATTGTTGGTGCTGCCCGTGCACTGGTAATGGATGATGCTGAGGATGGAACCCTCATGGTGAAAACCTCATCACAGAAAACCTCTGAATGGATTAGCAGTATGGTGCCGAAAATCCCTTCATTTAGGACTTCATATTTTGAGGTCTACAAACCACCCAAGCCTACGCGGGCTGTCTGCTGGATCCCTGGGAAACTAGGGAAATCGGCGGATGTGCTAAAGCATTTGCAAACCCAGAATCCTGGTCTCGACACAAAAGCCTGGGTTGTCCGTTCACACAAGAAGAGTAAAAACCGCCACAATGAAGGTGGTAGTTCTCTTGTTGTGAGTATAGACATGGCTGCTGCCGAGATCATCAAATCAAGGTACAACGTGCGTCCCTATCTGCATCTTAGCAGGATCCATTTCCATTTCAATGTCAAACAGTGCTAATAGTGGACGTTACCCAGAGTATACATACATCTTGTTTACTCAAATTAACCTACAGCACTGCAAGCTGCTACCGCCGTTTAAGTAGTAGCAGGCTTGTGGCTTGTAAAACAAAATCACACATAATATCCATCCAGGAACCATGGGAGTGGAAAAGTCGCATCTGTGGTCTTGGTTGCTTGAGTGATTTATACCACGTTCTTTATGATGAGCAATCCGAAAGACCTAGGACTTGTCTTATTGTATCGAAATCTTTTACAGCTACTATTATCAAAAGCTTTTATAGCCAAGATTTGGTAGCTGTTTCTATAACTTACCCTGCAAATGATAATTGGGAAACCTTTGTCGCTGCATCGGCTTATTTAACCTATGACACCCTAACCCCTCCTCTTCAAAGGCTGTTGTAGAGCTCGTAGAGTTTTGGGAATCCAAAAGGTTAGGTCTTGTCTTGTGCTGTGATGCTAATGCTCAGAACACTGTTTGGGGCAGCAGCAAATGCAACATAAAGTCGATCACCCTTGGACTTCATTTTATCGTCTGATATTACCATCAACAATGTAGGTCATCAACCTACCTTTGTTACAGCCAGAAGACAGCAAGTAATTGATGTTACCCTGTCAAACAGGCATTTGAAGTCTATCATAAATTGGAAGGTATCGCCAGATAGCACCTTATCAGATCACAGATACATCGCATTTCAAATCTACTACGAACTTTCACCTTCGCAAGAGAGTAGAAATCCGAGAAAAACGAACTGGCCAGGGTTTAGAGAGGAGCTTGCCAACTCTGTCAAAGTTCCACTCAAACTTAGATCAAGAAAGGGAGTGGAGAGGTCTGCTCAGGATCTGAACAACGTCCTCACCCGCTGCTTTGAACTTTCGTGCCCTGTTTCTAAGCCCCCCGCAGAAAATCGGTACCCCGGTGGAACTCCGAACTGAAGTGTCGTCATAAAGAAACTAGAAAGCTGCTAAATCGGTCTTTAAAAACCAACTTAGTGGAAGACTGGAATCTTTATCGATCGAGGCAAAAAGCTTTTAAGAGACTTAACGCAAGTCGAAAAATGACTCCTATCAAAAGTTTTGTGAAGAGGTCGAATCTCTAAGTGCAACTAGTAGGCTTGTTAAAGTCCTCCAAAGGAACAGACCAAGTAAATTGGATGCAATCCTTAAACCTGATGGCACGTACACTGAAGCAAAGGTGGAGACTTTCAGTCTTCTACTTGAGACTCACTTTCCGGGAAATCAGGTTACTACGTGTTCTTCAGCCCTTCAAACGACGGTGGCTACATTTGAACCGACTAATACCACGCGGCACAGCTGGTATTTTGCAGCGGGAGTGGTGACTGATGATGCTATCAAATATGCCATTGCATCTTTTGAGAGTTTCAAGTCACCTGGTCCGGATGGAATCTATTCAGTTTTGCTGAAACAAGGTATAAGTCAGGTTATGCCAATGTTGAAAAGAATTTTCACCGCGAGCTTGGCCTTGGCCTATATACCCATGGCGAATGGTTAAAGTGGTTTTCATACCAAAAATTGGTAAGTCTGACTACACTCTAGCCAAAAGCTTTAGACCCATAAGTCTGTCTTCCTTCTTACTGAAAAGTTTGGAAAGACTGGTTGAGCTCCATGTGCGCAAAGTTGCTCTTCGATCTCATCCTCTTTCTGAGATGCAACATGCCTATCAGCACGGAAAATCCTGCGAGACTGCGCTTCAAAACCTTGCTGGTAGGATTGATAGTGCTCTTGGCCGGAAGGAGTACGCGATGGGCATTTTCGTCGATATTGAGGGTGCTTTTGATAATGCGACCTTTGACAGTATGTGTAACTCAGCCAGACAGCATGGTGTAGATGAAACTTTGGTGTTGTGGACTATAGCAATGCTAATGTACAGGACGTTGGTAGCGGATGCAGATTGTGGCAAGTGCGTCATAACAGGGGTAAATAGGGGCTGCGCTCAAGGTGGTGTTCTGTCTCCCCTCCTATGGTGTATGGGAGTAGACTCTCTGCTTACGGCTCTCAACTTTCCTGGAAACTACACTCAAGCTTATGCAGATGATATCGCCGTTCTTTCTGTCGGTTCAAATCTAGGGGCTGTCTGCTCTCAAGCGCAGAGATCCCTGGATTTGATCGATGTCTGGTGCACAAGTAATGGGCTTTCAGTGAATCCTCTTAAAACCACGGTTGTTCTCTTTACGAGAAGGAGAATCGTCACTGGTCTGTCGCATGTCGTGCTTAAAGGTGTCACCATCCCTATATCCCATGAAGTCAAATATCTGGGTGTAATCCTTGATAAAGAAACTTCTATGGTCCAAACATGTCGAATCGAAAACCGATAAAGCGCTGTCGACCTTCTGGCAGTGTAAATGCGCTTTTGGTAAGACATGGGACTTGCCTCCGAAACGGGTCCTTTGGATCTATACGGCCATGATTAGACCGCTACTCTCATACGCATCAGTTGTTTGGTGGAACAGGATTTCGCGGAAACGTGTTACTGCTTCTTTTGCCAAACTCCAAAGAACGGATTGTCTCGGCTGCACAGGGGCTTTCCCTAGCACCCCGGGCTCTGCTCTAGATGCTTTGATGAATCTTCCTCCCCTTGACTTATATATCATGGGATGTACGCTAAAAACCATCTTTCGCTTAAAGAGAGGTGGTTTTTGGTACCATGCGCACTGGAATTTTGAAGAACTTGTTCGAGAATTATCTTTTGACCCCTGTCTTATACATTTGCCATCTGATGCAATGACACCAGAAATCCACGTCAACTTTCCACAGGTAACGGAATGGCTTCGGTCAGACTCTGAACCGGGCAGGGGTCTGGTGCTGGTGTCTTTGTGGAATGCGATGATATACGACTTTACTACCCCTTGGGTAAACATGCATCTGCTTTCCAAGCGGAGATTTTTGCCATCCTAATGGCTATGCGCTATATTGTGAACAACAGGTGGAGGGCTAGAGGCATTTGCATCTTCAGTGGTAGCCAAGCTGCATTAAAAGCGCTTTTAAACCCTCTTACCTCTTCCAAGTTAGTGCTAGAACTCAAGCTTTCTCTGAATTTGGTCGGAAGACTGAACACAGTGAATCTTGTCTAGGTACCAGGTCACACTGGCATCCAGGGAAATGAGATCTCGGATGAGCTTGCTAGGCAAGGTTCAGAAGAAGTTTTCTCAGCACCCGAACCTGTGTTGGGTCTGCCTGCATCTTTAGTCATGTCGTCTATCGATTCTGGGATTTCTCGTGAACACAAGATTCGGTGGCGCGATTGCGGTGGATGGAGACAGACCAAACTACTGCGCCCGGACATTTGCAAAAGATCAGCATCTTTTCTTCTATCTCTGAGGAGAATCGACTGTAGGCTGCTTGTAGGCGTTCTTTCGGGGCACCAAGCTTTTGCTAAACACTTAAATGTGTTGGGCTTAAGCGACAACACTACCTGTCCTGCTGCGGTGAGGAGGATGACACAGCAGAACACTTTCTCTGCAGTTGTCCGGCCTATGCTCGCATCAGGTGGCGCATCTTCGGGGCTGACGTGGTGAGTGCCGAACATCTAAGCTCTTTATCACTGAAGCTCCTTCTCGTTTTTCTTCGAAAGACGGAAAAACTAAGTACATTAATGTAAGTTGTCTGAATGGTAGTACAATGGACCTGTAGTTGTGTCTGAGCGCTTCATCGGATAGCAGCAACCTCCGACAATAAAAAAAAAAAAAATTGCCAATATTGTCCTATGCACTTTTTGCACATAATTTCAAAAGTGAGTTTCTATAGTGAATACAAAATTTATAATATTTGTATGTACATATATAATTCACGTGAAAATAAGTACTGGCGAGTACATTACGCTTTTTTCGTACCATATGTGGTACACGTCTTTAATTGTACTTTAATCTAGTCAATCTAACTGTATTATCATCCGGCACACTTTAAATTAAAGCTGACAATTACCTTTCATTTAAATACCGGTAGAGTTTGCTGAACGATTTTTTTTTTACTTGTCCTATGCACTTTGTGCACATTATTTCAAAAGTGAGTTTCAATATGTATGTACATACATACAGAGAAATCGTTTTTTTTTAAAGTTCATTGTGCCCGATTCGCACCAGCCTCTGTTTGTTTTATATGCATTTTTAGAAACTTTGGACCCATGAGTTAGGGGAAAGAAGATATCGTTCTGTAATCACCCCCTGTATACAAAAAAGGATAATTTAATTTAAACTAGAGGTCCCAATGTTTCTGGAGTTCACTGTTAGAAGACAGCATAATAAACATGCTTCCCATGAGCACGGCCAATTTACACCCGGATTACAGGGTTTATCGATGCGTCACATTAAGTCAAAAGCAGTGGCACCTCGAGCAGGAAGTGATTCCTCACTACATATAACGATCTTAGGAAGATTGTTTCTCTGGTTTCATTTTCTACTCAACGCGTCTTTAGCTGGGAAGGCACCAGATATTCTAGGAAATGACCTAATCAAGCCGAGGAGGCAACCGCACCAAACACTTAATCCAGTCATTTGCCCTTTCTTAATGAAACCTTCGCACTCAATTTTTCATCATAATAAATAATGTACTTTGTTAGGAGTCCGTAATCGTCCCCGTACATTCTTTTTGTGAATTTTTTAAATTTTTAAAACTATATCTCCTCGTTCTGCATTCCGAGTAACAAGAAAATATTTAAAGATTAAAGCAGAAGCAAAACTAAATCTGTCGTGATAGAAATGGCAAAAATTTCATCGAGATCTAAAGAATTGTATTTTTAAAACCTGTCGCCTAGGAAGTCTCCTTATGCATGTACGGATTCTGAATAAATATGTAGCAAACTTAGACTGACTTGGAAAGTCCATTCTCCTGTTTATTTCCGACGATACGAGTAGAGCCACTAAAAGTGAATCGATATCCTTCTACAGAGATGTATCTACGATTAATTTAACTATAATCGATTAAGACACCACTTTATAACCAACGGAGGGGTAGAGTGAAATGCAAGATCTGAAGAGGGGCCAATACCACGCAGAATTGATCAACTGTAATATGACAAAGAATGATAAAAGCCGGACCAACAAGTTTCAGTCGCATGACAGCTTATCTGTCTATTTTGGTAGGCACCATCACTCGCCATAAACTAACGACATCAGCTATCACCCACCAAAGCGTAATACAAAGCTTCCATTTGAACCTCCATGTTCCTAGTAGGGTTTGCTCTTAATCTTACCACTTTAACTTAACTTCTTTTGTAGCAGTGAATGATGTTTTACAAAAATCTGGCAGAAGTATTCGCATTATTTAACAAAGAAGCCTGAGAAAACATTTAAACTTATAACTTTTATGTTCGGTATAAAAAATCATTTAATTCAATTCAACAAAAAAATAAAAGAAAAACAATAACATCAGTCACATTAAATGTGGAGATGAGAAACCTGATCAAGTTTAGTCAGTAATCTTCTTCATCTTGTCTTGATTGTTGCATTAAGTTACACCTCGTTTTTCAATGAGCATTTAATGTTACCAACCAATTGAAGTGGTTCTCCAGTTAAAATTTCAATACGCACATCAATGTTGTCCATGCTATTGGTAACAGGCTTCATTTCAAACGCTCCAAATAAAGTTTCGTTCGTCTTGACTTGAATCGACTGGTCAAAGTAGAACACAGTTTGCATCCAATGAGTTAGCGGCGACCATGGCGCTGTGTTAAATCCAAATTTTGTATGAGATTTGGTGAATATCACGTTGAAGTACGTCATTATACCGTCTATTGTTCCACTGCGTTTTGCTTCTATTAGGAAAGGTGTGAGGAACGTAAGATCTTCCACTTTTATCGTATTTAGATTAATTTCCTTTAGGATGTGTGATGACGACAGCACCTGTTCCGGTTTAACTGAATAGAAACGCGGCTCACGTAATGCAAATTCACGGATGCATTCCATGTTGAAGCCGTGAACATTTCGCCACCAATTGACTTTACAATTTTTTTTTCTTGGATCCTCCAAAACAGCAACATGCAATTGGGCTTTATCCGGAAATATTAGCCCACCCGGCTTAAGCCACTTATCCCGAGCAAATATTATTACGTCGATAATAGACTGATACACGAGACAATATCCCATCCAATCGGAAATAATGATATCAATGGATTTTGGTGCCAATGGAAGCGTGACATCTTGTATTTTCCCATGTATAATCTTTATTATATGGTCATACTGATTGTCAAAGACAACTTGTCGTGCGTAAAGTGCTGCGCTTGAGCTATCGACCGCAATTACAGATTTTGCACCGGCTTTTGCTACAAACAACGATAAGAGACCAATGCCACATCCAATGTCCAAAACCGTTTTATCTTTGAAAAGATGTTTATTGCGGTTGATTAGCTCTCGGAAACTGCCAGTGCGAACTTCGTCTTTAACTAGTTGATTGAAGAGGTCAATGTGAGCATAAGGGTCTTTATGGAAGTCCTTTGAAGTCATTTGATCAACAGACCAGTGCATCTTTATTCTCTCACGATGCATGGAGAAGACTTAAGAACAAACAGTATCAGCTGAATTTACAAAAATATTGAATATACCCTTAACTATGCTCAAGTGAGAATTTACCTCTTAAAAAACAAGTGCGAATGATGGAATTCAATATGTCTTTTGCATACTGCGGAACGACCAATGATTGGTTGAATATTGACGTAAATAGAGAATTTTTTGACGTAAGAAAGGTAAAGCCCCGACTCATGAAATCCGTTCCGTTTTTTTTTTGTTAACTGACGACAAAGTAAAATAGAGCTTTATACCCTTTGACAGTAACAAAAAAAAATGCCAGCTTGAAGGCCAAACAAACAAAGAGGTAAGTACATTACTGTCTGCTGTTTTCCAATATAAATTAAATTTAATTTCTATATTTTATAGATTTCATAAGTTGAACGTCAGATGGCTTCCAGGCAGATTACCTCCACTTGGCTCCTACTGTCAGATGGCCTCCACGTAGATTACCAACAAATAGTTTACCTCCAGTAGGCCCTTTCTGTCGGATGGGCTCCATGTTGATTACCTTCAAATAATATACATCCACTTGGCTCCTGTCCGCTTTTAAAACTTCATTTACATGTATTAATTGAAATGCCATTTGCACGTATAAATTATATTTTGGCTCCTGTCAGTTTAATTTAAACATTATTTACACGTATATACATAGGTGGAAACCTTTAATTATTCAGCCCGGGCTTACTTCGCGAACACATTTTAACCTTTGATATATAGGATATATTCAGGTTGAAAGAAGTAATTTTTTTTATCTTTGACTATCTGGTGGCCGGAGCGCGATTTCAACTGCCCACTTGAAGCATGGAAAAAATGCTCGGCATGGAAAAAACGTTCGGTTAATATCCCTGATCACTAAAAGGAAATTTTTAGCAATGGGACATTTTTTGGACCAAATTTTAAATTTATGTGGGAAAGATTTTTTTTATTTCTTTTAGACCGGGCAATGGTCCCTAAAGTTTTGAAGGCCTGGCACGCCATTTCTCAAAAACATCATTTAAGTCCCTGGCTCATTTATATCATTTTAAAACTTCAAATAAAAGCATAGAATATCTCCTGGCACTCATGCTAACCAAAATGAAACCTTGGTTTCTAAAGAACATCCATTACATATATATGCACTACCGCAATGCCGATATGACATTTTAGCGCGCCCTGTCATTTTGTTTGTCCCCGTGGACATTTTTTTTCTCATTCGAAAGCTTGTATTCCCCCGGTAGCATCGAATAATAAATAAAAAACGATTCTTCGAAGAGACCACAATAAAAATAATAGGTAAGTTCATTTTTGTTGTTGTTCAATTCTATTACATTGCATTTATTAATTAATAGATTTCGGGAATTCCTGCAAGTGCCTACACGAAACGCAGGAGGTAAGTACATTAGTGTCTGTTGTTTTCCAAAAAAAAAATTAAATTTCATTTCTATATCTTACAGATTTCATATATCATCGACCTGAATCCACATAGCCCTGCAAGTATTATTATTTTTTTTTACAGATTCTTATAAAAAATGGAGTTGAATAAAAAAAATTAATTGCTTTCTTTACCGTCATCTTAATGATCGTCCTTATCATCGATGGGAATATTTATTGCAATCCGAATCAACTTGCATCATAAAGAACCACATGAATACTTAACCAGAAACTGGCTGAATTTGCACATTCCGCGGACGAATTAATATATTATTACACTGTAATATTTATTTACAAATATTTATATCACATCGCGGCTTAAAATCCTTAAACTTATTTATTAACACAACTTGATGGACTGCATTTCCGGAATACACGTATTGAGACCGCTAACAAATTGTTTGTTTGGCCACCACGCTCGTTTTTTATTAGCTCTATAGAGCTCTATACAGAACTGTCACAATTTTTTTTTTGTTGAGTTGTCAAACCACCTTGGTGGCCAAACAAACAATTACTTTGTAGTCTCAAATTATATGCCACCTTTATATGAAGAAATTCGATTCCTACGCGTTTAATAAAAACATTTATGTAATATATTGCCTCCGCCGAACAATCAAATATCGATGGGAATATTTATTGCAATCCGAATCAACTTGTATCATAAAGAACCACATGAATACTCTAATCACTGAACTGACTGAATTTGCACATTTCGCCGACGTATTAATATTTTATTACACTGTAATAATTATTTACAAATATTTATATCACATCGCGGCTTAAAATCCTTAAACTTATTTATTAACACACCTTGATGGACTGCATTTCCGAAATACACGTATTGAGACTACTAACAAATTGTTTGTTTGGCCACCACGCTCGTTTTTTTATTAGCTCTATAGAGCTCCATGCACAACTGTCATAATTTTTTTTTTTGACTTGTCAAACCAGCTTGGTGGCCTAACAAACAATTTGTCGCAAGACGTGTATTTCGGAAATTCAGGATTTGCTGCTTGAAGGGCCCGGCTCATAGAATCCGTCGCTGGCGCAAATTAACGCATGGGCCGTCCCATATAATCCGTTGGAACTTTGACTATTTTGTTTTTTGCATCGACGTTTGTAGCTGTTGGTTGTCATATCTGGCAGTACTGCCATAAGAAAAAAATATTCTGATTTCGTTTTTTTTTAATAATTAATAATTTAATAGTTTAATAATTTTATGTTAAATTAGAATAAATCGTTTAAATAAATATAGAATAAGCAAAAACATATACCAATAATAATAAAAAAAAACACTAATATAGTTCGGTTTTAGTTGAAAAATGAATTTTAATTTGAAACAAACATAATTTACCACAAAATTACTTACGATAAATATGCCAATATGGCAATGCTAACTGCAATGACAAATGCTTTCGTTCGTTGTTTTCAACCAATCAGATGCATTTCGCCAGACTGCCAAAGTATAAAAATGCGAATGTTGCGCTGTAATTTCCTGCGTCACCGTCAATGCGTTGTTTATAGGTCACCTTCCATAATGCTACGTCTCCACCGAACCACAGATGAGGAATTAACCAGATAGTCAACTCTGCAATCCCTATCACTTTCAACGCGCAAAAAATATTTAATGACGGCCGCAAAATCCTCTCTCAATTTTCCCATCTGTGAATACGTGTGAGCCAGACACATGAAGTTAGATCTAATTTACTAGATTACCCGCCAAAAATAATTGTGGGGAGTTTTGCAATATATCCAAATCGCAACAACAAAACAGCTGCTCACGGCGGATGTGTTGGGAAATAGGAAATTCTGCGAAGTGTTGAGTTTATGTGATTCAACTTTTTATTTTATTTTAATATAAATGTTTATAAAGAAACAAAAAATTAATTACCCAATAAAGTTATTACAATTTAGTTGCAATATTTTTTGCGGTTTTAAGAAATAGTTCTCTATTTTTTATCTGCCTTAAAATAAACATTCTTGGGTTGTTGTACTTTTCTGTTTTGGTTAATAAAAAGAGATTAAATGCATATTTTATTGTATTATTGCATAAATATTACTAAATTAGTAATGTTTGGATGTAAAATATTTGTAGTAAATAGTTTGCAATGGTTTTTTATATATATTTTAAATTCTTTGATTGTTTTATTACTTATTTATTATTTGATTGTTTTTATTCAACATATGAAAGTTTAATGAATATATGTACATATTCGGGTTCCGTGCATGGATAAAAAAAAGTGAAAAAGAAGTATTTGTAATCCCTTTTAAATTATGTTGTGTTACAAGATTTGTACGTTTAGTGAATCAATTTTCTTAGCTGTTTCTTTTCTAAGGCGGTTATGTTACATATATATTGAAGTAATTAGCCACTTTTTTTAACAGCCGACTTTATTTGTCAAGTTATAATGTTTTGTAATTTTATTTGATATGAAAATAAACAAAACAATTTACTACTACTACTACTAGGAAGTAATTGCAAATTTTGTTAAAAAAGTGTTTTGATGTACCAAAAATAATATTTGTAAGAATTTGGATTACGTTTTATTAAAAAGCGTTTTAAACCAGTGTTCAATTGTGTAGAGTTAATTAACTGCTTCAATATAACCATCCATAATCTACGAAATCCTTGCTAGTATAGTTAAACTTAAATTTATTGTCAATCGAAAATGTATGATGAACTTATTATATATTAGTCACATTAATCAATATTATTTTGATTATTTTCATTAAAAATTAGAATAAATTAGTTAAAACACAGCTTTATTCTTAATTTTATAATATTTTATTATGTTATTAGTTGTGTGGTAAGTATGTTTTTATCAATCCATATTCACCGCATATTGACCATGTTTATTTTACACCATGACATTTCATTGGCGCGGCCATTAGCCCCATATAATTCGATTTATTTGTGCGTGATTCCCATTTGATTGGCACGTAAAAGCCCATATAAGTGCAAATTATGTGGGGCTTATCAGTTCGACTTAGCTTGTAGGCAACGTGAGAGATTCGCTCTCGAGTTGACTATCTGGTTAATTCCTCATCTGTGCACCATACACTAAACCGAGATTAAGCCCAAAAGATTAAAAATTAATCTTTTAGCGTCTCCGACGAAAAAAAAGGGGACTAACATAATGGTTTTCTTCCAACCCGCTCTCTCGTCCACAATTCTCAGCAATCAGCGTCAGTTTTCACATATTCAGGTATGGTAAATTGGTATTTACTGTGTTCACAAACCGATTCTTACATGCAAACCCAGTTTCTTTCAAGATTATTTTTTAATTAAAATTTGTTCGGTAAATCTTAAGTTTAAGGGCAGATTAATCTTAATCTCGCTTTAGTGTTAGGTGGAGACGTAGCATAAGTTTGTGTATTCTATGTTGGTGTCACGCAAAAAAACGGACGCACGCAGCAACGGATTCTGATTCGAGCCCTTTATACCCTTCGACAGTGAAATTTCGCTGAGAAAAAAAAATCCGATTTGACAGTTAAAATAAAAATTGTGAGAGTTATATTTATATTTAGATTATAGTAAATAGAGAAAAACAATCGGCGTGGTGGCCACACAGACAATTTGTAAGCATCATGCCATACACTAATTTAGAAAAGCAGTCCATTAAAGTGCGTTTATAAACAGGTTTAGAGTTTTAATCCGCGAAGGGATATAAAATATTTATGAATAATTATTACAGTGTAATAAAATATAACTTCATCCGCAGAATGTGCGAATCCAGCAAGTTTCTGGTTAGAGTATTGCCATTGTTTTATATGATGAAAACTGATTCGGGTTGCAATTAATATTCCCTTCGTCATTTGATTGCAATATCTCTGTTATAAAATTCGGTTAAGCCAATAAATTCCATAAATGTTTTTATTATTCACGTTTAAATCGATTTTCTCCAACAAAGATATTGTGAATTTCGCATAAACAAAAATTTCAATACAGAAAAAATATTTCCACTTCGTATTTGATGGTTGAAGGTAGTAAAATCAATAAGTACTTAGGTCAAGCTCGATCGTTTGAATGCATATAGGCTTTTAAAGTCATAGGAAAACTTTTAAAGTCCATCCATTTGATAACATGTTTAACATAAACATTTACGGAATATACCAAAGTTTCATAATTTCCTAAAAATTAACTGAGTTTTACTCTTAAAAAGTGTAGTTAATTGATGAAAAAAGTTTCATTAAAATCGGTTCATAGGTACCGGAGCTATAGCACGACAAATATTTTTCAATAGCCGTTTAAAATTATTTCATATACTCGCGGAAATGTTAGTACTACTTCATATGCTATTTTTAAAACTTTGGGGGCGGGCCACGCCCAAACTGTAAAAGAGCGGCAAAAGTTGCTTCCGGATTTGAATTCAATGGATGAAAATGAACAGGATTGCATAAAATCCTTGATTTTGTAGGGTGTACCGGTAAAGTAAAATTTTACGTAATTTGTATTTTATTACGCTTAAATAATTATTCATAAATACATATATTATATCACATCGCGGCTTAAAACACTTAAACATGCTTATAAAAGCACTTAAATGTAATAAATTTCCGTATGAAATGCTACTAACAAATTGTTGGTTTTAACACCACGCCGATTTGACAGCAAAAAAAAAATAAAGTGCCCGACTGCGTCATACTAAACTTTTTCGATACATGAGATGCGTTTTTGAATCGCAAAATTAATCGAAAATGAATGGTGATAAATTTATTTAAATCACTTTTTTGAAATATTAGATGTTTTCAAAAACGGCACCTACGATTTTGAAGTAAATTTGCACATTGTACACATTTCATATAATATCTAGGTTTATTACAGATGAGTTCGACTGATGTTCAACTGAGAGGTTTTTTGGCTCTCGCCCATCGGTTTTTATTTGCTTCTAAAAGGCATAGGACTGTGCCTGGATCACAGATGAGCCATTAACCATACAGTCAACTCTGCAATCCACTATCACTTTCAACCCGCAAAAAATATTTAATAATGGCAGCAAACCCCTCTCTCAATTTTCCTGTCTAGAAAAGATAGGAAGATAGATAGAATTTGCTTGATTACCCGCCAAAAATAAGTGTGGGGAGTTTTGCAACATTTCCAAATCGCAACAACAAAACAGCTGGTCACGGCGGATGTGTTGGGAAAGGAAGTGCTGCGAAGTGTTTAGTTTATGTGATTCAACTTGTATAGATATTTTACTGTAAATGTTTATGAACAAACAATATATACGAAGTTGTTACAATTTAATTCGAATATTTTTTGCGGGTATAAGAAATAGTTCTCTATATTTTATCTGCCTTAAGTAAACATTTTTGGGTTGTTATACTTTTTCCATTTTGGTTAATAAAATGAGATAAAATGTATGTTATATTGTATTATTGAATAAATATTACTGAATTACTAATGTTTGGGTGTAAAATAATTGTAGTAAATTGTTTGCAATGGTTTTTTATATATATATATATTAAATTCTTTGATTGTTTTATTATTTATTTATTATTTAATTGTTTTTATTCAACACATGAAAGCTTTATGAATATACATATTCAGGTTCCGGGCATCGATAAAAAAAAGTGGGGAAAGAAGTATTTTAAATCCTTTTTAAATTATTTTTTGTTACATACAAACGTACGTAGTTTAGTCAATGAAGTTTCTTAGCTCTTTGTTTTCTTAGGCGGCTTTGGAAATTTGTTATATAAGTTAATATGCTTTATTTCAAAATTACTAGTAAGTGATAGACAGAGGAAGGAGAACAGAATGTAGCTGGAATGCACTGCATTAATATATGGTTGGTGCATTTTTCTATCGAAAATGCTTGGTAGATGAATACAACTCATAAATAAGTGCATGCTTATTATTATGTTACACATATGTATTGAATTAATTAGCTACCCTTTTAAACAGACGACTTTATTTATCAACTTATAATGTTTTGTAATTTTTTAAAACATTTTTTTATGAAAATAAACAAAGCAATTTACTAATACTACTACTAGTGATTGCAAATATTGCTAAATAAGTGCTTTCAAGTTACAAAAATAATATTTGTAAGAATTTGGATCACGTTATATTAAAAAGCGTTTAAACCAGTGCCTAATTATGTAAATCAACGTTTCCACCGAGCACCAAACCGATATTAAGGTTAATCTGCCCTTAATCCACTTTAAGTCTCAAGATTAACCATACACATTTTAATCTGCTAAGCACTAGATAAAAAATAAATCTATGTAATAAACTTCGTTTGTATGAAAATTCGGCGAACACACTCAATACGACTCTACACTACTCTCCTACTCTCAACGTGTCTCATATGTTTTTATGAATTGCAATTTTTTTTTCTTCTAGCTACCCCAATATTCTTATTTTATCTTTGGTGGCCCTAGATTGCCGATCATCTCTAAAGGAGATGGCTGAGCAGTTCAACATTCACCTGTGCTGGGTGCCGTGGCATAGAGACATTTCGGGTAACTACAAGGCTGACGAACTCGCCAAACTTGGAACTACCCTCTCAATCTTTCCTGAAAGAGGCTCCATAGGCATTACCAGTTTCCATATACAAACTCTTATTGAACCTGGATGCAATAGAAAAAACAAACCACAGATGGACAGGCGGAACTACCTGTTTAACGACGAAGCAGATTTGGCCTTTCCTAACGAACTAGCTTACCCTCAATATACCGCAAATTAGTGCTTCAATTGGTGTCATCTTTAGATACTGTCTGTTAGGCAGGCATGCAACTTGGCGCCTACTCGAACGTCTTTTGCTAGAGCTGTGGTGATGAGGTGGAGGAAGAGGCAACTCTACACCCACTTTGCGCATGCCCTGCTCTCTACTGGAAACGAAATTTTTATCTAAGAGCTTACTTCTTCAATGATCGTAACGATTTAAATTCGACCAACCCAAAACGTCTCCCACGCTTTATAAAAAGCTCAAATTGGTTCAACGAGTAGACAGGAACTTTAGATCCACGTGGTATCACAAAAGACCTTACTTAGGTCTAAGTGAGTGAAACTTCTTTCTGACTGCCATTCAACCTAACCTAAGCCACCCCAACATTCAATAAGCACTGACGGCGATGTTTTCTGCATATGCGACTTCTCCCGGCCTATAACTCTATATATATATATATAACTATAACTATAGCAACCAATTTTAATTTTATTGTCGCTTTGTTTGACGTTGAAGAAAAAACATCTGTTCTCGTTTACATGTCAATTACTTACTCAATTTTAAAGCAAACATGCAGTAAAGAGAGCCAGACGTCAGTTTAATCTATTTTCTTTGGTGGAAACGCTGATAGATTAATTTTTAATTTTTGGGCTTAATCTCGCTTTATTTTTTGGTGGTAATGTAGCATAAAAGTACTTAAATGCTTCAGTATAACCATCCTGTTAGTCCATCATGATAGTCACGTTAAACAATATTATTTTGATTATTTTTCATTAAAACTTAGAATAAATTAGTTAAAACACAGCTTCATTCTCAATATCATATTTTATAATATGATAATATTATATGATAATAAATATTATAAATAATATTTTATTATGTTTATTATGTTATTAATTGGTAAGTATGTTTTTATAAATTTATATTCAACGCATATTTTGCATGTTTATTTTACACACCCAAATTGTGAGGTGTAAACTGCTCAAATTCATCAAATTTTCCCAACTTCTTGCTATAAAAAATGACATTTCAAATGGTTTGTAACAAAGAGAAAAAGAAAATTTGACATATACTGTCGTTAAATGCAAATATGCTCAGTATTGACATACAAAAGTAAATGTGGATAAACAGATGAGATAAAAAGATGAGGAGTGACACATATTAAAGTCTCAACACACCTCCCTTAAACAGGGCGTCTTAACTCACTGACATCCCGATGTCCTTTAGACATCTGTAATGTGCTGGTCCAGGAAGTGGTTTGGTAAGCACATCCGCGGGCATCCTTTCAGTTGGTGTGTACACCACGGTTATCTTTCCATCATTCATAAGCGACCCTATGAGCTGCCGAAATTGTTTTTCGACTGGATGTCCCCCAATGAGACGCTCGCCATTTGTTAATTTTGAATTAGTATCACTCGGTGTACTGATCGGTTTTGACTCGTCCATCTTAAACAGCTCCTTGACGTATGCCTGGTGCTTCAGTTTCATTTTCCCGCCTCCTCGAATTATTTTGACGCCCAAACAATAGCTCGCCAATCCGACAACCTTGACTTCAAAAACAGCAGCAAGTCCATTTCGAATACTTTCCAATGTCTTCTGATTTCGCGATGCGTACAAAATGTCATCGATATTTGTACACATACGGCGACGGCTGCGAATTCTTCTTTGCTCGAACCAAAGCAGAGACAAGTGTCATTTGTTGCCGGTTTTAAGCCAATTTCTCGAAGAGTTTTGTCCAATTTGTTATGCCATTGATGTACTGCCTGTCATAGTTTCAAAAAGAAAACTTCGCACCAACGGCTGCTGTCATCTTGAAAGGTGATAAAGTACCTCGATTGAGCCAACGATTCCGTTCTGGACCATCTTGACTTCGCCATCATTCCCACAAACAAATGCTCTTTTCTTGTCGAAAGTGATGGTGTTTCCGTGGTGCGTTATCCTCGCAACAGAAAGAATGTCCAGTCCTCAAAGTTTTTGACTAGTAATTTGTTTTGGAACTTTCGACTGAGTCTAGGTTCAGATTGGGCAGTACATTTAGTTTGGAGTTAAGGATTTGACCGAATTTCTTCCATTCAATCCTTTTTGGGTTTCTGTGCGGAATAGAAATATCAACCTTGATATTTACATTGGAAAGAATCCACCCGTGATCCAAAAAGGATTTAAAGTCGAAGACTCTCCAATTGTCCACTCTGAATCTATCGTTGTTTGTTTTGATATCTAACACTTCTTCCCAACCACAGAAATTTTCCGTACTCTTAAAAGTAAAGGTCGGGGTGTTACCTACGTTACATACAGATAAATCGGTAGTTATGATAAAATTGAATAAAGACTTTACTTCAGAGCTGCCGCATAGATGATGTCGTGTGTTCGCGTCGCAGCCTACAAGTAGGGTACCTTCCCCTTCTTGCATCGCGCTGGTGAGCTTTATCAGGTCCTCTGGCGGAGACAGCCTGTCGTGCGCCAAGTAGGCCGAGGATATATAGATGTCCTGCCTCAGGGTGTCAACCTGTTTGACCACAGTACTATCGTTGGAGCTAAGGTTGGGAAAGAGGATAGCATTAATTTATTTTTTACTAATGTGAATGACCTTGGCTTACCCGTGTTATGGATGTAGAAAAGGTTATAATTGTAATCGAGGAGTCCGGCTATGATCGTTTTCCTGACCCACGGCTACTGTATGATGCCGATGTCAATGTTTGTCCTCCCTAAGGAAGACCAGAAATTCTCCGAAGCACACTTTGAGTGCTGGAGATTCGTCTGAATGACATTCAGCAACCTAATTTGACGTATTTCCGGACAACGTCGTCTACGTAGTCTACTGGGCCCATTGATCGGAAGTTCTTCAGTTTGGCAAACCTTATTCCAAATCTGAATTTTTTGGTCTGCCTCATCAAGTGCACGACGAGAAAAGTCTTGAACCGTTCAAGGGTATGTACGACAGCTAATGTCTCTAATTCAAAACTAATAAGCTTCGATACTTCACCAGACGTCTTTCTTGAAAAAAGGGCTACTGGATAAAACTTCGTCATCCTGTCTTTGCAGAAGTGCGGCCCCAAAACCATGTGCGCTGGCATCACAGTGCAACTCTGTTTCCCGTATGGGAAACTTATTGCCAATATTGGCGAAAAAGCTAGTTTATTTCTTAGCTCAGTCACCGACTAGCTTTCGTGCTGTACGCATCTTTGTCGATCGGCTTCTCTCTTCCGTGTGCGCAAGTGCTTTAATTACTCTG
Organism: Ferdinandea cuprea; assembly: GCA_963576555.1. NCBI lineage: Eukaryota > Metazoa > Arthropoda > Insecta > Diptera > Syrphidae > Ferdinandea > Ferdinandea cuprea. The sequence continues at coordinate 7,073,490 of OY754962.1, forward strand.
AAAAAAAAAAAAAAAAAAAAAAAATCCTGCTTTGCTTTTCTCCCTCACTCTCAAATAACTGGGTAGTAATAACCTTCTGTGTAGTGTTTTCTCGCTTTGTAATATGGCCTCAGGGCCTAAAATGAAACCGGGAAATCGGTTTAGTGGTCTTTCTGAAGTCTCGCTTTCCGAACCTCGGGCAAAAAAGAATAAAATAACTCTTAACCACCTTGATGAATTTCCCGAACTCCCTAAAACAACATCCTATAAAAACCCAAGATTTATCCTAATCGCGCCCCAAAGTGAAAATAAGCCCCCTACATCGGTCAGTATATTTGCCTTAAGAAAAGCTATTGATTCAATAAGCACAGAATACGAGCAAATATCCCAACTAAGAGATGGAAACATCTTAATTCTAACTAAAAACCAAACCATCGCCAATAGGTTTATTGCTACCAAAAACCTATCTAATTTATGCCCGGTCAACATTACTCTGCATAATCAACTCAATTCTTCAAAAGGAATCGTTTACGCTCCATGTCTTATAAATGTCACCGAGCAGGAAATTGTTTCTGAAATGCAAACGCAAAAGGTAACGGAAGTATACAAATTTACAAAACAATTCGAAGGAAAGCAACGACCAACGGGTCTAATGCTATTTACTTTTGACTCCTTCTTAACCCCCCCTACAGTTGAAATTGGCTGGTATAATGCCAAAGTCACGGAATATATTCCGAATCCCATGCGGTGCCGGAACTGTCAACTTCTTGGACATACTACAAAAAGATGTAACAATACACCTGTCTGCCATATATGCAATCTACCACCTCACTCGAACGCTGATTGTTCAAGAACCATGTGTGCAAATTGTTATGCCCCTCACCCCTCTTCGTCGAAACAATGCCCGAAATTCATCCAAATGAAAGAGATTCTAAAAATCAAAACAACAAAAAAGTGCAGCATTGCTGATGCTAAACGGTTGTATAGAGATCAAAACCCCTCTCAATTAAACCACAATTCCGAGTCATTTTCCGATAAAGCAAAGCAAGCAAACAATACCCCTCCTCCCTCTTCTCTCCCCAATAATCCCCAATCCCAGCTCAATGGACAATCAACAGAAAATCCCGTAATGGAACCAGTCAAACAAAATTTCAGAGGAGAAACACTCTCTTCACCGAACAAAACCAATACAAAAAAAACCCCAACTCCCTCTGCCCCTTCGATGACACATAATATATCAAAATATATCAAAGAAAACACTAGCGAAATCGCATCATCACCATCAACTCTTTCACTCACAACCACTTCAAACAACAAAAATTTAAAAACAAAACAACAAGAAAAGCTTAGTTCCCTCCAACCTATGAAATCCAACTCAAACTTGTCTGTTGGTGAGCCCTGTGCAACCAACTCAATGCACACACACAACTCCACAAAAACAAATCACCGTAGCACAAACGTAAATAACCCACTCAACTCGCCAACCCAAAGCACCATTACAGACATGATCGTAACGCCGACTCTCTCTCCTCTATCCCTCACTACTCAATCGCTAATCACAAACAATCAATATTACATTATCCCTTCTGATCAAGAAGATGATGAAAACATGTAAACACAATAATTCCTCAACTTCGACAAACCCCGATTTTTCACAGTATAGCTCGAAATATACCGTGCAGAAGTCTCTAATTAGGGTTCTTCAATGGAACCTTAATGGGTTTTTAAACAACTTTCACGAATTACAACTCCTTATAAATGATTTCACGCCATCTATCATTTCGCTACAAGAAACACACATTGAACATAACCCAAAATTAACTCCACAAACACCAAAACAATACTCTCCTTATTTTCATAATTTAAATACAAACTCATCTGCAAAACAAGGCGTTGGCATTCTGGTTCACAAATCGATCCCACATACACCCGTTATTATTAATTCAAACCTTGCAGCGGTAGGAGTAGAAATTGACTTAGGAGTAACAAAGCTTACAGTTATATCTTTATACATCCCACCTGATCAAAATTTTTGACCCTCAGACATTGAAAACATCATTAATTCATTTAATACTCCTATCATTTTAACTGGGGATTTTAATTCCTGGAGTCCTCTATGGGGTTCGCCATCAAGCAACACTCGAGGCAAAAAAGTGGAGCAATTCTTGAACTATTCAAACCTAATAGTTTTAAATAACGGTAAACCCACCCATTTCTCAACGCATAGGACTTTCACTCATGTGGACCTTACACTAATCTCCCCCCAACTCTCCCCGAACGCTGCATGGAATGTTCTATCTGATTTACACGGGAGTGACCACTATCCCATTGTAACTTCAATTACATTCGGAACTAGTCAAAAATGCTGCATTAACACACCTAAATACCAAACAGATAGGGCAAATTGGCACCTTTTTCAATCTAAAATTACTGAATATCTGTCCGGTAGAGAAATATCCACAAACACTAACAAAGAAGCAGCCATAATACAAAAGTCAATTCGATATGCAGCACACTTTGCTATCCCCCAATCACGCCACAGTTTCACAAATCGCAAAGTTCCCTGGTGGAGCAAAGAGATTCACGAGCTTCGACAGTGCAAACAAAAAGCCTAGCAACAGTTTAACCGTTTTCCGACAGACTCAAACCTAATTTTATACCGTAAAGCCAACGCTCTCTTCCGTAAAACTGCAAAATCCGCCAAAAAAATCTGTTTCCAAAATTTCACCTCGAATATAAACCCAAATGCTACATCAAAGAAACGGTGGGCTGATGTTAAGGGAACTATGTACCACACTCAATAAAATTTATCAACTGCGATACAGGTACCTTATCATGCCCCTTTAAAATCGCGGAACAGTTTGCAAACACTTGGTCTATCTACTCAGATGACACAAACTTTTCTGACAAGTTTCTACGCATGAAAAATATTGCGACTTCAAGGGACGCTCCAATATACAAAACAAACTCATCAGCAAGAACTATTGAGGCTCCTATCAATCTAATAGAATTAGAGAGCTCTATAAACACAGCCAAAGGGAAAACACCTGGCTTTGATCGTATTACATACACCATGCTTAAGAACGGTCCTCCAATTTTAAAGCAACGACTTTTATTGCTATATAATGATATTTTTTCACGCGGAATTATCCCGCAAATGTGGAAAACTGCGAGCATTATACCAATACCAAAACCAAACAAGAAACCTTCCGACATTAGTGGATACCGTCCAATATCACTTCTTCCCTGTAACGGAAAAATTTTGGAGAAAATAGTTTCAAAAAGGCTTCTCTGGTTTTTAGAAAAGAATAACTTTATAAATGCGAACCAGGTTGCATTTAAACATGGTCGCTGCACTATGGACGCACTGTTACATGTAGACCAGTTTATCGCCTCTGCTCTTTCAAATAAAAACCATATCTCAATATTATCAATTGACTTTGAGAAAGCATTTGATAGAATTGGTATACATATTATCTTAAATAAATTGACACAGTGGAAAATTGGCCCAAAAATGTATAGGTACATTAAAGCATTTTAACTAACAGGCAATTCCGCATAAAACTAAATAACATTTATTCATCGGTCAAACGTCTCTGCAATGGTATACCGCAAGGCTCACCACTCTCAGTAATCTTATTTATAATAGCTTTTAATGAGTTAAGTGCAATAGTTCTTAAATATAAAACAATCGGTCACTCCTTATACGCGGATGACCTTATAATATTTACAAAATGTTGCAATCTAACAACTACTTCTGCAGCTTTTTCAAACTTCCTAGTCGATCTCACGACCTGGTGTGATACCTCCGGGTCAAAGATTTCAGTTGATAAAAGCAAAATTCTGCACTTATGTAGGAAAACTAGTTGTTCAAAAAATATATCTCTAGACAGAAACTTTGCAAACATAAAAAATGTAACTTCGTTAAATATTCTTGGTATCACTTTTGATGTTAAATTTAATTTTAAGGAACATTGTTTAAACCTTAAGAAAAGCCTAGCTACCAGATTAAATATGATTAAGTATCTCGCTTCCAAGAACAGTTTCTGCCATGTAAATTCTCTGATCAACATCACCAGATCCACTATACTGTCTAAGATTGACTATGGACTAAGCATCTATGGAAAATGTTCGCAATCGTCGTTTAAACTCATCCAACCAACATACCACGCGGCAATAAGAACCAGCCTAAAAGCCTTTAGAAGTACACCGATTAATAACATCCTAACTGAAGCCGGTCTTCCGTCTATCCAACAGAGATACGACTACATTACTTCATTGCAAATCCAAAAGTTAAACTCCATCTACAAAACACCAATTACTCTGGATCTTAAAAAGATTCTTCGTCGATGTAAAACGCCTAAATGCACATCCACAATATACTATACGATATCCCTCGCAAAATCTATAGGGATACCCATATTGAGCAAAACATGCAAGCCTCCACTTCATCCCCCTTGGTTGTTAAAAAATGAATCTTTTATTACCGACCTTACCACGCTGCCAAAAACATCCACCAACCACGAGAAGTACAAGCAAATGTTCCTTGAAACTTTTGCAAGGTACCAAGAAAAAAACTGGTCCTTCGTTTTTACGGATGGATCAAAAACTAAGCATGGAACGTCCTTCGCAGTCGTTGACCAAGATGGTGAAACATTAACGAAAGGGCTCCTCTTACAACTATCATCAGTACTGTCAGCAGAAGCTTTGGCAATCTTAAAGGCTACTGAACTAGCAGAACCAGCAAAAATTATAATTTGCTCCGACAGTCTGTCAGTAATCAAAGCCATTCAAAACGTTAGTAATAAAACGGAGATAATTTCAACCATTCGGGACAAGCTAATCGCAAACCGATATCATATTAAAATTATGTGGATACCGGGACACGTAGGCATAACCGGCAACGAAAAAGCCGACCTGACGGCAAAAGCAGCAGTAGCTGAACCCATATTAACATTTTATTGTCAAAACAACAAAGACACTAAAAAGAAAATTTATGGATTCTGGGAAGATATGAGACTAGAAGGCTGGAAATCCTACTCACACCATTACACAACTATAAACCCACAGGCTGAAAAGGTGGTGTTTCCAATAAATTGCTCAAACATCAAAAACAAGATCTTTGTACGACTTCGTCTGGGACATACTTTTATCACCCATAGCTACCTCATGACAGGAAGCGATCCACCAAATTGTCACCTGTGTAACAGCAATACAACGCTTAACATCAAGCATTTAACCTTTGAATGTCCTACAGTCAAAACTGCAACTAAACAACTAGCACCTACAAATAACCTACCGGACTTACTTAAAAACCCTACGGAAGTAAATATAAATTTAATTTATGAAATCTTTAAGAACTTAGGATTAGAGAATAGTATATAACATTATTTAATTTACATTATATTCACGTTAGATTCATAATATTAAATTTTTTATCTATAGCCAGCCGAAAGCCCTGGTAGCTAGCGCTGCACAAATTGTATTATTAATGTAATTTTATTACTTTTTAATAAAGTATATAATAATAATAATAATTTCTTAGCTGCTCAAAGGCTTCAGTGCACTCATTAGTCCAAGAAAACTTTAAAACTTTCCTTAGCAAATTTTTCAATGGCCTGGCAATGCAGGAGAACCCTGGGACGAAGCGACGGAAACAGGAAAACAACCCATTACACCTCTAGACCTCTTTAGTATTGCGGGGCATCAGGTAAGTGCGAATCGCTTCTAAGTCATTGTTATTAGGGCGGATCCCATCACATCTTTCAATGCTATTATCTCTACTTCACGACCACCCGAAACATGTGAAACACCTTCGGTGGAGACTTCAGAATTTGTGTTTACATTTTGTACAGTATTCTGGTCTGTCTTAACACTATTCTCTACAACATCGGGATTCTCCAATAAATCGAATGACACAAGTGCACTGACAACTTCCTTAGGTAATTAAATTTTTTTTTTATTAAACGAAATTTGGTTGTTCAACCGGTACAAAAATTATCCGTCATAATGTAATTTGAGCCTACAAAAGTCCCCATAGCTGCGGTACAAAAGTTTCAATACCTGGAATTATAACGAATGAGCTACGGTTTTATCCCGGAATTTAATTTTGCAATCTACGGTGCAAAAGGGATTGTTAGCACCCTTATAATGTTAGTAACACAGCACCGGCATTATGGAAATGGGGAATTAGATGAAAGGATGAGAAGCCGATGCACATTGACTTTAAATGTTTGTAAATTGTAATGTTTAGGAAAAATAGGGTGCGGCAGAGCATTCCATTCGGGTTGTGCGCAAAGAAAAGAATCCTTATAAAGGGTGATTTTTTAAGAGGTTTTGAAATTTTTTTAAAAAAAAAAACAAAAAATTCGAAAAAATGAATGAAATATTTATTTGAATCGATAGTTTGAACCTTGCAATTTAATGTTTAAAGATAATTGTATAAGAATTACTTACGCTGGCGCACTAGAAAAAAGAGTACACATTGGCCGCGCAGTCCTATACATCCGGAAACTGAAAGTCGATAGAAAAAGTAGTCGGAAGCCAACAATTATTAATAATTTAACACTTTATTTTGGAATTTATACGAGTAATGAAAAACGTGTGTCTGCCAGTGATCCGAAATCAAGAACGAACGAAACCAAACTGAACTCGACTCGTCTCCCCCTTCCATCTCGTTCCTGCACGAATATGTGTGCGTGAGCAGTGAATGCCGCCGCTGCTGCAGTCGATTGAGAGTTGCCACCCTCGTAATATTGAACATCCTGCCCGGCTGAACAGGTATGTTCAGGACTATTCCAGGAGTTTGCACACCTTTTGTACAGGTCGGGTGCATTCGCCAGTTGCATGTTTTATAGTTACCACACGGATTAAGCCATCCTGCCCAGGATGCACTGCAATTATCCGGCCAAGTCGCCATTGTGTTGCTGGGAGGTTTTCATCCCGGATGAGTACAATATCATGAAGTGCCAAGTCAGTATTGCCTTTATGCCATTTGGATCGTTGTTGAAGTGTACGAAGATATTCATCGTGCCATCTACGCCAAAAATGTTGTTGCATTTGCCTAAGCTTGCGCCAGTAGGATAAACGATTTGTAGGAACATCCGTTACGGGTTTGTCTGGTATCGCAATGATTGGTCGGCCAATTAAGAAATCCCCAGGGGTGAGTGCCAGTTGATCATCCCAGGAGTCATGTAAAGCCACAATAGGTCGTGAATTTAAACATGCTTCCACATGTACCAATAGGGTGTGTAGTTGATCATAGTAGATTGAATGGTTGCCAATAACGCGATGTAGATGTTTCTTAGCCGATTTTACCGCGGCCTCCCATAATCCGCCATGATGGGGTGCTCGTGGTGGTATAAAATGCCATTGTGTACCTTTGTTCGCCAGTTGTTGTTGAGTGTATCCATTATGCCAATGTTGCAGATCTTCTGCCATGATTCGATTAGCGCCTGTGAATGTTGTGGCGTTGTCACTGTATAATTCATGACATGGGCCGCGTCGACTGATGAAACGTGTGAATACGTTGATGAATGCTTCCGAAGATAAGTCCTCTGCTAACTCGATATGAACTGCCTTAGTTGCCATGCATACGAAGATAGCAACATATGTCTTCTTTTCGGTGCGAACTCGCTTTGCGCCAATTCGTATGTTGAATGGGCCACAGTAATCTACGCCTGCAACTGCAAATGGTGGTGTCGGTGTAACTCGCGCTCTTGGAAGTGATGCCATACGTTGTGCTGCCATGCTATGTTGATGACGTCTGCAAATCGCGCAGGAATGGATGCATCGTTTTACAAGAGTGCGCAAATGTAGAATCCAGTATTTTCGCCTAAGAGTATGCAACATGAGTAGAATGCCACCATGGAGTGTATCTTGATGCACCTGCCGTATTATAAGACTGGTGAGTGTGCCTTCCTTTGCCAAAATGATTGGGTGTTGTTGCTCTTCGCCAATGTCCGCATTCTCCAACCTTCCTGAAACACGGAGTAAGCCACTCGCAGAATCGATATATGGTGCTAAAGAAATTATTTTGCTTGAAGGTAAAATAGGTTGCCTTTTGCGGAGTTGGGCTATTTCTGGATAAAAAAACTGTTGTTGTTCGGCCTTTATGTGCCAATTTATCGCCAGGTCCAATTCCTTTACAGAGACAGGGTTACGCCTGTATTCACGATGAGCCTCCTTGCAACGGAATATAATTGCTGTTGTTCGAAGTAGTTTACCAAGACTACTGAATCTGTCGACCAATGGAATTTCAATTTTCTCGCCATCCTTCCAGTAATACGTCTGTAGGGAAAATGATTGTGTCGCCTGAGCCAGATGAGATGTGGGTGGTTTCATTTCAGCTTCTACTAATTCTGCCTCCTGTGCTGTAAGAGTGCGAAGTATTGACATTGGGTAATGTTCGGGCACTGGACCTTGCCACCAAAGTGAATGGTTAACTAAAGCTACTGGACTGATGCCACGACTTGCGCAATCAGCAGGATTGAGCTGAGTGCGAATATGATGCCAATTATCCACGCTTGAATGTTCCTGTATAAATGCCACTCTTGCTGCAACAAACTGTATCAGTTGTGATAAAACCTTAGGAATCCAATACAAAACGATTTGGGAGTCCGTACAAAGAGTGTAGGGGAGTCCTTCCAAATGCAAAGCCATCCGAATGTCCTTCATGAGCTCGGTGAGCAACTTAGCTGCACAAAGTTCAAGCCTAGGTATTGTGATTGTTTTAATCGGAGCCACCTTCGTTCTGGCTGCAATTATCCGGGTTACATGGGTGCCATCCTTCTGCCTGGTACTGAGATATACAACGGCAGCATACGCCTTACTGCTAGCGTCGCAAAAGCCATATAAGCATGATGAAGTTTCTGGAGCCATGCCGAGCCACCGAGGTATGCAAAGAACTTCCAGGTGCCTAAGTTGATTACGGAAAGTGAGCCATTCATTGAGCAAATCAGATGGTACCGGTTCATCCCATCCCAAGCCAGCCTGCCATAGTTTCTGAATGATGATTTTAGCCACGATGACGATAGGTGCTAATATGCCAGTTGGATCGTATAATCTCGCTGCATCACTAAGTATCTGTCGTTTGGTGTTCGTTGCATGGTCGTCTAAGCGTACTCGATAAAATAATTCATCGGTTGATGAATCCCAGTGTAGCCCAAGAACAGTTGTTTCAGCAAGCTGTAATTCCATATCGGATGTGCCGGATTGATGTGAGAAATGTGCCAAGACCTTAGCGCTATTTGTTTTCCATTTACGGAGATGGAAATGTCCTTCTTGCAGTACTGATGCCACGTCATCTCCCAGTTGAATTGCTTCGTGAACAGTAGGTACGCTAGTAAGGTAGTCATCCACGTAAAAATCGGTCAAAATACTTTGACGGGCAGCCACGATTCTTGATTCCTCCAAGAGTTTGTGACAATGATCCATGCCACATTGTAACATGGTCCTAATAGCAAGATAGGGACCACTTGTTGTGCCATAAGTGACCGTTGCCAGTTGGTATGTAAGCAATGGTTGATCAGTCGATTCTCGCCACAATATTTGTTGCCATTGCCGATGTCTTGGGTCCACACGTACCTGTCGAAACATTTTTTCGACGTCCGCGGTGATTGCGATGCCAAAGAGCCTAAATCGATATATGATGTTTACCAGTAATTCCTGAATTGGTGGGCCAGCCAGTTGTGTATCGTTTAATGAGACGCCATTAGTTGTCTTTGCAGATGCGTTGAAGACAACCCTGAATTTCGTAGTTACCGCATGATGTGGAATAAAGTATTGCTGTGATGGATTGCTATTTTGACTGTGAACGGGATGCATATGACCAAGTTTTTCATATTCCTGCATAAACGCCACGTATTTTTGCCTGAGCTCAGGATCAGAAGCCAGTTTCCGTTCCAGTTGGTGAAATTGCCGGAGAGCCAATTGATGTGATGAGCCAAGAGCTGGTGCGTCTGCCCGGAATGGCATCTGCACCAAATAGTAGCCATTTTGTAGTTGCCTATGTGTTTGTAGGAAGATCTGCTCACAATAATCGATGGTCATCGAGTCGGAATCCCTCTGGTTGATGTCTTCCACAGCAAAGATGGCTCGCAGTAACTCATCCAGACGTTGGTTCTCCTCACTGATTCGCAATGTCATAGACTGAAATGTTGATGGGCCTGCATGAGTAGTTTCAGCTGGGCCAAAAATCACCCATCCAAGATGTGTACGTTGTGCCACTGGTTCATTAACCTCGCCTCGAACAATGCCATCTGTGATTAGTTGCCCCCATATGTCTGCGCCAATCAATGCATCTATCCTGCCAGTCTTCCCAAATGTGTTGTCTGCCAGTGATAAATTGCTGAGATGCTGCCAACAATGATCTGCTACTTCTGCCATAGGTGTAGGTGAGGTAATGCAAGTCAGAATATGGAACCTAACTTGGAGCTGGAAAGATGGTTCAGCAATTGATATCATCTGCACTTCTGCCTGGCCTCGAGTATATTCGCCTATATTGTTGCCAACGCCTTCAACTCGAACTGCAGATTTGTTTCTAGGCAGAGCCAATTGATAAAAAAAACGAGAAGTTATGAAACTGACTTGTGATCCTGGATCACAGAGTAGTCGACAAGAGTGTTTTTCGCCAAAGCTGTCAATGAGATGAACACGAGCAGTTGCCAAGAGTATAATGCGATTACCAGCAGTAACCGTGAATGCCTTGAATGAGTCGGTGAGTCAATACTGATTGCGAGGAGGTTGATTGCTGCCAGAAGCTGCCTGAACTGTAGGATTTGAATGCGCTGTTGATTGCGATGTGCCTGGTTTTGATGAGCCAATGGTTGACGTGTCAGTGGTTGATTGCCTAGCCTGAGGGTTCTGGGTGGAAGTGCGTGGGCCACGACATAGCAAGGTGTGATGCCTACCATTACAAACACGGCAATTTGTCGACGAACAAGAGTTTGTTGAGTGACCTGGTTTCAAACAATTAAAACAAAGATTGGAGCCTTTCAATTTTTCAAACCGTTCTGCCACGGGAATCGACAAGAGCCTAGGACACCGTCCAATTCGATGAATGCTGTCATTACAGTACCCGCAATGGCCGGGTGACGTTGCCGCCAAATTCGTCTTCACGAGACGATGGATGTTGTCGCCAGAACGAAAAGGATAGTTAGCCCGGTTACTTGTGGGCGCAGCCAGCTGTTGCTTATGTGCAGACGCGCTCTTCGAAGGCCATTGCAAGACATCAGCACTTAAGCTATGTGCTCGACGTTCCACAAAAGTAAGTAACTCCGTCAAGGTGGGGATTTCCTGTGTGGTACGACTCATACCCCATGCCTGTTGTGTCCTTGTTGGTAATTTGGATACCACAATTGGTACCGCCAAAGCATCCCACTTGTCTACTGGTAATTTCATTACCGCCAATGCACGCAACGACTCTCGCACCGTGTCAACAACAGAGAGCAAAGCACTTGTAGATTCAGCCGTGAGGGGTTGCAAACCAATAAACCGAGCCACATGTATATCTGCCAATTGTTTCGGGCTGTCATACCGATCTTTGAGCGCCTGCCACACCTCCTCATACCCACCAGTGTACATACCTCCAACCAGTGCCACTGCATCCCCTTGAACCGCCTCGCGCAGCTTGCCTAACTTATAGGCCTCTGGAGTCTTTAAACGCCAGCCAATTGCGTAAGGTGCCATCAAATTTTGGCACAGAAAGCCTTTCTAACTTCATGTCAACCTGATTAGTTCGAGGTGCCTCGCTTATATTTTCTGCTTCCTCAGCCTTGTCTGTAATTGCCAACTTCGCCAAGTTTCTCTGTAACACAGCCATCGCCTTGTTAAACTCCTTCTCGACCGTATCCCATAATTCAACGTGAATGTCGATTTCATCGTCGTTCGCGTTAGAAATCAGATCGTTATGAGCCACCAAAAATCTGTCCAAATGCGATTGTAGAGAAACCGCATCCTGCCTCATGGTGAATTCGTCTTCATCTTCGCCATAACCTGGAGCATTCATTTTGTCAGCCACCCGCTTTAAGGAAGTCATGGCTGCCTTTCGTTTATTTATTTCCGCCATGCCAATGCCAATAAATATATAAGCAAGTCAAAAATTACCTTATCTGCTGGGAACTTATCGTCAACAAAAGCGCAAGAATGAATATGTATCACACAGCTTTTCTCGTAAGACAAAAAAAAAACAATTAGTCCAAAGCAAAAAAATCATCCAGTTACTGCCGCTATCCACGTACACCAAGAATCGTATATGTAGGTATTTATGTATTCACTGCGTTGTGCGAAATGTGTAGCACAATGAGACGATATGGTCTATCTATATACGTATATGTATGAGACAATGTCACTGTGAGGGAAGGAAGGAATTTTTTGCCAACGCGACGACGCCACAGAATGTCCCGTTATTTCGAATTTCACTCCGTTTTTTTTTTTTGCAACGATGATTGTTTAATTATGCCACGAAATAGGTAATTTATTTTGCCACCAAGCCACTATTGTCACTGATTTTTTATTAAAGTTTTTTAAATGTCCACTCGCAGTTCCCGGGTTTCGGCACCAAAAAATGTATAAGAATTACTTACGCTGGCGCACTAGAAAAAAGAGTACACATTGGCCGCGCAGTCCTATACATCCGGAAACTGAAAGTCGATAGAAAAAGTAGTCGGAAGCCAACAATTATTAATAATTTAACACTTTATTTTGGAATTTATACGAGTAATGAAAAACGTGTGTCTGCCAGTGATCCGAAATCAAGAACGAACGAAACCAAACTGAACTCGACTCGTCTCCCCCTTCCATCTCGTTCCTGCACGAATATGTGTGCGTGAGCAGTGAATGCCGCCGCTGCTGCAGTCGATTGAGAGTTGCCACCCTCGTAATATTGAACAATAATTTCATGCAAATGTTGACCGCGGCTGCGTCTCAGGTAGCCCATCCGCTGAGTCCAATTTTGGCATACTCTTTCACACATATCGGCCGGTATCTCACGAATGAATGCATGGATGTTAGCTTCCAGTGCGTCAATCGAAGCGGGCTTGTCCCTATACACATTAGCCTTGGCATACCCCCACAAAAAATAATCTAATGGTGTCAAATCGCACGATCTAGGCGGCCGATTGACCGGCCCGAAACGTGAAATTAACTGTTCACCAAACTCGCCTCGCAATTGCGCCATTGTTTCGCGTGCTGTGTGGCATGTGGCACCGTCTTGTTGAAACCACATATCATGCAAGTCAAGAACTTCCATTTCGGGCAAAAAAAAGTTTGTTATCATCGCTCGGTAGCGTTCACCATTGACAGTAACGCTGCGATTCGAATCATCTTTGAAGAAATATGGCCCAATAATGCCGCCGGCCCATAAACCGCACCAAACAGTGGCTTTTTCGGGATGAATTGGTAGCTGTTGCAATGCTTCTGGCTGATCTTCACTCCAAATGCGGCAATTTTGCTTATTTACGTACCCATTCAACCAAAAATGAGCCTCATCGCTGAACACAATTTTTCGATAAAAAAGCGGATCCTCGGCCAGCTTTCCAAGAGCCCATTCACCAAAAATTCGGCGTTGTGGTAGGTCGGCTGGCTTTAGTTCTTGCACCAACTGTATCTTAAAAGGCTTTACGCCCAAATCCTTCCGCAAAATTTTCCACGTAGTGCTGTAACAAAGGCCTAACTGCTGGGAACGGCGCCGAATCGACATTTCGCGGTCTTCTGTCACACTAGCTGATACGGCCGCAATATTTTCTTCAATACGCACAGTACGTAAACGTGTTGGTGGTTTAATGTCCAACAAAGTAAATTTGGTGCGAAATTTGGTCACAGTCTTTCGAATAGACTGCTCAGAAGGTCGAGAATGCCGATCATAAAATGGAAGCAGCGCGCGATGAACATTTCGAACCGAGCACGAATTTTGATAGTAAAATTCAATAATTTGCAAGCGTTGTTCATTTGTAAGACGATCCATGGTTAAATTGCAAACCAAACTGAAGCTGTTTGACAGTGACACAAGGTACTAAACACACGTCAGCTGTCAAAACCAGTGTTGCCAAAACCAAACCAGCTAAAAATCACCCTTTATTTCACAGTACGTCTGAATACAGGCTTTATGGTAAACTAATGGGTATTCCTTGCAAGACGGGTATTGCGGTTGAAATGTTGTACGGGTGGAATGCAACTGGCTATTTCCTTCGAGCACTTAAGGTGGACATAACGGTAAAACAACGACAGGCAAGAGACATTGCGACGATGACTTAGAGAGTCAAGTAATTTCGCGATGTCTCGATTGCCAATAAGTTTTACTGCACGTTTTTGAATCCGGTCAAGTAGCTCCGTTGTACTCGTATTCGGGCCGACTAAACGCCTTATAAATTCTAGCTAGATCAGTGGGGTGAAATATTTCTGGACATTTCGCAGCGTTCTTGGCGACATCGAATATGTGGTCATCCCAACGAAGGTTGTCATTAACACACATACCGAGAATGGAAAGTCGCTCGGTTTCAGCGATACAAGTGCCATTCATGGATAATGGCAGAGTATTGAGGTTTCGCTTGACAGAAGACAGCATTGTGTTTTGGAAGCTGTCAAAATCGGAATTTAATGAGCTTAACATACGTTGCCGTTCCAGTTCAACGCCCGAAGATGAGGGGCGTTGTCCAGGAAACGAATATGTAAAGCTAAGGGTGCTGTCATCGGCGAAGGAATGAATAGGTTTAGAAGTAACAGACAGTAGTTCATTTATAAAAATGAGAAAGAGGGTCGGAGACAAAACGGAGCCTTGGAGAACAACAGCATTTATTTGGTAAGTTGCAGACTTGAAACCGCCCAAAACAACTTGAATGGAACGTACCGAAAGGAAATTTATTATCCATTGAAGAAGGGTATCATCGATCCCAATTGCACGCATTTTCGACAAGAGAGCTTGATGCCAAAGTCTGTCAAATGCCTTTGAAATATCAAGCGCAACGACCTTGCTTTCGTGACCGTGGTGAATAGATAGGTTCCACTTTTCGGTTAGTTATGTCATCAAATCGACAGTGGACCTGTTGCTGCGAACACCGTAATGCCGGTCATTAAGAAGTTTTCGGGATTCAAGATATTTCATAAGCTGACGATTTATCAGCATTTCCATGACCTTGCTACGAAGGGACGTAAGTGCAATTGGTCGGTAGAAGGAAGGGTGAGGATGATTCGCCTTTTTTAGGGACTGGCTGGACAAATGCTAATATCAATCTTCTCGGAAAGAGCCCTGAAGAATAGGACAGATAGAAAAGCTTACGCAGTGGTTTTGCCAGCGTGGAAGAACACCTCTTCAGAACGATAGGGGAAATACCTTCTGGACCAGCGGATTTATATAAGTTGAGATCTCGAAAAACTCTTGCCATTGTACGAGTGCGAAAATGAATTGGTATATTCTACGCGCTCTTGTACAGGGGGAGATAGAGCACAATCTGGGAGCGTTGAGCTAGCTGCAAAGTGAGGAGTAAGCAGATTGGCTTTATCTAAAGAGCTGACAGCTGGAATGTCATTGCAAATAACAAACCAACAAAAGTTTTTACTACTGGTGGGACTTTGTAGTATTGTTTGCCCCAACTTTTGGTCGTAGGAGAATTTGACATAATTAATATGGGCATTGCAGTCATTGCTGGTTCGTTTGAATTTTTTTCGGTTTTCCTCGGTTGGGTTGGCCTTGCAAGACCGAGAGCTAACCTCTTTACCCTAATAGCCTCTTTACAGCTCAAGTCATTCCACGCGTTTACCTTGGGTTTGATACTCTTAATCCTGTTAGGGATAAAGCATTTCATACCCAGGTGATTATATTTGTTATCATATCGGCGGCAGCATCCACATCGCCATCGAGGAAGCATAGCGACCAGTTAAAACTCTTAAAAATCGTTTCAGTCTTCCCATTTGGCTTTCTCGTATTGCCATACGGTTTTTTTGGAGTTTGTTCTTTAACTTTGTGGTTGGGGTACGAGAAATTCGCCGATATAACACAATGGTCTGACGAACCTAGCGGCGATATTAGAGGTGAGAAACAAGTCCAGTGTGTTGGCGGTTTGACTACTAATATCCGGAATTCGTTTCGGTTCATTTACAACCTGGGTTAGGTTGTTTACCTCAGCAAAGATCTCCGGGTGTTGTCTGTCCAGAATATCGAAGCCAATTCGAATTGTGTACACTGAAATCGCCCGCAACAACGATTTCACTGTGAGGATGAAGGGTTACAATTCGCGTGATGGAATCGGACAGCTCATCATACTCGTAAAAAGTAAGATTGCGGGCTTATTGTGGGAAGCATGGGCGTAGAGCGAAAAGAGATTAGTCCTTAAGCCTCGAATGTTGCTCATATCCATTCTAAATTTCCCAAACATCACCCGCTATTCACCCATTTCTGTGCATAGGCAACCATAGCAAGAACACACGTGATAAATGAAACTACAATGCACTTGTTATGATCAAACAGGAGCAGCAGCGAACAAGATGAATGGGAGGTAGAGGGAACACCACGCACTGTGCACTTTATTTTTTTTTTTTATTTCACACGCGACCGTTGTGACTTTTTTTTTATTTTAATTGTATGTGAGACTGAGAACACACAAAAACAAACCTTTATCAATTTTCATTGTCGGCGCGGAGAGCAGCAGAAAACACGTGTGTGCGCGGCGGCTGTCGGATCGGAACGGAGGACGTACTCAAGAACTGGTTTTCCATCCCTCTGAACCGCGTTGGCATCTTTTCCCCATAAATAAACGGGACTAGCGACTTTTTAACAAAACTACTTGGCCTGCCGGAATCAAATAGACAAAAATAGGATTTATCCTCTGCTCACTTGTTATGACGATCGACAGAGGTAACACTTACCATCCGGAACGACTTCATTTTCTCAGCTGTCTCCTTAAACTCCCTCATCCTCTCTGCCATCTCATCGAATCGCGTGCATTTCTCTCTTCGTGGTGTTGTTGGACTGGTTTTTTTCATGGGGCAATTTTGATGGAAATGCCCCATCTCATGACACTTAAAACAGGCGTTCATCAGTCGCTTCGGCTTCAGGCACTGGCTCTGAGAATAGTTATAGCACCTCACTTGCTCTTCGGTGCCGACTGGCTGCGGTCCTCGGTTTGGTTCGTCGGAGCGTCGGAGGTGCGCTTCCTCTCGTATTTGTCCAGAAGGCGTGTAAGCTGCCTCATACTGGTTGACCCCATAAGGGCGACTGCACTGTTGCTGCGGTCGTTCAATCCGTCGACAATACACTTGATAACATGGGCCGCCGGTATTTTGGCTTAGGAGGCAATCTCCTGCATCTTCAGTACATACCTCTTCACGGACTCGTTCGCTTTTAATGTCCGCGATTTCAGCTGCTGGAAAATATCGTACATCGAGTAGGTGCGTCCGAATTTTTCGATTAATTTCTTCTTCAGGTCCTTGTACGTGTGGGCCGCGGCAGTGCGTAGAAACACTTTGGCTGTGCCTGTGGGTATGCGGCGCACACCAACAAATTTACTTCTTTTGGTACAGCCGCCTTAAAGGCGTCTTCTACATCGGTGATCCATTTCCTGTGATATCGTAATTGTCGTCGCCACTAAAGGGGAGAACCATGGCTTCGAAAGCCGAGAAATCAAACCTCTTTTGATCGGCCATGCCAAGTTCCTCCTTGAGCACCTGCAACTCGTGCCACTTTTTTAGCAACAGGATTCCTTCTTGGTTTTGGCCAATTCTGCATCCAGGGGTGGAATCTGTACTATCTGTACTATCTGTATAATTACTCATTTGTGTTGCAAATCAAGTGGGAACCTCGCACGCTTGAATGCAATTATATGTATTATATATATCCCGCCGCCATTTAATGTCATTTTAAACATTCAAAATATGCGGTTAATATGGGTTTACTAAAACTTACTTACCACACAACTAATATCATAATAAAATATTACAATATTGAGAATGAAGATATGTTTAACCAATTTTATTTAATATTTAATTAAAACTAATCGAAATGATATTAATTAACCTGACTAATATATAATAAATATGTTGATGATACATTTTCGATGGATAATAAATCGAAGTATACCTAAACAAACACAGATTTCGTTGTCAATGAGTGGTTTTATTAAACTTTTATACAATTGAGCACTGGTTTAAAAGGCTTGTTGATATAACATGGGGCCAAATTTTAATCAATATTATTATTATTAGTAGTAGTAGTAGTAAATTGTTTTGCTTATTTTCATAAAAAAAAAATTAAAAAACAGTATAACTCGACAAATAAAGTCGTTTGTTGGAATGAGTGGCTCATTAATTCAATATATAACTTCAATGGAACTCACTATGCATACTTATTTATGAGTTGTACCCAACTACCAACATTTTTGATAGAAAAATGCACCCACAATATATTTAAGCAGTGCATTCCAGCTACATTCTGTTTTCATTCTTCTGTCCATCACTTACTATAACTTGGAAGATAAAGCATATTAACTTATATATTTACAACATTCCTAAAGCCGAAACAGAAAACAAGCAGCTAAGAAAATTCAATAAAAGGTTTTTTTCTAAATTGTGGGCGTGGCAGTGGGCGTATTCAAATAATTTTTACACTTCGGAGAATATGGAGTTGTGGTCCAAATTTCAGCTTCCTAACTTAATTTTAAAGGCCAAAAAATTGCGTACGGACGGACGGACATTGCTAAATAGTCTTAGGATTTGGTCCTGAACATAAATATATATATACTTTTATGGGTCAACGACGAATATTAGGGGGTGTTACAAATTATGTGTCAAAATTAATATACCCTTTCTTTCATTTCATCGAAGCACAGAACCATAATATGTATATACATTCAACTTTTATATGTTGAATAGAAACATAATAAAACAATTAATGATATTAATATATATGACGCGGCGGTAAAAATCCGAACAACAGAAGGCTGGCAGCACCGCACATTATGGCAAAAAAGTGACAGTCGATAGAACCCGCCCGACGACAGCCAATATAAACGAGACGCCATTATTCCCGTTTTCGTTTTAGTTAAGAGTTCGATGGCGACGCGACTTTTCGTACTGAGGTAATATTCTTTTAATTAAATGAGTTTTGATTGAAATTTGTTTTAATCTTTTGCTTGATTTGTGCTCCGCTTAGGTTACCCCGACGTGATATTCTCCGAAGAACATGAAAACCAGTGTGGTACTGAGATTACTTTCCAAGCAAGCGAAAGCCATCACGTGGACAAGGCTGCAAATTAAAACGTACGTCTCCAGATGCCACCGTTCGTGGACTCCGATGTCGAAAGCTGGTTTTCCTCGCTGAACTTTTACTTTCGTGCGTCAGGAATAGCATAGCACAGCCGTAAATTTAACACCGTCTGCTTGCTCGCAGTTTCCGCTTGCACGTATAGCATAGGTACGGCCTATAATCGATGCTGCACCGGAACGTGAGAAATACATTCGAACACAACTTAAAAACTATTTCGCCGATAGCCAGCAAAAACCTCACTGTGCCCGAAGTCTCTCGAATGGTGCTGGAGTTCTCCAAGTTGCTATCGCAGCAGTGCCAACAACGTCCATCCCAAACTCGCACTCGTACTCCCTCGCCATCGCGATAGCGACCCGTGCAGCCTCGAGTTTCCAGCCAGCGCAGACAATACCAAGCTGTCGAACAATTCGATGACTGCTGGTTACACCGAAACTTTGGCAATATGGCGACTTGCCGTCCGCCATGCCATTTTCGCCGACCAGCGGTAACCACCTCGCCATCGAAACACAGACCGCTCAGCGATTGGGACGCAGTGGAAAAACGAAGACGAAACACAGATTCTATCAACCGACTTTGCCTACGTGAACAAAATACTCATCTCATCGACACAGGTGCTCAAATCTCTTGTATTCCGCCGTCCTCGTCAAACAAGGCATATCACCTAACTCCCGTGCAGTTATTTACCGTAAATGGCTCTCCAAACGAGACCTATGGAGAGGTCAACCATGAGCTTAACCGTAGCCTCCAACGCCCCTTTTCTAGCACCTTTGTCGTCGGCGACGCCACCTCTCCCATCATTCGTGCCAATTTTTTGCAACAGCATGATGGACGTTGAAATATCGTCTTATCGATTCACGTAGCAACTCCCCTAGAGTTCGCTTTTCGCAATAACTAGCAATCAGCCGTCCCCGCACCTCAACGACCGCAACGCACCATTCGCCAACATCACAAAGTCATTGCCGAACATCACTCGTCTCGCACCGCCGCGGCGCGCCGGAAGCATCGACTACGGTAGCATCGACCAACTCAAAAGCAGTCCATTATATAGAGACTAACTGACCACCATGCTATGCTCAAGCACATCTCCTACCGCCAAACAAACTGAGGGCCGGAATAAAATAAGTTAGAGTTGCTCATGCGCGCAGGGATATGCTGGTCATCTAAATCGAATTAGTCGATCCCCCTTCACATGGCACAAAAAGCAGATGGTTCTTGGGGGCCCTGCGGGAATAAAAGAAACCTTAACGCCATTACGCTACCTGATCATTACCCGCTTCCATAACCTACATGATTTCGCCAAAATCCTCCGAGATAAGCGCATGTTTTCGAAAATAAATTTACAGAAAGCTTTTCACGAGGTACCAATAAACCCGGATGATATACCGAAAACCGCACTCATCACGGCATTTGGCTTGTACGAATTCATCCCATATGACGTTTGGGTTATGTAATGCGGCACAACCCTTCACTTGCAGATCCACGAGGTCCGACGAGGAGTAGAATTTGCATTTCCGTATATGGACGACATCTATATTACATCTTCGGATATCGATGAACATCGCCAACACTTAAGGGAGGTGTCAAACACGCTGACTAGCCACAACCTGGCGATTAACGTAGCAATGTGTGTCTTCGGAGAGCAGGAGCTAGAACTTTTCGGCCATCTTATCACCCAGCAAGGAATAGCTCCCCTCTCAACACGAGTCGAAGTATAAAAAGACCAGACACCGTGAAACAGCTAAAAGGATTCATCGTCGCGATAAAATTTTATCGCAAGTTCATTTCTCACGCAGCCACCGTACAAATTTCCTTGATGGCAATTGTCAAAGGTAATCGGAAAAACGAAATGAAAAATCGTCAAGGCGGGAAACAAAGTTCCTATCATTTATAAACGAGGACAACCAGCCTGCAGATTTATTGTCGCGTATAGACGCGGTCAAAGGTGAGGAGCTTTATTCAAAACTCGCAAAATCGCCACCTTTTTGTTTTGCTTTCTCCTTATTTATAGCGTATAAGTCACTCGCTTCTGAACACAGAATATATTCGCTTGTATCCTATACAGAAGGGATCTTATCTTGTATCACTCCAAGCTCCGAAGGTGCTTTCCCCGTGGTGCTGTCAGTCTTACATTTTACATACGTATAACCTTTGGAATCTCCTTTTTATAATCACTCCCGTTTGCATTTGCGATTTGTAGACGTTTTAATATAGAGCGATTCATATTTTCTACTTCGCCATTGGCTTGTGGCCAATATAGTGGTGATGTCATAAGGTCAATGTTTTTAGTCTTGCAATACGCTTTAAATTCGCCGCTAACAAACTGACGTCCGTTGTCCGCTTTAATAGATTTTGAATATCCTAGCCTACAAAAAATTTCCTCAAGAATTGTTAATTTCGGTCAAGAAAGAGTCGTTGTTCGGTAGTGGCCCTAACAAATCCATTGCTACACATTTCCAAGGGACGTCTGGAAACACATGCCGTTTCATGGGCACTGGCTGTGGTGGTTGGAAAACCAATAAACCTTCACGGCAACTTTTCACGAAGTTCACGAGGTTGACGAGGTCTCTATCAATTCCAGCCCACCATACCTTCGCGCGAAGGTATTCGTTTCATGGCTGTCTCACCTGGGTGAACTTCGTGAGCAAGACCTACTTGAGAACGTAGGTCCAGAGGAATGACAATCCTGATCCCACGCAGAAGAATGTTTACCAAAGTGCACAGTTCCATTCGAAACGGAAATAACCCATTTCTGTTGTTCGAGTTCCACTCTTACTTCTTCAAATTTTCTACTGCTTATATCAGTTACTTGTCTTTATTGCGATGGTAAGAGCGCATTGGACCATTTATTCGATTATCACATGAACATTGTGTTCACAAAGTTTATCAGAAGAACTGCTCTCCTAGAGTTTGCAAAGCCGGGAGAGTGAATCTGCTATATATAATTCTCCTGCCCGATCTTTAAACTTGAAAGATTGTAGCCTGAGGACCCATCTTTCTTTTCTCGCTGGTGGTTTCGACGTTGGCTTTAAATGGCTTCAAGTGGTTTATGGTCAGTAATTAACGCAAATTCGATTCAAGAGAGATAGTAATAGAAGCGCTCTGTTGCCCATACTAACGCCAGGCATTCCTTTTCTGAACCTTCCAACTGCATTTTTCATTATTAAAGTCACGTTCATTTCGCGAAAATTTGATTTGAATAACAGCTTCCAACTCTTTGTTGTGTTCTTCTTCTGTGAGTCCGAAAATACTAATTGGAATATTTCCAGTGTGAAATTAACTCCAAATAACAACCGTTTGTATTGAAATTACCCCCAATGTGTTATAAGCGTCGTAAATTGTCTACTAATCTCATACTATTCCAACTGGTGATAAGCACTTTTAAGATCCAACCTGGAAAAGTACTTATTACCTTTAACTTTAGTTAAAAATGAATCAAAAGTGGGAAGAGGATAGTTTGCTCTTTGTGTAGCAATGTTTGCGCGACACATATCAATACATAACCCAAAGTCACTGGTTTCTTTGAAAACAATCACATCCAGGGACTAGGACCATATACCGGGTTGTTGTACAGATCTTAAACAATTATCAATAGGCAGGTGTATTTGGATACCCTTAATTTTTGGAAATCATCGAGATTGTTAACTTCAATACTTTTAATTGGATTGCCATTAACTTCAACTCCCAACTTCAATACTTTTAATTTGATTGCCATTTCATGTCCTAATAAAAACTGTTTACCATTTTTGATCACATAGAATGATGCTGTATGTTCCACACGTTTATTTACACTTATAGGCGCTCAAATACACACAATTTCAGCAATTCATTACCAGCAAACTGATTCTCGGATTCTGTTCGAAAATTCCCAAGTATTGTAGAAGACTGACGAAGACCACAGATGAGGAATTAACCAGATAGTCAACTCTGCAATCCCCTATCACTTTCAACCCGCAAAAAATATTTAATGACAGCCGCAAAATCCTCTCTCAATTTCCCCATCTGTGAATACGTGTGAGCCAGACACATGAAGTTAGATCTAATTTACTAGATTACCCGCCAAAAATAATTGTGGGGAGTTTCGCAATATATCCAAATCGCAACAACAAAACAGCTGGTCACGGCGGATGTGTTGGGAAATAGGAAATTCTGCGAAGTGTTGAGTTTATGTGATTCAACTTTTTATTTTATTTTAATATAAATGTTTATAAAGAAGCAAAAAATTAGGTACCCAATAAAGTTGTTACAATTTAGTTGGATTATTTTTTGCGGTTATAAGAACTCATTCTCTATTTTTTATCTGCCTTAAAATAAACATTCTTAGGTTGTGGTACTTTTCCATTTTGGTTAATAAAATGAGATAAAATGCATATTTTATTGTATTATTGCATAAATATTACTAAATTAGTAATGTTTGGGTGTAAAATATTTGTAGTAAATTGTTTGCAATGGTTTTTTATATATATACATATTAAATGCTTTGATTGTTTTATTCAACATATGAAAGTTTAATGAATATATGTATATATTCGGGTTCCGTGCATGGATAAAAAAAAGTGAAAAAGAAGTATTTGTAATCCTCTTTAAATTATGTTGTGTTACAAGATTTGTACGTTTAGTCAATCAATTTTCTTAGCTGTTTCTTTTCTAAGGCGGTTTTGAAATGTTTTATATAAGTTAATATGCTTTATTTTAAAATTTAAAGTAAGCGATAGACGGAAGAACGAGAAAAAAAGGTAGCTGGAATGCACTGCATAAATATATTGGGGGTGCATTTTTTTATCGAAAATGCTTGGTAGTTGAGTACATCACGAAAATGCTTGGTATTTGAGTACATATCATAAAATAGCATGCACATTATGTTACATATATATTGAATTACTTAGCCACTTTTTTTAACAGCCGACTTTATTTGTCAAGTTATAATGTTTTGTAATTTTTTTTATATGAAAATAAACAAAACAATTTACTACTACTATGAAGTAATTGCAAATTTTGTTAAAAAAGTGTTTTGATGTACCAAAAATAATATTTGTAAGAATTTGGATTACGTTTTATTAAAAGCGTTTTAAACCAGTGTTCAATTGTGTAGAGTTACTTAACTGCTTCAATATAACCATCCATAATCTACGAAATCCTTGCTAGTATAGTTATACTTAAATTTGTTGTCAACCGAAAATGTATGATGAACTAACTTATTATATATTAGTCACGTTAATCAATATTATTTTGATTATTTTTCATTAAAAATTAGAATAAATTAGAATTTATTCTTAATATTATAATATTTTATTATGTTATTAGTTGTGTGGTAAGTATGTTCTTATCAATCCATATTCACCGCATAATGACCATGTTTATTTTACACACCCAAATTGTGAGTTGTAATCTGCTGAAATTCATGAACTGTTCCCAACTTCTTGCTATAAAAAATGACATTTCATGGGCGCGGCCATTAGCCCCATATAATTCGATTTATGTGTGCGTGATTCCCATTTGATTTGCACGTAAAAGTCCATATAAGTGCAAATTATGTGGGGCTTATCAGTTCGACTTAGCTTGTAGGCAACGTGAGAGATTCGCTCTCGAGTTGACTATCTGGTTAATTCCTCATCTGTGACGAAGACATTCCCAATCGTCTTCCCCTAGCAAATTGAATCGTGAGCCAGAAACTATTAACATTGACACTTTGTTTCCCCCAATAGGGCTGTTCGCGAAATATGTTAACGTCAGTGAGAAAAAATAGCAACAAAAAAAAAGTGGCAGCTAAAACGTCGGAGGGAAAATATAAGTTGGAAGAATATTCCGGCGGGAAGTATTCATTAATGTAAATTTATTATGTAAATCTATTTAAAATTTAGTATAAAGTGTTACGAATTGTTGTTACAGACCAAATTTAATACATATTAAGAAAGTGTTTTAGTGGTAACGTAACCAAATCGAACAATCAGTGCCGCGGATTGTTCTAAGGATATTTAAATAAATGGTAAAATCCACGGAAAAATTTTAGCCGCAAGTTGGCTATTGAATGTTTTGTTTGAGTAATTATAGTGAATATAAAGAAACCATTAAGTGGTATTTAATGTATTCAATGTATTTAATGCGGTTAAGTAAAATGATTTTTTGAATCGGTGTTTTTTTTTTTTTTTTTTTTTTTGGTGAATGTAGTGCACATTGAACATAGCACCCAAATTGTAAAACATTGTTCTTATTAAACATATAAATATACCACCGTCTAGATGAAGAAAATTAGAACTTAAGAGTGAAAGACTTTCCTTGATCGGATGAGTGGTTGAAAAGTTTCACGAGTTTTAGTTCAAGGTTCAATGTACGTACTTTGACGGAAATTACAAAAATTCTTCAAACTTGAACTAAAACTCGTGAAACTTTTGAACCACTCATCCGATCAAGGAAAATCATCTAGACGGTGGTATATTTATATTTTTAATAAGAACAATGTTTTACAATTTGGGTGCTATGTTCAATGTGCACTACATTCACCAAAAAAAAAAAAAAAAAAAAAACACCGATTCAAAAAATCATTTTACTTAACCGCATTAAATACATTGAATACATTAAATACCACTTAATGGTTTCTTTATATTCACTATAATTACTCAAACAAAACATTCAATAGCCAACTTGCGGCTAAAATTTTTCCGTGGATTTTACCATTTATTTAAATATCCTTAGAACAATCCGCGGCACTGATTGTTTGATTTGGTTACGTTACCACTAAAACACTTTCTTAATATGTATTAAATTTGGTCTGTAACAACAATTCGTAACACTTTATACTAAATTTTAAATAGATTTACATAATAGATTTACATTAATGAATACTTCCCGCCGGAATATTCTTCCAACTTATATTTTCCCTCCGACGTTTTAGCTGTCACTTCTTTTATTGTTTTTTTTTTTCTCTCAGTTGACACTGACGTTGTCGCAAACAACCCTATAAAGCAATCAATCCTTCCGTTCATGGGCTCTTTTACATGATCAGTGACTTGAAATCAGTCGGTAAATTTCTGACCGCTTGATTTCGTATTACATCCTTCCTCGACGAAACGAATTTTCGAAGGTTCAACCTTTTGTCGCTTTGCCACCGAATTATCTAACCTCGTATCTTTCCTTTTAAAAGTTTTTGTGCATGATGTCATTGAAAAATTACCTAAACGCCAACATCTGTTGCATTTTAAATTTCTGGCAGGATAGCAACTAGCATCCCCCAAATGACCCACCCGGCCACATCTAAAGCACTCTATTTTACTGCCAGCGTATTTAGACGTACTTACGAAAGAAATCTTATTAATGTCATTTGATGAGGAAGTAGAGCTCATTACCTCCGTCTGACTCGTGATTGTTCATGTACTTGGCACATTTCAATAATTTTACTCAGAGAGTATTCTTTGACATGAGAGAGTATTCCCAGACATCTATTAATTTGCTATTAATTTGTCTTTTATAGTGATATCCGCTATTTCCGCCTGAGTTTTCCCAAACGAACATTTAGCTGTCGGTTCCTAAGATGTACCAAAAACTTATTTAAGCTCTCTCCTTGTTCTGATTGATTGGAAAAGGTGTTTTTCGAATGTGGAGTTTCTTTTTGGAGAAAAATACTCATTTAATTTATCCACTATCACCTCGAACATATCGCCATCTTCAGGGTTGTCTACTAACACGGAATATTAAAAATAACTTCTTGTAACTGAGGTCATCCAATGTGAAGGAGTCAATTTTTCTTTTTACCGACATCAACGATTTCTTCCGATTTGAGGAACAATGAAAATGACCCAAGCCACTTCTCCCACTCTAATCGAATTAACGATTTGTCAATCGTCTCACATAAGAAAGGTTTGATTCCGAAGTCATTCATTGTTTCATTCGATTAAGAGTTGTAATTAAAAAAAAACATCCAGTGAAAACTGTAAAGTATTGGCATTACAAAAATGTGTTGTATTTTAATATAAGAAATCATACTTGTGCATCAACTTTTAGTTTTTTTCCCAAACGATCTGTGATTTCCTTTTTCATTTATTACCCACACACAACTGACGTATATATCTTGTATTTGCATCAACTTTTTTTTTGCACTCATTCTCTTTCTTGCCACTAGAAGAAGCCGAGGTAATTGCTTTATATATGTTCATATATTATATTGCATCACCGCTTTTACATGTAGGTATATATGAATATATATACAATGCATCAACTTTTTTTCAAACTCATGTTTTTTTTTTATAATGTACGCGCACTAAAGGGATTTTTGATACCCTTATAATGAAGTAACACAGTGCGGGCATCAGGGAAGTGAAGGATAAGAAAAAAGGAGATACCGATGCACGTTGGTTTTAAATGTCTGTAAACTATAATGTGCAGGAAAAACAGAGCGGGGTAGAGCATTCCACATTCGTATTGTACGGTTAAGAATCGAATCCTTGTAATTCACTGTACGTTCGAATACAGGCTTGAGGGTAAACTGATGTGTCAAGTAGCTCCAAATATGTTATTGGTGCACCAGACCAGATATGAGCGTTGTACTCAAGTTTTGGGCGAATAAACGCCTTGTAGATTCTAGCCGATCAGAAGGGGTGAACAATTTCTTGCATCGCTTAAGGAAGCCTAGACATTACGCAGCGTTCTTTGCGACATCATTCATTGGCCAGTCCAACGAATTTTATCGTTAATGCACATACATATTTGGATTTCGCTTTAATGACAGAAGACAGCATTGTGTTTTGGAAGCATTAAATTCTACTCCATTGGTTTTACCCCACTTAAGAACGCTATCAACATCAGAATTTAATAAGCTTAACAAACGTTGCCATTCTAGCTCCACGCCCGAAGATGAGGGACGTGAATAGTAAAACGAATATGTGACGCTAAGGGTACTGTCATCAGCGAAGGAGTGGATTGGATTAGAAGAAACAGACAGGAGATCATTGATAAAAATGAGAAAGAAAGTCAGAGACAGAACGGAGCTTGGGAGACACCAGCATTTATTTGGTGAGTTGCAGACTTGAAACCGTCTTCGATTCCAAATGCACTCATTTCCGACAAAAGAGCCTGATGTCAAACTCTGTCAAATGACTTTGAAATATCAAGCGCAGCGACCTTACATTCACCACCACGGTGAATAGATTGGTTACACTTTTCGGTTAGATATGTCATCAAATCACCACAGGTCCACACCTGTTGCTGCGAAAACCGTACTGCCGGTCATTAAGAAGTTTTCGGGATTCGAGATATTTCATAAGCTGACGATTTATCATCGTTTCCATAACCTTGGAAAGACGGGACGTAAGTGCAAGTGGTCGGTAGGAGGTGGGAGAGGAAGATGCGCCTTTTTTTGGGACGGGCTGGACATCTTCTCGGAAGAGCCCTGAAGAATAGGACAGATATAAAAGCTTACGAAGTGGTTTTGCCAGCGTGGAAGAACACCTCTTCAGAACGATAGGGGAAATACCATCTGGACCAGAGGGTTTATGTAAGTTGAGATCTCGAAGAACTCTTGCCACTGTACGAGTGCGAAAATGAAACGGTCCCATAGTATATTCTACGCGCTCTAGTACAGGGGAAGATAAAGGACAATCTGGCAGCGTTGAGCTATTTATGCCTCAACTTTTGGTCGTAGGAGAATTTGACACGATTAATGTGGGCATTGCAGTTATTTCTGGCCCGTTTAAACTTTTTTCGGTTTTCCTCAGTTGGATTAACCTTAAATGACCGAAAACTAACCTTTTTAGCCCTGATAGCTTCTTTACAGCTCAAGTCACACCACGCGTTTTTCTTAGGTCTGATACACTTTATCCTGTTAGGTATAAAGCGTTTCATACCCATGTGAATTAAATTTGTAAACATATCGGCAGCGGCATCCACGTCGTTGTTGAGGAAGCACAGTGACCAGTTAAAACTCCTAAAGAAACCGTTTAAAGCTTCCCAATTGGGTTTCTCGTATTGCCATACGGGTCTCTTTTAGGAGCTTGTTCTTTAACTGTGTGGCTGGAGTACGATAAATTCGCCGATATGATACAATGGTCTGACGAACATAGTGGCGGTAATACATTTAAAGGGTATTTATCAGGGTGAGAGGTAAGAAACAAGTCCAGAGTGTTGGCGTTTTGACCCCTAATGTCCTGTATCCGTGTAGGCTCATGTACAATCTTAAATTATTAACCTCAGCAAAGATCTCAACATACCTTCCTTCGGGTGTTGTCTGTCCAGAATGTCGAAGCTAACTTGAATTGTGTATATTGAAATCGCCCGCAATGAATAAAACAGTAATGAATTAATTGCCTACGGACATGGAATTTTACCCAAATAAAATTAAATTCCGGATTGGAACATTGGCCATATTGAAGTAGAAGTTGGTAGGCTACATCACTTCGTATATAAACGGCGATACCACGATGGGAAAACGAATAATGGCACCAAGTTATATCCAGGCAGACTTAACTCCGTTAAATCGGAATCAATGCTGACCTGTGTTTCACTTAGTGCCAAAGCAGCTGGTTTATTGTGAATCGCATGGACGTGCAACGAAAAAAAATGGAACTCAACCCACGAATATTGCCCACGTCCACTCTAAAATTCCTAAACAATGCAAACGAATGGGAGTGGGGCGAGAGGGATTACCCTAACATAATACACTTCGTTTTTTCTTTTCTTTTTGGTGCACACAGTACACAAAAGCACAGCACACGTTTTCTTTCGCCTATCAGCGCGCGCGCGATTAGCGTTTTTTTGGTTTTTCTTTCACACTGGCCGCTGAACAATTACAAAAAAAAATCAAACAGAAATGCGTGTGCACGCGTCGGGAGGTAATTCGGTACTCATCGTTCTTTTTCCATTGAATTAAATCACCAAACGCTTCTTTCTGTTTTTTTGTTTTTTTTTAGAAAAACAAATATCTGAAATTATATTTATCTCGTCGTCAATGTAATAATCCTCAAATAAAACGACTTCAGTTAATTTGACTCTATTCAATACTTTATTGAGTACATGTCTGCATGGTTGAACACGATGAACAGATCTGTCACACACCAGACAAGTGAGTGTGTAGTTATGTCGAGAGAGATGAATAATAATAGTGTTGCCATCGATGCAGCAATATTAGTCGTTTACAGATCTCCACATCTACCAATGAGCATTTTTTTAGAGGGAACATCATCCCAACCACCACGAGAAGCACAAAGTGAATTCCATCAACCAGGCATGGACATTATTCTGGTACAGATCTTTTCTCAAAACATTGCTCTGCTTAAGAAAATTATTAAAATGCGACTTGGATTACTACCTGGGAGCGGCTACTGAGCTGAAAATGTACGCATTGGCAAAGAATATTAATGAGTTTCATGATGAACCTGAAAATGGACAAACATTTTAGTCTGGTACAGGCGCTATGCAGATCTTTTCGCGGAGGATGCCAACGATTTCGACAGCGCAAGTAAGGTAAGGATTTTACTTCGTAAAATGCATCCCTTATTACACAATTCGTACGTGGATTACATTCTGCAACACGACAGTTGAGTTTTGGTGAAACGCTGGAGAAGTTATCCAGTTTATTTGATTATACCGAGTCAGTATTCACTGCTAGGTTCAATTGTCTTAAAATGACCAAAGGTGATATGGATGACTATACAACATTTGCAGCAAAAGTCAACCGCAGTTGTGAAAATTCCGGGCTTGAAAAATTCACGGTGAATCAGCTAAAATGCATAGTCTACGTTATGGGTCTCAAATCATCAAAGGACACAGATATTCGCATTAAACTGCTATCACTTCTCGACAAGGAGGTTGACCTCAGTGTTGATAAGATGGTAGCAGAAGTTCTCCGGTGTTAAAACCTCAAAAAAGATACGTTTGTAATCGAAGTAGGGTTATAAAAAGTTCAGCCCGTTGCGATGAAACAAACTCAGCCAAGTCATCGGATTTCCAGTCGAAGAGAAGAATATCCGCAAGGACCAATTCCTAATGCCTAGAGCGCCTTGTTGGAAATGCGGCGGTAGGCACTTTTCAAAGGACTGCAGTTTTATCAATCATAAGTGCAGAGACTGCAACTAATTCGGTCATAAACAGGGGTATTGTCCTTGTTTTTAAAAAAAACAATTAACAACAACAGTACAACAAAACATCCAAAGAAAAAGTTTCATCATGGACGGTTACTTTTAGCCAGAAACAATCATGTTTTTTTTTTAACCAACCTTCGTGGGTACAGAAACGAAAGCATGTTGACTTTAACATAAATGGAAGCAACATAGAGCTCCAAATCGATACGGGGTCTGACACCACCATCATCTCAAAGTCAGTTTGGTCATCAATCGACTGCCCTGTGATTACCAATGGTCATCACACAGCCAAAGATGCTTCAACAAATCAACTGCCAATCATCGGAGAATTCAAAACTAACATAATATTCCAAGGCAATCATCAGGTGGGTCAAAAGGATGTTGAATGCGTAAGTAGCACTAGGTTTCCGCGACTAAGGATCCACACAGCAACCTGGCGCTTTCCAGACGGTCGAACCGCCGACCAAATCGACCATGTGCTAATTGATGCGAGGTACGTATCCAACATCTTGATCGTGCACACTTACCGAGGGGTAAACCTTGACTCTGACCATTTTCTTGCTGCAGCTAGATTCAGAGCTCGACTGTCCAACGAGAAGAAGCTGCGAACTGCCCAAAAGCAGAAATTCGATCTTGTATGCCTTAGCACATCCAACGGGAGTCGCCAGAGCCTACAAAGAGCGCCTGAGTGAGACACCCTCCACTGTGCATTCACCTACCACAGACGCCAACAACCAGTGGTCGCAGTATCGCGACATCATCAAGGAGGTAGCCGAAACCACCCTAGGTATGATGATGTATGCCTATACCGGAAAAAGGTGACAGAAGATGCACACATTAGAACGCTGCAGAAGAAAACAAGGGCAGCAAGGGATGAGTACAGAGCCAGGAGAAAGGAGGAGAAGAAGATCCTGCGTAGGAAGAAAAGAAAGCACACAGTCTCCCAGCTCAAGGAGATCGAAGAGTCCCGCCATAATCAACAAAGTTTGGGTGCAGGAAAGCATGCCCGATGACTGGACCATCAGCTCCATATGTGCCATCTGCAATAAATGCGATCCTATGTCTTGCATCAAAGATCCTAACCAACATACTGCGTGAACGTCTCAATCCTTTCTGCAGTACACTAACCGGCACTTACCAGTGTGGCTTTCGGCCCTGGCGATCAACTGTAGACCAAATCTTCACACTGAAGCAAATCCTGGAAAAGACCAACGAGTTTCAAGTCGAGACATACAACCTCTTCATCGACTTTAAAGCTGCATATGACAGCATTCATTATCAGGAGCTTTTTGTGGCGATGGCCGAATTCGGGATCCTGTCAAAACTGATCCATATGTGTCTCGTGATACTAGATAACACGCGGTGCAATGTGCAGTTTGGCAGTAGCTCGTCTGAACTCTTTCAAAAATGTACCGGAGTTCGGCAAGGAGATGTGCTGTCGTGTGATTTCTTCAATCTTGGTCTTGAGCAGATAGTGTGCAGGGCAGGTGTCTACACGAAAGGCACAGTCTTCAACACATCAGTTCAAATGCTGGGGTGCGCGGACGATATAGACATCATCGGTCGATCCCAGCGTGCCGTGATAGTGGCTTTCGCGGCAATTGAAGAACATGCTTTGAAGTTAACGAGGACAAGACTAAATATATGCTATCAACAAACAAACAATCATCTGTCCACCGACTAGAACAAAATGTCACTGTTGATAACAGCAACTTCGAGGTAGTTAAGGAGTTCATCTACCTCGGGGTTTTGACATCTATGTATGACATCTTATTGGAGATCCGTCGAAGAATTACCCTAGGAAACCGCTGCTATTTCGGTTTGGCAAAACAAATGGGTTCAAAACTCCTGACTCGAAGGACAAAATGCATGCTCTACAGACCCTTATCCTGCCAGTTCTGCTATACGGGGCCGAGTGCTGGACGATAAGCAGGAAAGTAGAATTAATACTTAAATCCTTCGACGGATATATGGGCCTGTGTGCGAGGAGGGCGAATGGTGGAGAAGATACAACCGCGCAATCTATGAGCTGTACCAAGATGTGGATGTAGTCCAAAAAGCCAAGAAATGTCGCTCCAGCTAAGAGGATCTTCGAATCCCAGATCCCAGGTTCGAGACGACAAGGAAGACCGAACCTCCGGTTTAAAAACGCTTGATCTAGACAACTGGAAGCAGCGTACCCAGGAGCGCAGGAGATGGAAGGCTACCGTGTCTCAAGCAGGGACTCTTCACGGGCCCGCAGCCTGTTAAGTAAGTAAGTAATCATCAGGTTAGTACCGTCTACATTTCGAAAATCATCAGGCTTAACATTTTTGGAGCAGATTTGATGGAGAAATTTAGCTTGTGGGAGAAACCAATTAGTGTTTTTGGCAAACCATTTAACGCAATCGACAGATCATCAATTTTCACATCGATAAAAAATCAATTCCCAGAAGTTTTTCGCGAAGGCCCTGGTCACTGCACAGAATTCAAAATTAATCTGAAGTTGAAAGAACATGCAAAACCAGTTTTCATTGCAAAAACACCAGTGGCTTATTCTGCTTTACCATCAGTAGACAAGAAACTAAATCGATTATTGGATGTTGGTGTCACCACAGCTATGAACTACTCCGCCTGGGCGGCTCCAAAAATGGTAGTCAAACGTACTTATGGGAGCATTCGTTTCTGCGCAGATTACTCAACATGGTTGAATGCCTGCGTGGAACCCTACAGTCATCCACTACCGCTTTTAGACGAAATTTTTGCAAAACTAGCACCTTTAGATGAACTTCTCAAAAATAATACAAAGTGGTACTAGGCAACAGTATGCCAACAAAGTTAAAATAATTTGAAACTTATACCTTCATCAGATCAGTCACCTACTATCACCTCGTACGCGATGGAACCGGAAAAGCCGTTTACCACGTTTCGTGCTCACTTACCGCAGCTGAAAAAGATTACAGCCAAATAGAAAAGGAAGCATTGGCTTTAGTTTTTGCAGTGACCAAGTTCCTCCGGATGATCTACGGAAGGGAATTTAGCCTACACACAGACCACAAACCATTGCTGTCTATTTTTGGATCTGAAAAGGGAATTCCAACCCAGACGTGAAATAGACTTCAATGTTGGGCGCTAACATTTTGGTACGTACGACTTTGATACAAAATATGTACATATCTCAACACATGATTTTGGATATGTCGGCGTTTTTTCCCGCCGCATCAACAATCAAACCAAACCAGAAGAAGCGAATATAGTAGCTAGCGCTTGACTTGAGTCAGACATCAAATCAATTCTCCAGGACAACATCAAGGCATTGCCCCTAAGCCTAACATTCCACATGGCATGTTTATTGACCCGCAATCGATGTCGATACTCGAAATACTATTTTGTAGTTGTTGATGCATATTTCAAGTATCCGGAAATTTTCCCAACTGGAAGCACTACTTCCGCTCTAATTGTAGAAAAACTGTCCGAATATTTTTCGCATTTTGGCCAACCACCACAGATAGTTTCTGACAAGGGGACTCAATTTGTCATTGCTTCTTTTCAAGAATTTTGCAATTCAAGGGGCATAAAGCATGCACGAACAGTTCATACCACCCTAAAGCAAAAGGGGAAAGGGGAGCGTTTTGTGGATACTGTGAAGCGGGCTGTGTCTAAATTTAAAGGAGGTGGGACGAATATCGAACATCTTCACAAATTCTTATTGGCATATCGCTCAATACCTAATGGAAATAGTCCAGATGCCCCAAGCTCAGTCTCAAACTGCCTGTTTGGGGATACTATAGTCTCCCAGGCGACAAGATTTGAAGATGCAATTTTATAGATCCCAATGAAATAATCACAAATTAACATGTAACAATAGTCTCGTTTTTGCCTAGTTAAGGAGATATCAGGGTTTGAAAATTGAATTTTTAGTATGAAATCTCTATGAGATGTCACTTTTTTGTCAATATTTTCACTTCAAAAATATAAAAAATTACATATATTAACGAGTTCAATCACGAATATTTTTCACCATAAAAAATGCGGAATACTCTTTTTCATGTGTATTAAATTCTTTGGTTGTTTTATTATGATTTTATTAAACATATAAAAGTTAAATATATTGATATATGTACATATTCGGAACGTTCATATGAAAGCGAGCGAGCGAATTGACAAACTGCGACGAAATAACTTTAAATGCATTTTTAAACACAAAATGTGGATTTCACTATTCCAATTCCAAGATAATAACGTTATTGAATTTATTTTATCATGCTGAACAAAATTAATAACGTTGTTATCTTTGAATTGGAATAGTGAGTAGCGGTGAATAAAATAACAGTGAATTTATAAAATACTATATTAAATTATTGAAATGCGGTCATTTAACTAATCACGCATTACTCATTAATTTTATTCATTGAGCTTTAATTTATTTTACCTCCAATTTTAGTAATTTTACGGAATATTTCATTAATTCACTGTTCAAATATTTATCGCACCTTCCATTTAAAACCTATTTAATTTTAATTATTTTACTCGACATTCGACAAATCAACGAACAAAATAATTTAATTATTACTGACAACTTAACACTGCTAAATTAGTTTAACTCCCGGCAAACAAATTATGAAAATCCTTTTTTTATGCTTAACTTGCGGAACTACCAAAATGTTTGCGAAACTACTTAAAAATGTTTACCCAAAAAATGTTTGTCAGGTAAATGCAAAATATGTTTGTTACGTAAAACAAAAAATAATACATAATAATGAAAACAATCAATGTAATTTTATTCTTTTGCAAATTAACCATAAATTTCGCATGTTATTGGACACAGCCCAGTTTGACTTTTAATATGTCAAGATGAGATTTTTTCCAAAATGGAGTCTTAGTCGCTGAAATGCTATTGTGTGCGTGAGCTGGCTCAATTAATTTGGTTTGCATATAAAAACATAAACGAACTCAGTACTGCGCCTTTTCGAAGCAAATAAAAAACGATAGGCGGGAGAGCCAAAAATCCTCGCAGTCGATTATTTGTATAATTACACATCTGTGAGCAGGAGATCCAATTAACCCAAAGGTTTTTTAGTAAAGAAACTCCTGCGGTAGGTCAACATATGTGGAAGTTTCCACTACACAGTAAGCATCACAGTAGATGGCAAAATTGTTTAAGGCGGAAATACATAAATCAACCCCGTTTACGGTGCACTGAAAACGGAATGGGTAATGTTAATCCTAATCCATTTTTGATCATATCGATTTCTTTGAAAGGTACACACCTTCAACATTGGATATGCGTCAGAGACATGCAAAGCAAACTGAATCTGTATCACAGCATACACTAAAAGCGCAGAGATCTTAAAGTTGACTATCTCTATCAGAATTGATTTTAACCTCAACACAACCAATAGATGAATCTAAGGAAGACATCGTCAACTCTCATCAGCTAGTCGCTCCACATCTATCGAAATTCTAACCGAGGAAGAATCGCCTTGTGAACATACTCAATACCAATTTACCATACCTAGATATGTCAAAAGCGAAGTTGGTTGCTAAAAATTGAGACGAAAAACAGCAATTTTGACAACTAGATATTGAACATTTTGTGCGCAACTTTGAGAGCCAGAGAGCGGGTTGAGTATTAACTCGGGGTATTAACCCCGATGTTAATCTCCTTTTTGTTAGGTGGAAACATGTAGAGATTTATTGTTAAGCTTTTGCCTATAATCTCGGTTTTTCTTTTGGTGAAAATGTAGCATAATGCTACACTCCACCGAACACTAAGGCGAGATTAAGATCAATCTGCCCTTAATCTATCTAAAAGCTTAAGATTTACCATACAAATTTTAATCTGCTAAACACAAGATTAAAAAAAAATCTTGAAAGAAACTGGATTTGCATGTAAGAATTGGTTTGTGAACACACTAAATACTAATTTTTAACGTCAAAATTGATGTTGGTAGCTGAGAATTGAGAGCAAGGAAGCAATTTGACAACTAGATTTTGGACATTTTGTGCGCAAATTTAAGAGCGAGAGAGAGGGTTGGGAGAAAACCCCTATGTTAATCTCCTTTTTTCGGTAGAGACGTTAAAAGATTAATTTGTAATCTATTGTACTTAATCGCGGTTAAGTATTCAGCGGAGGCGTAGCTTAAGATGTGGACTCACACATATCGCGTATTTATGTTAACTATTAGTGTTCAGTTTAAAAATAACTAATAATGAAAATGTCTCATATGACTGAACTCAACCACCTCTTTTTCAGTCGACTCGCTTCCTTTTTCAATATCTTTCCATGCGGGCTGTCAGTCCTTGGAAATGGTGGGTTTTGTTCCGCATAGCCGGTCATTAATTTTTCAACCGAGTAAGCGTGCACAACAATTACATTTACATTTACATTTAAAAAAAATTCAAGTGTTTGTGTTTTATTTTCACAAAGCAAAAAGGCATGAAGAACATTTTTTGGCCAAACGAGCCGGATAGCTCAAACGTTAATTGCAAATTGTTCAA
Source organism: Ferdinandea cuprea (assembly GCA_963576555.1). NCBI lineage: Eukaryota > Metazoa > Arthropoda > Insecta > Diptera > Syrphidae > Ferdinandea > Ferdinandea cuprea. The sequence goes on from OY754962.1 coordinate 7,111,269, forward strand.
ACGTATACGTGCGTTATATATACGTAAACGTCGCCAATCACGCCATTTAGTTAGTTGGTTAGTTGCAGCGTCGTCGAAGCCCACCAGTCTGAATGTACGGTAAAGTACATAAGAGCCACGCTTACATCATAGCCATCACTGCGGAGCACCCAATTGTGTTGGAGCGCATATTAAAGGAAATTTAAGTTTGCAATCGCTGAGGCGCTTGTATCTCACAGTAGATTTGGAAGATACCCCTGATATTTTTCTGCATGGCCAAGGGCTCTCCGAGTTATCAGCTACGTGTTTCTTTTCATTCGCACTGCCCGCGACCTCCTACGGCCGACTGAATTGGGTCTTTCACATAACGAAATCATCTTTAAAAAATTTCGACTAATACTTCTTACTCAACAACTTCATTTTTCATCGGAGTATGATCATCTTAGTCGTGGTATTCCAATCCCATCTAAAGCTCTATTTTAGCACTTAACCCATTCTTGAACTCCCAGAAGATCATTAGACGCAACGGTAGACTAAGTTCATCTACACATACTTACAATGAGCGTTGTCCAATTATCCTTCTGTATAATGCTTATCTCACAGACATTTTTATAGCGGGTTGGGTACGTTTGCCCGCATATCATTTGCCCGTTCACGTTTGCCCGCACACGTTTGCCCGCATTACATTTGCCCGCATTACATTTGCCCGCATCACATTTGCCCGCATTACATTTGCTCGCATTACATTTGACCGCATGTCATGGGGAAATTAATTGATTTGACCTTGATTTTAAAACCATCCCTTAAGTAAAACATAAGGAAAGGCTACAGTCCGCGTGGGGCGAACAGTATGATACCCTATCCTATCCTTATCCCTATGTACCCCAAAGAAAAAATTCATAAGGAAAATGATAGATAGCATTTTATTTCTATCTATCAAATTAATAGAAAAAAAAAATATTTTTTTGAAAAAACGCCCCCAAAAAGTGGGCGTGGCCAAAAACTTTGTATGGGCGATATATTGGAAAAAATATTTGCTAAATATATTGTAAAACATTTTTTTTCGATTTCTATGAAAATTTTCAAAGAAAACAGCATTTTAGTGAAAAACGCCCACAAAAAGTAGGCGTGGCAAAAAACTTTATATGACAAATTAATAAAGGTGGGTAGTACTTACATATCTTGTGAAGGTTTTACAACTTTATCTCTCTAACTTAAGCCTTAAAACGGTTTTATCTAAATTGTGGGCGTGGCAGTGGGCGGATTTAAAAACTTTTAACACTTTACCATTTCGGGACCCTAGGGAGTATATGCTCCAAATTTCAGCCTCCTAGCATGACTTTAAAGGCCTCAAAAGTTGATACGGACGGACGGACGGACGGACGGACGGACATTGCTAAATAGTCTTAGGATTTGGTCCTGATCATAAATATATATACTTTTATGGGTCTACGACGAATATTAAGGGGTGTTACAAACTATGTGTCAAAATTAATATACCCTTAGGATAGGGTATACTGGGGCGTTTCCTTTCATTTTTCCCAAAGGTACATGAAATCATGAGAATCACGGGGCAGCAACCTTTCCTATATAAGCAATGGAAATTACTTTATTTCTCATTTATAATGTAATGTTAATTTCTCGCAGTAGTGTTTGGGCTGCTTGCAATCGAATATGGTTGGACTTGGTAAGTGTGTTGATATTGCTTTTTTTTTTATCATTTTGGTGATATTTGGAAGGGTTTAAAGCTTTTTTTAAACAAGTAGATAGATATAGAATTGATTTGTTGTTAAGCCGACATTACCTATTTTATTAATAAGTCAATTTGTATACATTAGATTAAATGAAAACCCTCCTCTAAACGTAAAAAAAAATAATCGTGAAATGATTTGTTTACTAGTAAGCGTTCTTATAAGAGCGATAAATAATTCTTTAAGAGATTTCAAAAATGATTTAAATCAAATTTTTGGCTAAAACTATGGGAATGATGACAATGGTTCACTCACTTAAGTGATAAAATTTTGTTTGATGGTTTGAAAGTGCAAATGAGTAAAAAATAACGGTACATTAGTGGCCCGCTTGAAAATCCTTTAAAATTGTATGATATTTATTATGATAACTGGGTGGCCCGCTTCGCGGGAAAAAGGGATTTCAACCCTCTTTCCGCAGGCGGCAGGTACCGCTCACGCAACTTCGTTGCTCCGCTCGGGGTATGTGCTTTTCGTTAGGCAGGCGCCTATGACAACAGCTTTTATAATAGATTTCGAATAGGTATCATATTGTTCGCATGCAAACAATGTTTATATCCATAGAATCTTTGCAAACCCCCGGACGTGCTTAATTCTATTGTTGCATGTACGGTGAATATGGTACTATAGGAGATTAATTGACAATTTTATAACGGTACATTTTTAAGCGTAGCAGTATATTTGCAAGCGTTTCAAATATATAATACAATATATCAAATTATTGTGTAATATTTCACACATAATATCGGTCAAGGAAATAAGGAATTTTATCTTTATATCCGAAAATGAACTGCTTTTTGTCAAAAAAAAAACACATATCCACAGCCATATTTTTATTTTAAGCGTATTTTGCTTTTGGTTTACTCAATTGAGTGATAAAATTTTGTTTGAAGGTATGAAAGTGCAAATGCGTAAAAAATATCGCTACATTAGTGGCCCGCTGAAAATCCTTTAAAATTGTATGATATTTATTATGATAACAGTACCTGGGTGGCCCGCTTCGCGGGAAAAAAACGATTTCAACCCTCTTTCCGCAGGCGGCAGGTACCGCTCACGCAACTTCGTTGCCCCGCTCGGGGTATGTGCTTTTCGTCAGGCAGGCGCCTATGACAACAGCTTTTATAATAGATTTCGAATAGGTATCATATTGTTCGCATGCAAACAATGTTTATATCCATAGAATCTTTGCAAACCCCCGGACGTGCTTAATTCTATTGTTGCATGTACGGTTAATATAGTACTATAGGAGATTAATTGACACATTTATAACGGTACATTTTTAAGCGTTTCAAATATATAATACAATTTATCAAAATATTTTGTAATATTTCACACATAATATTGGTCAAGGAAATAAGGAATTTTATCTTTATATCCGAAAATGAATTGCTTTTTGTAAAAAAACATAAGGAAAGGCTACAGTCCGCTTGGGGCGAACAGTGTGATACCCTATCCTTATCCCTATGTACCCCAAAGAAAAAATTCATAAGGAAGATGATAGATAGCATTTTATTTCATTCTATGAAATTTATAGAAAAAAAAAATATTTTTTTGAAAAAACGCCCCCAAAAAGTGGGCGTGGCCAAAAACTTTGTATGGGCGATATATTGGAAAAAATATTTTCTAAATATATTGTTAAACATTTTTTTTTCGATTTCTATGAAAATTTTCAAAGAAAACAGCATTTTAGTAAAAAACGCCCACAAAAAGTAGGCGTGGCAAACAACTTTATATGACAAATTTATAAAGGTAGGCAGTACCTACATATCTTGTGAAGGTTTTACAACTTTATCTCTCTAACTTAGGCCTTAAAACGGTTTTTTCTAAATTGTGGGCGTGCCAGTGGGCGGATTTAAAAACTTTTAACACTTTACCATTTCGGGACCCTAGGGAGTATATGCTCCAAAATCCAGCCTCCTAGCATAACTTTAAAGGCCTCAAAAGTTGATACGGAAGGACGGACGGACGGACATTGCTAAATAGTCTTAGGATTTGGTCCTGAACATAAATATATATACTTTTATGGGTCTACGACGAATATTAAGGGGTGTTACAAACTATGTGTCAAAATTAATATACCCTTAGGATGGGGTATAATAAAGCTACATTAGTAGCCCGCTGAAAATCCTTTAAAATTGTATGCTATTTATTATGATAACATTACCTGGGTGGCACGCTTCGCGGGAAAAAGGGATTTCAACCCTCTTTCCGCAGGCGGCAGGTACTGCTCACGCAACTTCGTTGCTCCGCTCGGGGTATGTGCTTTTCGTCAGGCAGGCGCCTATGACAACAGCTTTTATAATGAATTTTGAGTTCCTGATATCCAAACAATCAACAAGAAAATATTCCTGTATGCGTTTTTAATAAGCAATACAATTTATCACGTTAAAGAAGTGACATAAGACCAATTTGAAACAGCCTTTGCCTTAATAATATGTAAAATTCCATGCACGCAACATCAAGGAAATAAGTTCCTGATATCCAAACAATCTTTGCATACAACCAACCTTGCACCCACTTAATTCTATTATATCAAGTTTTTGCTGCAGATACATTACTGTAGAGCATTCCTGTAAGCGCTTTAAATATCATCTTTGAGAAATGAAATAAGACCAATTTTTAAAAGTTGTCCTTTTCCACTCCTCCAATTTATATATGTAAGTCCATAAAACATAAGGAACTCTCGATTGTAAACGCTTTAATAATACCTATGTAATATTCTTAACATAATATCGGTATTAACAACAAGAAAATATTCCTGTATGCGTTTTAAATAAGCAATACAATTTATCACGTTAAAGAAGTGACATAAGACCAATTTGAAACAGCCTTTGCCTTTCCTCCTTATTTATATATTACTCCAATGCATAAGCAATACTCGTTTGTAAACGCTTTAATAATATGTAAAATTCCATGCACGCAACATCAAGGAAATAAGTAATTTCAACTTTATAACCGAAAATGAAATGCTTTTTGTTAAAAAAAAATACATATCAACAGCCTTCTGTTATTTTATTCTCTTTTAATTTATTTTATTTATTTATTGTAAGAGTTGTTGTGCTTTTTATTGCATCCAATTATTATTTTCACAAAGAATATTCGAAAATAGGCCTCTCCCACCGAAGCCAATCATTCGGAACGAATGCCACATGAATATTTTTAAGTCCCGCCCCTAAAACAACAACAACAAATTTTGCCCGCGTCCATGTGGGCAAAATTTCCATGCGGGAAAATGTAACTCGGGCAATTAATCCGCGGGCAAACATAGGTTTCCCCTGGCGAAGATGTTGATCCAGTTTTATTGTTTACGTTTTGTGTTTGATTCTTTGTAGTTATTGTTCTAAGTTAAAGATATCCTTAGCGAGGATATTGAAAAAACGCGAACGTGTGCCCGTAGGCACACCCACTGTTCGACTTATTAAATGAAACACACAAGTTATTAGCAATTATTTTATTCTCCGTACGACGTCTGGATTAAGACTCCCTTAATGAATACATGTTTCCCGTTAGGAAACTGCTGGTCCCACGATGAGAAATGCTGATTCGTCCAAGTAGCTCACTGCACGCGTATCCGGTAGCGACGGCATGTGCGTAACATGATCCGAATGCACCTGGATGGAATGTACAGGTTGAAACATGCAAATGTTGACTCAGCATGTTGCGTTATCTCGCTACTGGGTCGACGGCTGGGTGCATCGTGTTAACTCCTCCCCCTTCAAAGATCTACGTCCCGTAGATCATAGGTGGAAAAAGAAACGGGTAAGCGCGTCTGCGGTGGACGTGGAAAGGACACCTGTGGTCGAGCCTCCGTATCTGAAGCGCTTGTCCTTGCAACCGGCGAGTTTACCGTTGGTAGTTTTACCTTACCGTAAATTTTCCGCCAGATGAAATATGCGGCAAGTATCATTGCCAAAAGAATTGTAGCATCCGTAACGGAAGATATCCTGGTCTTCTTCGTGAGGTCATTCAGGCGTTCTATATTGGCAACGCTGAGGCTGTGGACATACTCTAAGTCAATTTTTTCAGATTGGGAGGTGATGTTCGTCAACACTGGAGGTAAAACCTGTACAGCTGTACTGATGCTGCTTGAGAATGATCTATCCTTCAGACGTATGGTTTCATTAGTCATCCGGATTACAAATGTGCCCATCACGGAGGTTGAAATATTGTTGGATACGATTTCACCCTTGAAGTTCGTTAGGAACACGGTATCGTCCTTGACAAGCTCGATTATCTCTTTGGTATTTATTCGGAAAGTACAGTTAGCATATCCCCCTTTTAGGATTCGTGGTATACAGTCGTCTTCAGGAATTTTTTGAATAGCTTGTTCCTCGCATATAGTTGAATTATTAATGGAGAAACAGTGGCCCACTATTCCAAACGTTTCTTTGTAGTTGAGCAGCATTTTTCGGAATCCGAGGTCAACCTGTTTGTCATTAATAATCGATGGTCTAGTTAGTAGCAAGTTGAACTCGTCCTTTCTCACCTTAGGCATAGAGAGAACGTACAGCAAGACCGAGTTGTTGGAAAAAACCGATGGCTTCCCATATTCTATTGCCTGAATTTCATTTTCGTATGGCAAGGTTTCGACTTCACTGATGATCCTACCTATTTCTTCCTTGTCTAACAGATTGGTGTTAATGGTACCACTTTTTGCCATCTGGCATGCGCGAACTATATCGTTGGTCTCTCCCTTAATTATAAGGATTTGGTTCAGAATATCTTGTTCAAATTTGTCTTTAATTTTGTTGAAATTGGTAATTATCCAATTGATCTTTTCCGTTATTTCTTTTGTCACGCCAAACAGTTTTTCGTTGATTTTGTACTGGTGGTTGTTGTTTTCCGTTATTCCATGTTCATTCTGAAGGATCTTGTCCCAGTCCCCAGCGTCGGGGTTTCCTGCGATCCATTTCCAAGCCGAACCAATCCAGTTGATAGACCTCTTCTGTTTACGAGAGCCGCCTTTCAGTAGGCTTAACCGGTCGTTTATTTGCGTTAAATGAAATGTGATGACTGCTTTCCTTTCCGATTCCTTAATGGTAGCACTTACTGCGCTCGCTACCCCTTCTACCATGCGTTCGAGTTTCTTCAGATCAATTACGTGTACCAGTTTGAAGTATACGTCTATGATTCGGCCCTGTCCATCTTTAATTGTAACAATAGGTGCTTCGTAGTTAAACAGCTGGAATCCATTGACTGTGGCTAGCAAGGTTATTAAAAGGAACATATCCGTGTAGTAGGTATTATATCTTAAGTATTGCTGGAAGGATTAGCGAATAATCTTCTGCGGGAGAAACAAAAAGTAATGTCACTTTCGTTAGGTTATTTCACGTGGGAGCCGGCAATGGAAGTGTCGTGTTTATCCCTTTTGGATGTGAGCGTTTATGATTGCACGCAACCTACTCATGGCACGATCGATCTTCACTACTGTACTCTCTATCGTATTGGATCTCTGACATGTTCCCATGCATATGTCGGAAGGATGTTGTAGCTAATCGAAATGGTGACTGTGTTCTCATGGGTACAGCCATTTGCACTCACAAGAGTGTATCGATTGCAGATCCCACATTTAAGGGTATTTACATCTATCACACAGATGAGAGGGTACAGTATTTTTGCCGGTCCCTGCTCGGGCGCCAGTTAAAGATATCCTTAGCGAGGATATTAAAAAAACGCGAACGTGTGCCCGTAGGCACACCCACTGTTCGACTTACTAAATGAAACACACAAGTTATTAGCAATTACTTTATTCTCCGTACGACGTCTGGATTAAGACTCCCTTAATGAATACATGTTTCCCGTTAGGAAACCGCTGGTCCCACGATGAGAAATGCTGATTCGTCCAAGTAGCTCACTGCACGCGTATCCGGTAGCGACGGCATGTGCGTAACATGATCCGAATGCACCTGGATGGAATGTACAGGTTGAAACATGCAAATGTTGACTCAGCATGTTGCGTTATCTCGCTACTGGGTCGACGGCTGGGTGCAACGTGTTAACTTCTAGTATAGCAGGATTTGATATCATCGTGAGTAATACTGTTGTCCAAACCTTCTGCTAGAAGCTTTAACGCAGTATTCAATGCATTATGCTTGTCGACAGTTGGTATGCCAACAATATCAATGCACTTGAGTAGGGGCTTTTGCTGCAGTGAGTTCACTATGTGTTGTAAAGTATTCACCTTTCTCAAGAGCGTTTCTTTTTGTTTCTTCTTGTAAATTGGTAATGAGCGCCATACCTTTAGAGTTCATAAGCTTCAAAGCTATTATTTCTTTGTAAAGCACATCAAGTGTGATGATTGCGAGAGGGATGCTGCTTGCTTCTATGTTGACTGTTGTTTGCAATGGCGTTGGTATGCAAGAGCGAGGCAGAGTAACCTCCTCAGCATCAGCCGATGGTGATGAGATTGCGTTGTTGGTGTTGCTATTAACATCTGATAGGACCACATTATGAAAGGTAGCTGGTGTAGAGCGCATAGAGATTCGCCTGCGCTTTGTACATGATGCACAGATATGCGCTACATTTCTTATTTTTACATATCAGTTTTTCACATTTTAAGTGATATAGCAGCAGTTTTTCACATTTTAAGTGATATAGAACTTTAGATGAGAAACATTGGATTTTTGCATCAGCGCGATCGACTTTTAAACCGCATGAACAAGGCATTTTACGATTGTTTTAAACGATTTCTTATCTTATGATTCACAAAGAGGTAACGACTTTGGTATTTTAAGTATGTATATTCAAAAGTAAATGGATTTGCAGGAGGTTAGAGCTCACAATTCTCCGATAAATTCTCTGAGAGTGTTCACCCCACAACACTCTGATGAGAACTTTCAATTTCAATTTCAATAAGATGAACCTTCATATACGAAAAGTCTACGAAAAAGTATAGGTCGCAATATACAAGAGGTAAACGGAATGCTAAGAAGGTGTGAACGGTTCTGGTGGAATATTTCGAATAAGAAAGTCAAAGTGTTTAAAATACGAAACAAAAAGAAAACTAAAATTTCCACAGTGGGTAAGTTAAATTACAAAATAAAAGTCCCACAAGAATGGACAGAAAAAAAATTTATAAGAAACAACCCAACTAACAATTAAGCTTCTCTAAGCCCCAATTTTTTAAATTTGATAAGCTATTGCTTCTATTGTATTTTAATAAGTCTTATTTATAGACGTTAACTATTTTTCAAGATATGTTTACTTTCGGAAAAAGTTTCTTTAAAGCATTTGTGAAACAATTTCACAAGCTGTACAGAAGGGAGAGATATTCTTATTTAACGAGTACTTTCGAAGTTAGTTGGTTGAGGTCTGAAATATAATAGCTTCTTTAAAGCTTGCTATTCTGAGTCAATAACAAGATTCTCTTTAAGGTTTGTGAATAGAACGATAACATACAATCAATATAGTGGAGATTTGAACCTGGGATTAGATATCAAATAAATACTTATTTAAACCGAAGGAAAGGAAAAGAAATAATTAATCATTAATATTTATTTAGGTATTTATTTCATGGTTTTTTAATGTTTACTAACAAGCAGACCTACTTTTTTTTAAAAGATGAAATCATTGTCACTATCAAGGTCGTAACATCCTATATACCTAAGTTCATCTACGATGTTTAAATATGATAATGATAAAATTATATGATACAATAGTACCAACTTATCATTATTTATTTCCTCTTCAGATAAACTATAAAGAAACTTTACACTTTTAAACGATGGAACGTATTAATACGAACAAATGAAATAAAAAAAATATGTGTATAAGAAAAACATGTAATATGTGCAATTTTTTTTTAATTTCTTTAAGTCCTTTACGTAACATCTAAGAAGAAACTATTGCTTTTATTTGCGGCCTGTGAGCAAAGGTGTTAAGGAAAGTAAATAACTTCGCCAAAGTGCGCAACATGCGTTTCCATAAGATCTCTCGCAGTTGTTTCGGAAATAAGTAAATTGCTTTCCTTGGCCCTTATGAAAACTAAATTGTTACTTGGGAATTTTGTAAGGTCCTTTTAAGTAAATCCGGGTTGTGTTTTTTTTGGTTTTATAGTCCTTTGGGTAAGTGATGAATTAAATATCTTCTTTGTTGTATTAAAACATTTTTTTTCTAAATTGTAATTTAAAAAAAATTGGCGGGAACCGATAGTTAAATGTAATCGTAGCCTCCCAATATAAAATTTATTGACGGGAAAAGTCACCCTTGATATTTAAATGTTTTGAATTGGATTGGACACACATATATTTACCAACCATCCGTAGACAAACAACGAAGAGACGCTCGTGAAACCCAGCTTACCTATTGTGTAGATTTTTTTTATACTTTTTTTCTTCATGTGAGCTATTGAGTACCTATTATATTTCGTTTTGTTATTTATTTATACAAATATATATATTTTGTTATTTACCCCATAAAAACACACCACGCGTTTTTCTTAGGTCTGATACACTTTATCCTGCAAAAGCATTTCATACCCAGGTAAATTAAATTTGTAATCATATCGGCAGCGACATCCACGTCGTTGTTGACGAAGCACAAAGACCAGTTAAAACTCCTAAAGAAACCGTTTAAAGCTTCCCAATTGGCTTTCTCGTATTGTCATACGGTTCTTTTAGGAGCTTGTTCTTTAACTGTATGACGAGAAATTCGCCGATATGATACAATTGACTGACGAACCTAATGGTGATAATACATTTAAATTGTATTTATCTGGGTGAGAGGTAAGAAACAAGTCCAGAGTGTTAGCGTTTTTACTCCTAATGTCCGGTATCCGTGTCGGCTCATGTATAATCTTAAATTATTAACCTCAGCAAAGATCTCAACATACCTTCCTTCAGGTGTTTTCTGTCCAGAATGTCGAAGCCAACTTGAATAGTGTATATTGAAATCGCCCATAATGATGATTTCAGTACGAGGATAATGGGTTACAATTCTGGTTATGGAATCAGACAGTGCATCAATCTCATTATAAGTTGAATGCCTGTCCTGGTTAGGGCTTCTGAAAATAAACAGTAGTGAATTATTTTCCTACGGACATGGAATTTTAGCCAAATAAAATTAAATTCCGGATTGGAACATTGGCCATATCGAGGTAGAAGTTGGTAGGCTACATCACTATGTATATAAACGGCGATACCACGATGGGAAAAGCATAATGGCACCAAGTTATATCCAGGCAGACTAAACTCCGTTAAATCGGAATCAATGCTGACCTGTGTTTCACTTAGTGTCAAAACAGCTGGTTTATTGTGAATCGCATGGGCGTACAATGCAAAAAAATTGGATCTCAAACCACGAATATTTTTTACGTCCACTCTAAAATTTCCACGCATAACAAAAAACAAACACAAAAAACTCAACTCCGACGCTGATTAAGCTGGGCCGTACCGTGTAGACCCGCTATTCGCCAAATGATACCCTACCCAGCCCATAACAAGTGCACGCAAAAACATACGGCACTTGCTATAGCCAAGCAAAGCAGCAGCAAACGATATGGAGTAGGAACAGATGGAGTGGGCAAACACAATACATTTTTTTTTGTTCACTGCACTGTACACTGATGCTGATTTTCTTCTGGCACAGCGCGCGCGCGATTAGCGTTTTTTGGTTTTTGTGCTTTTGCTCACTTGTTTGTTGTTTTTTTTTGTGTGCAAACCGACCGCGGTTTTACCTTTACTTTTACCTTTTTACTTTACCACTTTCCATACCTTTTTATTTTTCTATCCTTAAATTTTTATTGTCATTTCCAATTCCTTCGTATTGGTTTTATTAATAACACTAGATTCATGTGGCCTTGTATGGTGCTAAATTCCACTTATGTTGCACTAGTTCATCCCGTCTTATTTTTTTTCTGTTGCAAGCCCGAACGCTTCAAGGCTTCCATCAACGGCCTTCAAGGGCAGAGTGGAATTGCGGAATCGTGAGGAGATGCAAGGAATTGTATGTTTTCCAACCCCACCATAAAGAGCGATTGTTAATTGTCCGTCCGCAATCTTAATTCACAATTCTTTTGAAAGTTTACCGAAGTTAGACCATATGCTTCAGCCAACAACAAAGCCGCCGAAGACAGCCGCCCCATGATATGGGAGTTAATAATATAATTAGAATGAATGCCTAATAATATTTGTTTTTAAACACCCATTTATTTTGTGAATTTGTTTGATATATTTTGCTTATATATTATCGATATATTTATTATATTAGTTAGGTATTTATATAACTTCTTATAGTTATTTGATGTATAGAGAAGCATACGCGAAGCACAAAGTCATTTTCAACAACCAGGCATGGATCCTATTCTGGTACAGATTATTTCTCAAAACAGTGCTTTCCTTGAGAAAATTGTTCAAATGGCATTGGCAAAGAATATTAATGTGTTTCATCATGATCCTGAAAATGAACAAACATTTCAGTCTGGTACAGGCGCTATGGAGATCATTTCGCGGAAGATGCCAAAAGATTTCGACAACGCAAGTAAGGAAAGGCTTTTACTTCTAAAATGCATCCCTTATTACACCATTAGTACGTGGATTACATTCTTCTAAATTTACCACGAGAGTTGAGTTTTGGTGAATCGGTGGAGAAGTCATACAGTTTATTTGGCCATCAAATGACTAAAGGTGGTATGGATGACTGAACAACATTTCCAGGAAAAGTCAACCGCAGTTGTGAACGCGCTTGCTAACCTCATAGCATCTTTGGCAGATTTTCACCTACCCTCGGCAAAAAAAAACAAAAAAGTTGTGAAAATTTGGAGTGTGAAATATTCATGGCGAATCAGCTTAGATGCATAGTCTACGTCACAGATGAGGAATTAACCAGATAGTCAACTCTGCAATCCCCTATCACTTTCAATCCGCAAAAAATATTTAATGACAGCCGCAAAATCCTCTCTCAATTTTCCCATCTGTGAATACGTGTGAGCCAGACACATGAAGTTAGATCTAATCTACTAGATTACCCGCCAAAAATAATTGTGGGGAGTTTTGCAATATATCCAAATCGCAACAACAAAACAGCTGGTCACGGCGGATGTGTTGGGAAATAGGAAATTCTGCGAAGTGTTGAGTTTATGTGATTCAACTTTTTATTTTATATTAATATAAATGTTTATAAAGAAGCAAAAAATTAGTTACCCAATAAAGTTGTTACAATTTAGTTGGAATATTTTTTGCGGTTATAAGAAATAGTTCTCTAATTTTTATCTGCCTAAAAATAAACATTCTTGGGTTTTTGTACTTCTCCATTTTGGTTAATAAAATGAGATAAAATGCATATTTTATTGTATTATTGCATAAATATTACTAAATTAGTAATGTTTGGGTTCAAAATATTTGTAGTAAATAGTTTGCAATGGTTTTTAATATATATACATATTAAATTCTTTGATTGTTTTATTATTTATTTATTATTTGATTGTTTTTATTCAACATATGAAAGTTTAATGAATATATGTATATATTCGGGTTCCGTGCATGGATAAAAAAAAGTGAAAAAGAAGTATTTGTAATCCTCTTTAAATTATGTTGTGTTACAAGATTTGTACGTTAAGTCAATCAATTTTCTTAGCTGTTTCTTTTCTAAGGCGGTTTTGAAATTTTTTATATAAGTTAATATGCTTTATTTTAAAATTTAAAGTAAGCGATAGACGGAAGAACGAGAAAAAAAGGTAGCTGGAATGCACTACATAAATATATTGGGGGTGCATTTTTTTATCGAAAATGCTTGGTAGTTGAGTACATCACGAAAATGTTTGGTATTTGAGTACATATCATAAATAAGCATGCACATTATGTTACATATATATTGAATTATTTGGCCACTTTTTTTAACAGCTGACTTTATTTGTCAAGTTATAATGTTTTGTAATTTTATTTGATATGAAAATAAACAAAACAATTTACTACTACTACTACTACTAGGAAGTAATTGCAAATTTTTTTAAAAAAGTGTTTTGATGTACCAAAAATAATATTTGTAAGAATTTGGATTACGTTTTATTAAAAGCGTTTTAAACCAGTGTTCAATTGTGTAGAGTTACTTAACTGCTTTAATATAACCATCCATAATCTACGAAATCCTTGCTAGTATAGTTATACTTACATTTATTGTCAACCGAAAATATATGATGAACTTACTTATTATATATTAGTCACGTTAATCAATATTATTTTGATTATTTTTCATTAAAAATTAGAATAAATTAGTTTAAACACAGCTTTATTATATTATAATATTATAATATTTTATTATGTTATTAGTTGTGTGGTAAGTATGTTTTTATCAATCTATATTCACCGCATAATGACCATGTTTATTTTACACACCCAAATTGTGAGTTGTAATCTGCTGAAATTCATCAACTGTTCCCAACTTCTTGCTATAAAAAATGACATTTCATGGGCGCGGCCATTAGCCCCATATAATTCGATTTATGTGTGCGTGATTCACATTTGATTTGCACGTAAAAGTCCATATAAGTGCAAATTATGTGGGGCTTATCAGTTCGACTTAGCTTGTAGGCAACGTGAGAGATTCGCTCTCGAGTTGACTATCTGGTTAATTCCACATCTGTGGTCTACGTTATAAGTCTCAAATCATAGAAGGACGCAGATATACGCATCAAACTGCTATCACTTCACGACAAGGCGGTCGACCTCAGTATTGATAAGATAGTAGCAGAAGTTCTTCGGTGTGAAACCTCAACGAAGAAACGTTAATGAACGAAGTACGATCATGCAAAGTTCAGCACGTTACGGAATTGCGGCGGTATACACTTTTCAAAGGACTGCAGTTTTATCAATTATTAGTGCAGAGACTGCAACAAAATCGGTCATAAGGAGGGTATTGTCCCTGTTCTAAATATCCATTAAAGCAGGTGAACAGTACAACAAACGCTCCAACGAAAAAGTTTCAACATGGACGGTTACATTCAGCCAGAAACAACCACGTTTTTCCTTTTAAGCCTGACAAAAAGCAGATAGCTCGAGCGTACACAAAATAATTTTAAAATGTACATACATATGTACTGTCAGGCAGGTACATCCATATGCAAGTAAAGCGCGGAACACTTGAAGCTCACCATCTCTATTAGAATGGATGTTAACCGCAACAAAACTAATATATGAATCTCAGGAAAACATTGTCAACTCTCATTAGCTAGTTAGTCCATAGATGAGTAATTATACAGATAGTCGACTCAGCGAATGGTGAAAAAATCATGTGAATACTTGTTACCCAGCCAAATAAAGTACGTTGATGTGTTAAAAATATGTCATTAGAGCGGGCAGTTTTGCAAGAATTCCAAATGGCAACAAAAAATACCTGATTATAGCGGATGTGTTGGGGAAGTTCTGTGAAGTATTGAGTAAACGTAGTTCAAGTTTAATGGATATTTTAATTGAAAATTGTATTTTAGGAAAATTTAATATTGCAACTTAAATGCTTTATCCTTTGATAAATTGCAGGTCACTCCTAAGCAAACAGAATAAAATTATTATTTTTAAAGTTGTTTTCTAAACATTGATGTGCTACGGATATCCCATTTGTCTCACATTAAAAAGTTACAGATTGCTCAAAACAAAACATTAAAAATGATGTTGGGTCTACCGAGGGATTTAATTTCTTTATTGACTTATGAATTGTTGTTCCTATTTATTTTAGTATTACAGAATATTTAATAATCGTTAAGTGTTTCTTTTTTTTTCTTAAATACATCTGTGATAATATTTATAAAAATAATTATTGTTTGTTTTTTTTTTTTTTATATGAAAGTTTTTCCTATAGTTTTACTTCACAGTTTCTTAGTAATTTTTTCAAAAAGCATGTCACAATCAATTGTATTTGTCAGTAGTAAGGTATTCACCATATCTATGAGCAAGCAGTGCTACAAAAAGAATATAAATATTTTATTGTATGTTTTCCAACCCCACCATAAAGAGCGATTGTTAATTGTCCGTCCGCAATCTTAATTCACAATTCTTTTTAAAGTTTCCTGAAGTCAGACCATATGCTTGAGCCAACAACAAAGCCGCCGATGACAGCCGCCCCCATGATATGGAAGTTCATAATATAATTAGAATGAATGCCTAATAATATTTGTTATTAATTACCCATTTATTTTGTGAATTTGTTTGATATATTCTGTTTATATATTATCGATATATTTATTATAATAGTTAGGTATTTATATAACTTCTTATAGTTATTTGATGTGTAGAGAAGCATACGCGAAGCACAAAGTCATTTTCAACAACCAGGCATGGATCCTATTCTGGTACAGATTATTTCTCAAAACAGTGCTTTTCTTGAGAAAATTGTTCAAATGGCATTGGCAAAGAATATTAATGTGTTTCATCATGATCCTGAAAATGAACAAACATTTCAGTCTGGTACAGGCGCTATGGAGATCTTTTCGCGGAAGATGCCAAAAGATTTCGACAACGCAAGTAAGGAAAGGCTTTTACTTCTAAAATGCATCCCTTATTACACCATTAGTACGTGAATTACATTCTTCTGAATCTACCACGAGAGTTGAGTTTTGGTGAATCGGTGGAGAAGTCATCCAGTTTATTTGGCCATCAAATGACTGAAGGTGATATGGATGACTGAACAACATTTCCAGGAAAAGTCAACCGCAGTTGTGAACGCGCTTGCTAACCTCATAGCATCTTTGGCAGATTTTCACCTACCCTTGGTAAAAAAAAAAACAAAAAAGTTGTGAAAATTTGAATCAGCTTAGATGCATAGTCTACGTTATAAGTCCCAAATCATAGAAGGACACAGATATTCGCATCAAACTGCTAGCACTTCACGACAAGGCGGTTGACCTCAGTGTTGATAAGATAGTAGCAGAAGTTCTTCGGTGTGAAACCTCAATGAAGAAACGTTAATGAACAAAGTACGATCATGCAAAGTTCAGCACGTTACCGAATTGCGGCGGTATACACTTTTCAAAGGACTGCAGTTTTATCAATTATTAGTCAATTATTAGACTGCAACAAAATCGGATAAGGAGGGTATTGTCCCTGTTCTAAATATCCATTAAAGCAGGTGAACAGTACAACAAACGCTCCAACGAAAAAGTTTCAACATGGACGGTTACATTCAGCCAGAAACAACCACGTTTTTCCTTTTAAGCCTGACAAAAAGCAGATAGCTCGAGCGTACACAAAATAATTTTAAAATGTACATACATATGTACTGTCAGGCAGGTACATCCATATGCAAGTAAAGCGCGGAACACTTGAAGCTCACCATCTCTATTAGAATGGATGTTAACCGCAAAAAAAACAATATATGAATCTCAGTAAAACATTGTCAACTCTTATTAGCTAGTTAGTCCATAGATGAGTAATTATACAGATAGTCGACTCAGCGAATGGTGAAAAAATCATGTGAATACTTGTTATCCAGCCAAATAAAGTACGTTGATGTGTTAAAAATATGTCATTAGAGCGGGCAGTTTTGCAAGAATTCCAAATGGCAACAAAAAATACCTGATTATAGCGGATGTGTTGGGGAAGTTCTGTGAAGTATTGAGTAAACGTAGTTCAAGTTTAATGGATATTTTAATTGAAAATTGTATTTTAGGAAAAGTTAATATTGCAACTTAAATGCTTTATCCTTTGATAAATTGCAGGTCACTCCTAAGCAAACAGAATAAAATTATTATTTTTAAAGTTGTTTTCTAAACATTGATGTGCTACGGATATCCCATTTGTCTCACATTAAAAAGTTACAGATTGCTCAAAACAAAACATTAAAAATGATGTTGGGTCTACCGAGGGATTTAATTTCTTTATTGACTTATGAATTGTTGTTCCTATTTATTTTAGTATTACAGAATATTTAATAATCGTTAAGTGTTTCTTTTTTTTTTCTTAAATACATCTGTGATAATATTTATAAAAATAATTATTGTTTGTTTTTTTTTTTTTTATATGAAAGTTTTTCCTATAGTTTTACTTCACAGTTTCTTAGTAATTTTTTCAAAAAGCATGTCACAATCAACTGTATTTGTCAGTAGTAAGGTATTCACCATATCTATGAGCAAGCAGTGCTACAAAAAGAATATAAATATTTATCTATAAAGCAAAATAAATCTCTCTATCTATATATCTGTAGCAATTTAATGCGAATATTTTTTGTGTTTATAAGAAATAGTTCTCAATTTTTTTATGTGCCCTAAAATAAACATACTTGGGTTGTTATGATTTCCATTTTGGTTAATAAAATGAGATAAAATGTACATACGTATTATTGTATTAATTGTTTTATTATATTGAAATTGTTTTATTATATTGAACATATTCGGAACGTTCTTATGAGAGCGAGAGAACGAAACTTTGTTATTCTAATTCAAATATAAAGCTATCATGAATAGCAGTGAATTAATAAAATAATATATTAAATTATTGAAATGGTCAGTTAACTGATAATTGAATTAGTCCCGAGTAAAATTTTGACATTGTACTCCGGACAGGTTCCGTAGGCTTCGACCAAGAGCTCATAAAATTCCTCCTAGATAGGGTGCTAGCCTCGTCGGTAGGGGCGTGTGGACATATTAGGCTAATGTTTCACTTACCAGGTACATACTTGCATATCCGTTAACGTTCCGGGTCTGGTTGCCGTTTGAGGGAAATTGCATTTTTTCATATGGTCAGGTAGTTATCCCGACGGCATAACCCGCAACGTGGAGCCCCAGGCCCTGGTTTTGACCCTAGGACAGCAGGCCGGTAGTTCCGGTGCCATTAACCCACTTCGGGGATGTGAGTGTTGCCGTTGGCCCATTAGAGGTTCATCCGCCATCAATTCTCTTGCAACAACCCAGCTTAGTGTTCAAGATCCCTATCGACCTGGCATTAATTATGTGTTTACCCACATAATATGTTTGTTAGGTAAAACTAAAATTATACATAATAATTGAAAACATTCCGAGGAATTTTATTCTTTTGCAAATTCACCATAAATCGTCGCATATTATTACGATGTTATTGGAGTTGACTTTTAATAGGTTAACATGAGATTTTTTTCAAAATGGATTTTTTGGCACAGAACTGCTATTGTATGCGTGAGCTGGCTCAATTTTATTTGCATGTAAAAACTTAAAAATTAGATTAACTTGGTTAAACATAGATTTATTATTTATTATATTATGTTATTATTTGTGTGGTAAGTAAGTTTTAATAAGTCCATATTCACCGCATATTTTGAATCTTTATTTTACACACCCAAATTGTCAGGTGTAATCTGCTCAAATTGGTGGTCAAAAGGATGGTGAAGCGTTAATATGAGAACACAAGTTTTCTCACTTTAGCCTCTCACCATCAACTTCTACTACTCACCTTCACGTGGTGACTACTGGGTACCTACGGAAGGTCGTTGGTGGCAGCAGATGAGAGAG
Source organism: Ferdinandea cuprea (assembly GCA_963576555.1). Taxonomy (NCBI): domain Eukaryota; kingdom Metazoa; phylum Arthropoda; class Insecta; order Diptera; family Syrphidae; genus Ferdinandea; species Ferdinandea cuprea. Next base: position 7,130,403 of record OY754962.1, read on the forward strand.
GGGGAGTTGTGCCATCTCACTAAGCACTCTCTCCTGTTACCGGATGGCAGCGAACGAATTCAACAAATGAACTATATTGATATCCCTATATGAGCTGCTTAGACATATTTTAATGCCAGGTCGATAGGGATCTTGAACACTAAGCTGGGTTGTTGCAAGAGAATTGATGGCGGATGAACCTCTAATGGGCCAACGGCAACACTCACATCCCCGAAGTGGGTTAATGGCACCGGAACTACCGGCCTGCTGTCCTAGGGTCAAAACCAGGGCCTGGGGCTCCACGTTGCGGGTTATGCCGTCGGGATAACTACCTGACCATATGAAAAAATGCAATTTCCCTCAAACGGCAACCAGACCCGGAACGTTAACGGATATGCAAGTATGTACCTGGTAAGTGAAACATTAGCCTAATATGTCCACACGCCCCTACCGACGAGGCTAGCACCCTATCTAGGAGGAATTTTATGAGCTCTTGGTCGAAGCCTACGGAACCTGTCCGGAGTACAATGTCAAAATTTTACTCGGGACTAATTCAATTATCAGTTAACTGACCATTTCAATAATTTAATATATTATTTTATTAATTCACTGCTATTCATGATAGCTTTATATTTGAATTAGAATAACAAAGTTTCGTTCTCTCGCTCTCATAAGAACGTTCCGAATATGTTCAATATAATAAAACAATTTCAATATAATAAAACAATTAATACAATAATACGTATGTACATTTTATCTCATTTTATTAACCAAAATGGAAATCATAACAACCCAAGTATGTTTATTTTAGGGCACATAAAAAAATTGAGAACTATTTCTTATAAACACAAAAAATATTCGCATTAAATTGCTACAGATATATAGATAGAGAGATTTATTTTGCTTTATAGATAAATATTTATATTCTTTTTGTAGCACTGCTTGCTCATAGATATGGTGAATACCTTACTACTGACAAATACAATTGATTGTGACATGCTTTTTGAAAAAATTACTAAGAAACTGTGAAGTAAAACTATAGGAAAAACTTTCATATAAAAAAAAAAAAACAAACAATAATTATTTTTATAAATATTATCACAGATGTATTTAAGAAAAAAAAAAGAAACACTTAACGATTATTAAATATTCTGTAATACTAAAATAAATAGGAACAACAATTCATAAGTCAATAAAGAAATTAAATCCCTCGGTAGACCCAACATCATTTTTAATGTTTTGTTTTGAGCAATCTGTAACTTTTTAATGTGAGACAAATGGGATATCCGTAGCACATCAATGTTTAGAAAACAACTTTAAAAATAATAATTTTATTCTGTTTGCTTAGGAGTGACCTGCAATTTATCAAAGGATAAAGCATTTAAGTTGCAATATTAACTTTTCCTAAAATACAATTTTCAATTAAAATATCCATTAAACTTGAACTACGTTTACTCAATACTTCACAGAACTTCCCCAACACATCCGCTATAATCAGGTATTTTTTGTTGCCATTTGGAATTCTTGCAAAACTGCCCGCTCTAATGACATATTTTTAACACATCAACGTACTTTATTTGGCTGGGTAACAAGTATTCACATGATTTTTTCACCATTCGCTGAGTCGACTATCTGTATAATTACGCATCTATGGACTAACTAGCTAATAAGAGTTGACAATGTTTTACTGAGATTCATATATTGTTTTTTTTGCGGTTAACATCCATTCTAATAGAGATGGTGAGCTTCAAGTGTTCCGCGCTTTACTTGCATATGGATGTACCTGCCTGACAGTACATATGTATGTACATTTTAAAATTATTTTGTGTACGCTCGAGCTATCTGCTTTTTGTCAGGCTTAAAAGGAAAAACGTGGTTGTTTCTGGCTGAATGTAACCGTCCATGTTGAAACTTTTTCGTTGGAGCGTTTGTTGTACTGTTCACCTGCTTTAATGGATATTTAGAACAGGGACAATACCCTCCTTATCCGATTTTGTTGCAGTCTAATAATTGACTAATAATTGATAAAACTGCAGTCCTTTGAAAAGTGTATACCGCCGCAATTCGGTAACGTGCTGAACTTTGCATGATCGTACTTTGTTCATTAACGTTTCTTCATTGAGGTTTCACACCGAAGAACTTCTGCTACTATCTTATCAACACTGAGGTCAACCGCCTTGTCGTGAAGTGCTAGCAGTTTGATGCGAATATCTGTGTCCTTCTATGATTTGGGACTTATAACGTAGACTATGCATCTAAGCTGATTCAAATTTTCACAACTTTTTTGTTTTTTTTTTTACCGAGGGTAGGTGAAAATCTGCCAAAGATGCTATGAGGTTAGCAAGCGCGTTCACAACTGCGGTTGACTTTTCCTGGAAATGTTGTTCAGTCATCCATATCACCTTTAGTCATTTGATGGCCAAATAAACTGGATGACTTCTCCACCGATTCACCAAAACTCAACTCTCGTGGTAGATTCAGAAGAATGTAATTCACGTACTAATGGTGTAATAAGGGATGCATTTTAGAAGTAAAAGCCTTTCCTTACTTGCGTTGTCGAAATCTTTTGGCATCTTCCGCGAAAAGATCTCCATAGCGCCTGTACCAGACTGAAATGTTTGTTCATTTTCAGGATCATGATGAAACACATTAATATTCTTTGCCAATGCCATTTGAACAATTTTCTCAAGAAAAGCACTGTTTTGAGAAATAATCTGTACCAGAATAGGATCCATGCCTGGTTGTTGAAAATGACTTTGTGCTTCGCGTATGCTTCTCTACACATCAAATAACTATAAGAAGTTATATAAATACCTAACTATTATAATAAATATATCGATAATATATAAACAGAATATATCAAACAAATTCACAAAATAAATGGGTAATTAATAACAAATATTATTAGGCATTCATTCTAATTATATTATGAACTTCCATATCATGGGGGCGGCTGTCATCGGCGGCTTTGTTGTTGGCTCAAGCATATGGTCTGACTTCAGGAAACTTTAAAAAGAATTGTGAATTAAGATTGCGGACGGACAATTAACAATCGCTCTTTATGGTGGGGTTGGAAAACATACAATAAAATATTTATATTCTTTTTGTAGCACTGCTTGCTCATAGATATGGTGAATACCTTACTACTGACAAATACAATTGATTGTGACATGCTTTTTGAAAAAATTACTAATAAACTGTGAAGTAAAACTATAGGAAAAACTTTCATATATAAAAAAAAAAACAAATAATAATTATTTTTATAAATATTATCACAGATAATTAATATATTTCTGTATATAATATGGATTTAAAAAAAAAAAAAAGAAACACTTAACGATTATTAAATATTCTGTAATACTAAAATAAATAGGAACAACAATTCATAAGTCAATAAAGAAATTAAATCCCTCGGTAGACCCAACATCATTTTTAATGTTTTGTTTTGAGCAATCTGTAACTTTTTAATGTGAGACAAACGGGATATCCGTAGCACATCAATGTTTAGAAAACAACTTTAAAAATAATAATTTTATTCTGTTTGCTTAGGAGTGACCTGCAATTTATCAAAGGATAAAGCATTTAAGTTGCAATATTAACTTTTCCTAAAATACAATTTTCAATTAAAATATCCATTAAACTTGAACTACGTTTACTCAATACTTCACAGAACTTCCCCAACACATCTGCTATAATCAGGTATTTTTTGTTGCCATTTGGAATTCTTGCAAAACTGCCCGCTCTAATGACATATTTTTAACACATCAACGCCTCCGTACTTTATTTGGCTGGGTAACAAGTATTCACATGATTTTTTCACCATTCGCTGAGTCGACTATCTGTATAATTACTCATCTATGGACTAACTAGCTAATAAGAGTTGACAATGTTTTACTGAGATTCATATATTGTTTTTTTTGCGGTTAACATCCATTCTAATAGAGATGGTGAGCTTCAAGTGTTCCGCGCTTTACTTGCATATGGATGTACCTGCCTGACAGTACATATGTATGTACATTTTAAAATTATTTTGTGTACGCTCGAGCTATCTGCTTTTTGTCAGGCTTAAAAGGAAAAACGTGGTTGTTTCTGGCTGAATGTAACCGTCCATGTTGAAACTTTTTCGTTGGAGCGTTTGTTGTACTGTTCACCTGCTTTAATGGATATTTAGAACAGGGACAATACCCTCCTTATCCGATTTTGTTGCAGTCTAATAATTGACTAATAATTGATAAAACTGCAGTCCTTTGAAAAGTGTATACCGCCGCAATTCGGTAACGTGCTGAACTTTGCATGATCGTACTTTGTTCATTAACGTTTCTTCATTGAGGTTTCACACCGAAGAACTTCTGCTACTATCTTATCAACACTGAGGTCAACCGCCTTGTCGTGAAGTGCTAGCAGTTTGATGCGAATATCTGTGTCCTTCTATGATTTGGGACTTATAACGTAGACTATGCATCTAAGCTGATTCAAATTTTCACAACTTTTTTGTTTTTTTTTTACCGAGGGTAGGTGAAAATCTGCCAAAGATGCTATGAGGTTAGCAAGCGCGTTCACAACTGCGGTTGACTTTTCCTGGAAATGTTGTTCAGTCATCCATATCACCTTTAGTCATTTGATGGCCAAATAAACTGGATGACTTCTCCACCGATTCACCAAAACTCAACTCTCGTGGTAGATTTAGAAGAATGTAATTCACGTACTAATGGTGTAATAAGGGATGCATTTTAGAAGTAAAAGCCTTTCCTTACTTGCGTTGTCGAAATCTTTTGGCATCTTCCGCGAAAAGATCTCCATAGCGCCTGTACCAGACTGAAATGTTTGTTCATTTTCAGGATCATGATGAAACACATTAATATTCTTTGCCAATGCCATTTGAACAATTTTCTCAAGAAAAGCACTGTTTTGAGAAATAATCTGTACCAGAATAGGATCCATGCCTGGTTGTTGAAAATGACTTTGTGCTTCGCGTATGCTTCTCTACACATCAAATAACTATAAGAAGTTATATAAATACCTAACTATTATAATGAATATATCGATAATATATAAACAGAATATATCAAACAAATTCACAAAATAAATGGGTAATTAATAACAAATATTATTAGGCATTCATTCTAATTATATTATGAACTTCCATATCATGGGGGCGGCTGTCATCGGCGGCTTTGTTGTTGGCTCAAGCATATGGTCTGACTTCGGGAAACTTTCAAAAGAATTGTGAATTAAGATTGCGGACGGACAATTAACAATCGCTCTTTATGGTGGGGTTGGAAAACATACAATTCCTTGCATCTTCTCACGATTCCGCAATTCCACTCTGCCCTTGAAGGCCGTTGATGGAAGCCTTGAAGCGTTCGGGCTTGCAACAGAAAAAAAATAAGAAGGGATGAACTAGTGCAACATAAGTGGAATTTAGCACCATACAAGGCCACATGGATCTAATGTTATTAATAAAACCAATACGAAGGAATTGGAAATGATAATAAAAATTTTAGGTTAGAAAAGTAAAAAGGTATGGAAGGGAGTGGAAAGATACAAATACAAAACAGGTTTCAATTGGTTTTGATGTCAGCACCAAAGATACTCGTCGCAATTCAAAATTTGCAATTTCAATGAACTTGACTGAGAGCCGATCTGGCACCCGACGCGTGCACACGCATTTCAAAATTGCTCCGCGGTCGGTTTGCACACAAAAAAAAACAACAAACAAGTGAGCAAAAGCACAAAAACCAAAAAACGCTAATCGCGCGCGCGCTGTGCCAGAAGAAAATCAGCATCAGTGTACAGTGCAGTGAACAAAAAAAAATGTATTGTGTTTGCCCACTCCATCTGTTCCTACTCCATATCGTTTGCTGCTGCTTTGCTTGGCTATAGCAAGTGCCGTATGTTTTTGCATGCACTTGCTATGGGCTGGGTAGGGTATCATTTGGCGAATAGCGGGTCTACACGGTATGGCCCAGCTTAATCAGCGTCGGAGTTGAGTTTTTTGAGTGGAAATTTTAGAGTGGACGTAAAAAATATTCGTGAGTTGAGATCCAATTTTTTTGCATTGTACGCCCATGCGATTCACAATAAACCAGCTGTTTTGACACTAAGTGAAACACAGGTCAGCATTGATTCCGATTTAAAGGAGTTTAGTCTGCCTGGATATAACTTGGTGCCATTATGCTTTTTCCATCGTGGTATCGCCGTTTATATACATAGTGATGTAGCCTACCAACTTCTACCTCGATATGGCCAATGTTCCAATCCGGAATTTAATTTTATTTGGCTAAAATTCCATGTCCGTAGGAAAATAATTCACTACTGTTTATTTTCAGAAGCCCTAACCAGGACAGGCATTCAACTTATAATGAGATTGATGCACTGTCTGATTCCATAACCAGAATTGTAACCCATTATCCTCGTACTGAAATCGTGATTATGGGCCATTTCAGTATACACTATTCAAGTTGGCTTCGACATTCTGGACAGAAAACACCCAAATTTATAGAAAAAAAATTATTTATTTCCAAAAACGCCCCCAAAAAGTGGGCGTGGCCAACAACTTTGTATGGGCGATATATTGAGAAAAATATTGGCATAATATATTGTTGAACATTTTTCTTTCGATTTCTATAAAAATTTTCGAAGAAAACAGCATTTTAGTGAAAAACGCCCACAAAAAGTAGGCGTGGCAAAAAACTTTATATGACAAATTAATAAAGGTGAGCAGTACCTACATATCTTGTGCAGGTTGTACAACTTTATCTCTCTAATTTAAGCCTTAAAACGGTTTTTTCTAAATTGTGGGCGTGGCAGTGGGCGTATTTTGAAAATTTTAACAATTTACCATTTCGGAACCCTGGGGAGTATATGTTCCAAATTTCAGATTCCTAGCATAATTTTAATGGCCTCAAAAGTTGATACGGACGGACGGACGGACATTGCTGTATAGTCTTAGATTTTGGTCCTGATCATAAATATATATACTTTTAGGGTTCTGCGATGAATAGTAAGAGGTGTTACAAACTATGTGTCAAAATTAATATACCCTTAGGATAGGGTATAACTAGGCAGACTGTCAATCTATTACCAGAATGTACTCCGCTCAAAAACCTCGGATTTCTACATTAATTCACAAGTTCCTTCACATGACATCTTCTCCTTGACCGAAACTCGTCTTTATACCCTACGCTAAGGGTATATTAATTTTGACACATAGTTTGTAACACCCCTTAATATTCGTCGCAGATCCCTTAAGGTATAAATATTTATGATCAGGACCAAAATCTAAGACTATTTAACAATGTCCGTCCGTCCGTCCGTCCGTATCAACTTTTGAGACCTTTAGAATTATGATAGGAAGCTGAAATTTGGAACATATACTCCCTAGGGTTCCAAAATGGTAAAGTGTTAAAATTTTCAAAATACGCCCACTGCCACGCCCATAATTTAGAAAAAACCGTTTTAAGGCTTAAGTTAGAGAGATAAAGTTGTACAACCTTCGCAAGATATGTAGATACTGCCCACCTTTATTAATTTGTCATATAAATTTTTTTGCCACGCCTACTTTTGGTGGGCGTTTTTCACTAAAATGCTATTTTCTTCGAAAATTTTCATAGAAATCGAAAAAAAATGTTTAGCAATATATTATGCCAATATTTTTCTCAATATATCGCCTATACAAAGTTTTTGGTCACGCCCACTTTTTGGGGGCGTTTTTTGAAAAAAAATAACTTTTTTTCTATAAATTGCATAGAATGAAAAAAAATGCTATCCATCATCTTCCTAATGCTTTTTTTCTTTGGGGTACATAGGGATGAGGATAGGGTATCGTACTGTTCGCCCCAAGCGGACTGTAGCCTTTCCTTATGTTTTTTTTTGTGGTTGGTTGCTACTATCCGATGGAGTCAGACACCTTAAATTAATGTACTTATTTTTCCCGTATTTCTAAGAAAACCGAGAAGGAGCTTCAGCGGTAAAGAGTTTAGATGTTGGGCACTCACCACGTCAGCCCCGAAAATCCACCACCTGATGCGAGCATAGGCCGGACATCTGCAGAGACAGTGTTCTGCTGTGGAAGGACAGGTAGTGGTGTCGCTTAAGCCAAACACATTTAAATGTTAAGCAAAAGCTTGGTGGACCTTTGGAAAATGTCCGGGCGCAGTAGTTTGGGGTGTCTATATCCACCACAATCGCGCCGCCGTATATTGTGTTCACGATAAGCCCAAGAATCGATAGAAGACATGACTAAAGATGCAGGCAGACCCAACACTGGTTAGGGTCCTGAGAAAACTTCTTCTGAACCTTGCCCAGCAAGCTTATCCGAGATCTCATTTCCCCGGATGCCAGTGTGACCTGGTACCCAGATAAGATTCACTGTGTTCAGTCTTCCAGAGAAAGCTTAAGTTCTAGCACTAACTTGGACGAGGTAAGAGGGTTTACAAGCGCTTTTAATGCAGCTTGGTTATCACTGCAGATGCGAATACCTCTAGCCCTTCACCTGTTGTTCACAATATAGCGCTTGGAAAACAGATGCATGTTTACCCAAGGGTTAGTAAAGTCGTATGTCATCGCGTTCCACAAATACTCCAGCACCAGACCCCTGTCCGGTTTTGGAGCCAACCGTGAAATTACGATTATCCATGGTTCAGAGTCTGGCCGAAGCCATTCCGTTTCATGCGGAAAGTTAACGTGGTAGTTTTTTCGCAGAAGGATTTCTGGTGTCATTTCATCAGACGGCATATCCATAAGAATTCTCGAGCAAGTTCTTCAAAATTCCAGTTCGCATGGTACCAAAATCCACCTCTCTTTAAGCGAAAGATGGTTTTTAGCATACACACCATGATATATAGATCGAGGAGGGGGCGGGAAGATTCAACAAAGCATCTAGAGCGGAGCCCGGGGAGCTAGGGAAAGCCCCTGTGCAGCCGAGACATGCCGTTCTTTGGAGGTTGGCAAAAGAAGCAGTAACACGTTTCCGCGAGCGCCTGTTTCACTAACCGACTGATGCGTATCAGAATAGCGGTCAAATCATGGCCGTATAGATCCAAAGGACCCGTTTCGGAGACAAGCCCCATGGCTTACCAAAAGCTCCTTTACACTGCCAGAAATTCGACAGCGCTTTATCAGTTTTCGATTCGACATTTTTGGACCATAGAAGTTTTTTATCGAGGATAACACCCAGATTTTTGACTTCATCGGATATAGGGATGGTGACACCTTTAAGCACGAGATGGGAAAGATCAGTGGCGATTCTCCTTTTCGTAAAGAGAACAACAGTGGCTTCAAAAAGGTTTACTGAAAGCCCATTACTAGTGCACCAGACATCAATCAAATCCAGGGATATCTGCGCTTGAAAGCAGACAGCCCCTAGATTTGAACCGACAGAAAGAACTACGACATCATCCGCATAAGCTTGAGTGTAGTTTCCAGGAAAATTGAGAGCCGTAAGCAAAGAGTCTACCACCATACACCATAGGAGGGGACACAGAACGCCACCTTGAGGGCAGCCCCTATTTACCCCTGTTATGACGCACTTGCCACAATCTGCATCGGCTACCTGTACATTAGCATTGCTTTAATTCATAACACCAAAGTATCATCTACACCATGCTGTCTGGCTGAGTTACACATACTGTCAAAGGTCGCATTATCAAAAGCACCCCCAAAATAGACGAAAATGCCCATCGCGTATTCCTTCCGGTCAAGAGCACTATCAATCCTACCAGCAAGGTTTTGAAGCGCAGGCTCGCAGGATTTTCCGCTCTGATAGGCATGTTGCATCTCAGAGGGAGGATGTGATCGAAGACCAACTTTGCGCACACGCAGCTCAACCAGTCTTTGCAAACTTTTCAGTAAGAAGGAAGACAGACTTATGGGTCTAAAGCTTTGGGCTAGAGTGTAGTCAGACTTACCAATTTTTAGTATGAAAACCACTTTAACCATACCCCATGGAGAAGGTATATAGGCCAAGGCCAAGCGGTGAAAATTCTTTTCAACATTGGAAAAATTTGGCTTAAACCTTGTTTTAGCAAAACTGGATAAATTCCATACCGACCAGGTGACTGAAAACTCTCAAAAGATGCAATAGCATATTTGATAGCATAATCAGTTACTACTCCCGATGCAATATACCAGCTGTGCCGCGTGGTATTAGTCGGTTCAAATGTAGCCGCCGTCGTTTGAAAGGCTGAAGGACACGTAGTAACCCGATTTCCCGGAAAGTGAGTCTCAATGGGAAGACTAAAAGTCTCCGCCTTTGTCTCAGTGTACGTGCCATCATTTTTAAGGATTGCATCCAGTTTACTTGGTCTGTTCCTATAAAGGACTTAAACAAGCCTACTAGTTGCACTTAGAGATTCGACCTCTTCACAAAACTTTTTATAGGAGTCATTTTTCGACTTGCGAATAAACCGTGGCCAGTTCATTTTTCTCGGATTTATCCTCTCTTGCGAAGGTGAAAGTTCGCAGTGGATTTGAAATTCGATGTATCTGTGATCTGATAAGGTGCTATCTGGCGATACATTTTTTGATAATTTATGATAGACTTCAAATGCCTGTTTGACAGGGTAACATCAAATACTTGCAGTCTTCCGGCTGTAACAAAGGTAGGTTGATTACCTACATTGTTGATGGTAATATCAGACGATAAAATCATGTCCAAGAGTCGATCTCCCCTTATGTTGCATTTGCTGCTGCCCCAAACAGTGTTCTGAGCATTTGCATCGCAGCACAAGACAAGACCCAACCTTTTGGATTCACAATACTGTAAGAGCTCTACTAGGAAATAAGCCGATGCAGCGACAAAGATTTTCCAATTATCATTTGCATGGTAAGGTATAGAAACGGCTACCAAATCTTGGCTACAAAAGCTTTTGATCATAGTAGCTGTAAAAGATTTCGATACAATAAGACAAGTCCTAGGTCTTTCGGATTGCTCATCATAAAAAATGTGGTAAAAATCACTCAAGCAATCAAGACCACAGATGCGAATTTTCCTCACGCATGGTTTTTGAAGGGATATTATGTGTGATTTTGTTCTACAAGCCACAAGCCTGCTACTTAAAAGGGCGGTAGCAGCCTTGCAGTGCTGTAGGTTAATTTGAGTAAACAAGATGGATGCATACTCTATAAGCACTGTTTGACGTTGAAATGGAAATGGATCCTGCCAAGATGCGGATAGGGACGCATGTTATACCTAAATTTGATAATCTCGGCAGCAGCCATGTCTATACTCATAACAAGAGAACTACCACCTTCATTGTGGCGGTTTTTACTCTTTCTGTGTGAACGGACAACCCAGGCTTTTGTGTCAAGACCAGGATTCTGGGTTTGCACAGATCGGCACATCCGCCGATTTCCCTAGTTTCCCAGGGATCCAGCAGACAGCCCGCGTAAGATGAAGTCCTAAGCGAAGGGATTTTCGGCACCATACTGCTAATCCATTCAGAGGTTTTCTGTGATGAGGTCTTCACCATGAGGGTTCCGTCCCTTAACACACAACCCTCCACCTGAATGCAAGCATTTGTTGCAGCAGCCAGCTCCAAAAGATGAGTTTTGCAGTGCTCGGACTCTGTATCACTCATGCTGCTGTCATTGCCCGCTTTCCCAATGCGAACTGCTAAAGAGGATACACCAGCATCCTTGTAGGAATGCTTCTTAACTCGCACTTTAGCTGTTTTGCGTTCAACGCGTGGTTTCTTAGGCGGACACCTACCATCAGAACCGTCCGCGTCGACAAATTTCTGTCCACTGGTGCTGCACCCAGTATTGGTCACAACACCAGCATCATCCATTACCAGTGCGAGGGTAGCACCAACAATAGGTGCACTTCCGCTACCATACTCAAGGGTGAGTCCACAACAACCAATTTCCGTCCATCAATGCTTCTACATTTGCTGGTAGAAGCACCGACTTCATTTGGAGACAGGGCGTGGGCTTGGGGACGGTTGTATCTCTTAACGAGCTTGGGTCGCTTCTTCTTGCTTTTCGGTTCAGCAGTAGAGGAGGCATTGCCTGATGAAGGGTCAACTTCCGTTTGTGAAACTTCCACCGACCTATTCCGTTTCATAGGCGCAACCGAAGAGCCGACCGGAGTGCTTGCGCCTGCAGCCTGTGGAGCTTTTTTGCGCCGCTGATCACTCAGCTGCTTCCTTTTCCTCTTTCGCTGACCCTTAGTGAGGTGCACCTCAAATCCAGCGAGGGAGACCGTTCAACCGTATAGATATCATGGGTCAAGCTGTCAGCGGCGGTGCAGTGAGTAGCATCCTTACTAATGATCAGTTTGCCCAAAGAGTCGGACGTAGAGCCACAAGAGTCGCTTGTAGGTTCAATGAATGTTGGGGCCTCCAGAATCCGAGCCTCAGCCGCAGTGGAGAAGACCACAGATGGATTTTGGCTATTGCCAGTACCACCTGGAGTATTAACAGCCTTAAAGTTGTTCATTCATCAATATTTTGAGTTATAACTACTACGCCGTAGGATAGAGTACACTAACGGATTATTTTACAGAGGATAGGTTAAAAACCGTTGCCTGCAACAACTCCTCCTTTATCCGGGATTGGGGCCGGCATGCTACTGGCGTAACAAGGCGGAGTTAAAAACTTTAACTAATGTCAATATATTGGACACGAAACTCTTTCCTCCCGAGTTCTCAGTTTATAGAAACGATCGTCGTAAAAGTGACATTAAAGCTCCTGATATCTGTTCGTACTCACATTGAGTCCCGAAACATCGACTTTCCATTTTACCTCAATAATAAACTCATTTGTGTGAAAATCACATTTGGGAATAAATATTTGTTTATTTTTAACGTTATATTTTAACGTACCGTCTTTTTTCGTTATATTCAGAACTATCTATGGCACTCGACCACGTATTTGACATATCTTGTTTATCCCCACCATAGACTCTGCACAACAAGAGCTATCGCTACTTGACAACATTTTATGACTTACAGCAATAAAGCTGTATAAAACATAAGAAAAGGCTACAGTCCGCTTGGGGCGAACAGTACGATACCCTATCCATATCCCTAAGAAAAAAGCATTAAGAAGGTGATGGATATCATTTCCTTGTATGAAGTTTATACAAAAAAAAATATTTGCTGTAAAAACGCCCCCAAAAAGTGGGCGTAGTCAAAAACTTTGTATGGGCGATATATTGGAACAAATATTTGCCAAATATCTTGCTAAACATTTTTTTGAGTTTCTATGAAAATTTTCGCTGAAAACAGCATTTTAGTGAAAAAAGCCCACAAAAAGTAGGCGTGGCAAAAAATCTTATATGGCAGATTTATAAAGGAGGGCAGTGCCTACATATCTTGGAAAGGTTCCAATACTCTATCTCTCTAACTTAGGCCTTAAAACGGTTTTTTCTAAATGGTAGGCAGTGGGCGGATTTAAAAACTTTTAACACTTTACCATTTCGGGGCCCTAAGGAGTATATGCTCTAAATTTCAGCTTCCTAGCATAAATTTAAAGGCCTCAAAAGTTGATACGGACGGACGGACGTAATAGATAAATAATAGTCCTAAATAGTCTTAGGATTTGGTCCTGATCATAAATATATATACTTTTATGGGTCTACGACGAATATTAAGGGGTGTTACAAACTATGTGTCAAAATGAATATACCCTTAGGATATTTAGTATTTTCTTCTGACGCTGTTAGTATTGTTGGTGATGAATCTCACAAAAGTATTACTAACATAGCCAAAAATCGTCCACCATTGGACATTTTTAGTGACTTAGGCGGACATTTCTACGAAAACAGTAATTCGTATGAATATTCGCATTCCTATAACTTTCGAAAAGCAAATTTTCAGAGGCTTTCTGAAGAAATTAAAAATTTACCATTAAATATGTACAACTTCTCTGATATTGATGTTGCAGTTGAATGATTCAATGCACTATTAATGACTGCATGGATGGAGTTATACCTGTTGAGTCATCTAGAAATGACCACTTGTCCCACCCTAGGTATTCGAGAGAGCTTAAGTCGATATGAACTCGACGAAAGAGAGCATGGAAAATTTATTAAAAAAGCCTCCTCCAATCTGATTTCGATCATTATTTAATATTAGGGAATACGTCAAAAATATGGAATTTTCATTAAAAAGTGATCCTAACCGTTTTTGGAAGTTTGTTAACTCGAAGAAAAAAGCGGATGGGTATCCAGCAAATTTTAGTTACTGTAATAGTTACTTCTGATTCCTTTGCTATTAGCAATATGTTTGCGGACTATTTTAGTAAATCATTCAGTGACTCTCCTCTTTCCATCGATGGTAATTATTTTAGCTATTTTAAAAGCTGTGCCCAGATTACGTTCAGAAATTTTTCTTTCGATTTGGAAACTATTTCGAAATTTGTTTCCCTATTGAAAAATTACTATTCATCTGGACCCGATGGCATTGCAAATTGATCTTAAAAATTGCAACCAAGCCCTTAGTCCTTATTTTAAGTATTTGTTCGATTTATCCATTAGCACTAGGAAATTCCCCAAGCTATGGAAAAGTGCCTTTATCACGCCTGTATTTAAAAAGGGTAAACGTGGTGATATCACGAATTACAGACCAAATTTCGAAGCTTTCGTGTATTTCTAAGCTTTTTGAACAAATAGTCTGCGAATAATTAATATTTCTGTGTCGTAGTGTCATTTGTAACGAACAACATGGATTTGTAAGAAACAGGTCCACTGTTACAAATTTGTTATATTTTTTGAGTGCATAATCTAGTCCCTTAGAAAATAATGATGAAATCGATTGCATATACACCAACTTCTCTAAGGCTTTCGACCAGCTGTCCCATGAGATAATCAGATTTAAACTCAGGGCGTATGGTTTGCCACCTGTTTTTATAAAATGGATTAATTCATACCTTATGGTATGGTGGTGTCAAATTTAGAGGTTCGTTTACTGAATCTTTTTCTGCTTGGGCTGGAGTTCCTCAGGGAAGTCACTTAGGCCCTATTTTATTCATACTTGCTATTAGAGGTCTTTCATGGGATGATCCATATCAAACTTCTTCAAATGTTACCCCTATCTCAACGTAGACTGAATAGTGATATAGTTTTCCTACAGCATTGTTGGTAATGTAGATGTTCCTAATCTGCTGTCTTCCATTGCATTCAACTTCCGTGGTGGTACTAACAACCTACGTAGGGAGGATCTTTTAGTTTTTTTGAGCCAATTACTCCCATGAGTAGAATTTATAATTTAAACAATCATGTGATTGATTTACATGTCAGTAAATTTAAACTGAAAATGAGTTTGCATAATCATGTTCTAGTGTCTTAGTGTCAGATTATTGTTATATCTTTTGTGTTGTCAATATATGTTTGCTTTGTGTACGTATTTACTAACACCAGCACTAAATGATGAGCCTGTGGTGCACTTTTGTGCTGGCAAATTTCTGCTCGTGACAGCTGCTTGTAATAAGGACTCCACGAGACAGACCTGATAGTGTTAAAAAAAGCAGTGAATGAAATTTATTAGTAAGGCGTGATCAGTTAACAGACCATTTAAATAATTTAATATATTACTTCATTAATTCACTGCTATTCATGATAACGTTATCTTTGAATTGGAATAACAAAAATAAAAGTTATTTCCTCGCAGTTTTACTCGCTTCTCTCATATGAACGTTCCGAACATGTAGATATATTGAACATTCATATGTAAGGAAAACAACTTCGGCGGATTGGTTTGTAAGCACAGCCTCCACGAAACAACAACAGATAACGGCTATAGACTAACTGACTTATTGCGTATACCGGAAAAAGGTGACAGAAGATCCTGCGTAGGAAGAAAAGAGATCCCGCAGTCTTCCAGCTCAAGGAAATCGAAGAGTCTCACGACCGAAACAACATGCTGGCCATAAGACTGGAATGCAGGTGCAGGCGCAGGTGCGCAACAGCGATGGAAACCTAGTCACAGACTCGCAGGGAATTGAATATGTATTTAAGCAACATTTCCAGCAGCTGCTAAACGGGCAAAATGTAGAGAGAGTGATGGGGCTAGAACCAGTCCCACCGCCCAGTACAGAAGAGGTTGGTTTAGCTATAAAAAAGCTAAAGAACAACAATGCCGCCGGATCAGATTTTTTTATAATTTCCGCGTGCAAAAGGGATTGTAAGCACCCTTATAATGTTAGTAACACAGCACGGTTATTATGGAAATGGGGAATTAGATTAAAGGATGAGAAACCGATGCACATTGATTTTAAATGTTTGTAAATTGTAAGGGTTAGGAAAAATAGAGTGCGGCAGAGCATTCCACATTCGGGTTGTGCGGCAAAGAAAAGAATCCTTATATTTCACAGTATGTCCGAATACAGGATTTAGCGTAAACACAGCACGATTATTATGGAAGTGGGGAATTATATGATAAAAGATGAGAAACCGATGCACATTGATTTTAAATGTTCGTAAATTGTAAGGGTTAGGAAAAATAGAGTGCGGCAGAGCATTCCACATTCGGGTTGTGCGGCAAAGAAAAGAATCCTTATATTTCACAGTATGTCCGAATACAGGATTTAGCGTAAACTGCTGGGCATTCCTGCCAGGACCGGTATTGTGGTTGAAATGTTGTAGAGGTGGAATGCAACTAGCTATTTCATTCACTTATGGTGGAAATAACGGTAAAACAACGACAAGCAAGAGATATTGCGACGATGACAAAGAGAGTGAAGTGATTTCGCGATTCATGTTTTCACGTTTTTGAATCCGTTCAAGTGGCTCAAAAAATGTAATTGGTGCACCAGACCAGATATGAGCATTGTCCTTGAGTTTGGGGCGAATAAACGCCTAAACACAGCACGATTATTATGGAAGTGGGGAATTAGATTAAAGGTCGAGAAACCGATGCACATTGATTTTAAATGTTTGTAAATTGTAAGGGTTAGGAAAAACAGAGTTCGGCAGAGCATTCCACATTCGGGTTGTGCGGCAAAGAAAAGAATCCTTATATTTCACAGTATGTCCGAATACAGGATTTAGCGTAAACTGCTGGGCATTCCAGCCAAGACCGGTATTGTGGTTGAAATGTTGTAGAGGTGGAATGCAACTAGCTATTTCATTCACTTATGGTGGAAATAACGGTAAAACAACGACAGGCAAGAGATATTGCGACGATGACTAAGAGAGTGAAGTGATTTCGCGATTCATGTTTTCACGTTTTTGAATCCGTTCAAGTACGAATGTAATTGGTGCACCAGACCAGATATGAGCATTGTCCTTGAATTTGGGGCGAATAAACGCCTTATAAATTCTAGCCAGATCAGAAAGGGTGAAATATTTCTTGCAACGCTTAAAGAAGGCTAGACATTTCGCAGCGTTCTTGGCGACATCGAATATGTTGTCATTCCAACAAAGGTTATCATTAATACACATACCGAGAATGGAAAGTCTTTCGGATTCAGCGATGCAAGTGCCATTCATGGATAATGGCAGAGTATTCCGGTTTCGCTTTAATGAAGCTAGCATTGTGTTTTGGATGCGTTTAATTCCACTCTATTGCTTTTACCCCATTCAGGAATGCTGTCAAGATCGGAATTTAATGAGCTTTACATATGTTGCCGTTCCAGTTCAACGCCCAAAGATGAGGGGCGTTGCTCAGGAAACGAATATGTACTGCTGAGGGTGCTGTCATCAGCGAAGGAATGAATAGGATTAGAAGTAACAGACAGTAGACCATTTATAAAAATGAAAACGAGAGTCGGAGACAAAATGGAACCTTGGGGACACCAGCATTTACTTGGTAAGTTGCAGACTTGAAACCGTCCAAAACAACTTGGATTGAACACTCCGAATGGAAATTGCTGATCCATTGAAAAACGGTATCATCAGTCCCAAATGCGTGTATATTCGACAAGAGAGCTTGATGCAAACTCCGTCAAATGCCTTTGAAATATCAAGCGCAACGACCTTGCTTTCACTACCGTGGTGAATAAATTGGTTCCACTTTTCGGTTAGATATGTCATCAAATCAGTGGACCTGTTGCTGTGAAAACCGTACTGCCGGTCATTAAGAAGTTTTCAGGATTCAAGATATTTCATAAGCTGACGATTTATCAGCGTTTCCATGACCTTGGAAAGAAGGGATGGAAGTGCAGTTTGTCGGTAGGAGGATGGTGTACCTGCAGAGCTTTTCCAATACGGTGGTGATGTTATGGTAGGGCGGATGCACCAAACCATCAACCAAGTTTGGGTGGAGGAAAGCATGCCCGATGACTGGACCAGCAACTCCATATGTCGCATCTACAAGAAAGGCAAGATCTATCAATGCTCATCCCTGTTTAATGGCCCATAATGACGTACTGCGCGAACGTCACAAACCTTTCTGCAACACACTAATCGGGACATACCAGTGTGGCTCTCAGCCCGGCAAATAAACTGTAGACCAAATCTTCAAACTAAGGCAAATCCTGGAAAAACGAACGAGAGTGAAGTCGAGACACACCATCTCTTAATCGACGATAAAGTTGCATATGACAGCATTCATCATCAGGAGTTTGTGTGTCAATGGCGGAATTCGGGATCCCGTCAAAATTGATCCAGATGTGTCGAGTGTCACTAGATAACACGCGGTGCAATTTGCAGTTTGGCAGCTTTGTAATCGGCGCACAAGATTTATCTGATCTAGAATCTGTAGTACAGCGTCATTGCAATGGCCAATTAGGCGAGTGTGTTGTTTGCGCGCGAAATTTCGTATTTCGTCTTGAACGGTAGTTGTACTTAGATCTCTGTGGATATCTGCGTTTCTGATATACCACGGAGCTCTCGTTGAGGACAATACGCCAAGTTTTTGTCCACATTCATATTCTGTTGATAGATCGATGAAGCTTATTTGTCGCGGACTGAATCGAATTGTGTACAGCTGGCCGTATCATCCGCGAAAGTTGCTACGGTAGTATCCTCTTCTTGCGGGATATCGCGAGTATATAATAGCAATAAAATCGGGCCCAGAACACTTCGTTGTGGAACTCCCGCCGCGATTTCTTTGAATTCGGAGTACTCGTTCCCGTGTTTAACACGAAAGAGTCTGTCATCTAAATAAAAGCTTAGGATCTCAAATAATTGCTTCGGGAGATCTTTGTTTAGTTTTTTTTTAATCCGGTATGACATACCTTGTCGAAGGCGTGAGAGACGTCATAGAAAACACTAGAACAAATTTGTTTCTCCTATAGTGTTTTTTCAACTTCATTTCGTTGGTAATTCTGTAAATCTGGTCAATTGTAGAGTGCTTACTTCTGAATCGAATTGGTGATCCGATATTAATCGGCGTTCTTCGACGATCGGATGTAATCGCTTTAATATGAGTTTTACAAATATCTTCGACATTATTGGTAGAAGCGATATTGTTCTACAGGACTTTTTGTCATATGGAGGTT
Source organism: Ferdinandea cuprea (assembly GCA_963576555.1). Taxonomy (NCBI): domain Eukaryota; kingdom Metazoa; phylum Arthropoda; class Insecta; order Diptera; family Syrphidae; genus Ferdinandea; species Ferdinandea cuprea. The sequence continues at coordinate 7,149,764 of OY754962.1, forward strand.
TACCTGGCTTAAGAACCATTATCACCTCAGCTATCTTCCATTGCCGGGGAACATACAAAAGTCTAATAGAAGCGTTTATGAGATAACCAAATTTAAGTAATGCTTTTCTGGGCAGCTCTTTAGGGACCTGTCCCGTAATTAGGTCATATCAGGAGCCTTGTTTAATTTAAGTTTTTGTATTCAGAGTTCGACCAGCGATACTCGTTTAATTTGAAAATTGTCAGATACCGTGGTAGGAACAGTATCATCAACCCGCGCTTCACCGTCAAATGGTTTAATCGTTTCTTCAAGGTGTTCGGAAAATATTTCGGCCTTTTCCTTGTCTCCTTTCGACCAATCCCCCGTTATTTTTCCGTATGCATCTTTGGCTTTTTCATGCCTTTCATAGCTTTCCAAAGCGAATAGTTAGAAGTTTTTTCCGCCGTTAGACTTTCGAGATAAATAGAGATGTCACGATTTTTAAAGTTCCTTTTTAAAGGAGTCCCAATTAGTTCTTTTGCTAGTTAGTTTTGGTAGATCGTCCTTTTCGCGTAAACCTCCGCTGGTAATTATCAGAATGACCGGCGAATGGTCAGAAGAGAGATCAAAACTTTCTTCAATTTTGACTAAGTTTTCAGCTACTTCTTTTGCGATAAAACAGTCCATGAGGTCTGGTGTTTTTGCCATATCCGAAGGCCAATTGGTGGGTTTGCCAGACGAGTAAAAGTTGACCTCAGACACCATACCGGCTTCGAATAGAATTCGACCTTTTTGTGAGATAAATTTGGAGGTGTGTATTGCGTTGAAATCTCCGCCAATTACAAAGTTCTGTTCAAGTGATCACCCGGGGAGTGATCAGCGCTGTAACCTCTAATTTGTATATCTGATTCTTTCCTCAAATGCGTTTCCTATACCAGGCATGTATGTATCAATATCGTTTTTGTGAAGGAATGCTTCAAACATGTTACTACTTTTATAAAGCTTTTCATAATTTAAACGGGAGTTGGTGTGCCTCGAAGCCTCGAAGCCGCGTTTATTTTCGAGTTTGTCCAGTTTCGCGAACATACGTTTGTTGATTTGGTTTTGCTCTTCAAGTCTCGCAGGTATTGCGGAGAAAGCTTGATGGACTGGATCAGGCGCCGTATTAGCAACTCGATTGTTTGCTTGTATCGCGGCTTCAGCGTACGTTTGCGGGTCGTGATTCGTCGAGTTTTGTAACTCAATTTTCCGTACTGTCGTCTGCGGTGGTTTGGACATTTCCTTAGTCCTTGCGCTGCGCCTTTTCTGCAGCTCTTTAGCTACTACACAGCCGCGATAGTTTGCTGGATGTTTTCCCTTTTATTTAATGCGAGGTCTATTCGGACGTGGCGTAATAGAGGCTTTTACGGCTATTGAAGAACAGGCGAAACTTGTTGGCCTTGAAGTAAATGAGGACTAAACTAAATATGTGCTAACAACAAACAAACAATCATTTGTCCACCGACTAGGACAAAATTTCACTGTTGATAGCAGCAACTTCGAGATAGGTAAGGAGTAAATCTACCTCGGGTATACATCATCCCCACAAATGACATTTTAGTGAAGATTCGTCAAAGAATTACCCTAGGCAAACGCTGCTACTTCGGTTTGGCAAAACAAATGGGTTCAAAACTCCTGACTCGAAGGACAAAGTGTTCTACAAAACCCTTATCCTGCCAGTTCTGCTATACGGCGCCGAGTGCTGTAGGGACGATAAGCAGGAAAGGAGAGTTAATACTGGGATCCTTTGAAAGAAAAATCGTTCGACGGATATTTGGTCCTGTGTGCGAGGAGGGCGAATGGAGGAGAAGATACAACCGCGAACTCTATGAGCTGTACCAAGATGTGGATGTAGTTCGAAAAGCTAAAACTCGTCAACTACATTGGCTCGGCCATATCGAGCGAATGGACAACAAGGCTCCAGCCAAGAGGATCTTCGAATCCCAGCCCTCAGGTTCGAGACGACAAGGAAGACCTAAACTTTGTTTAAAAGACCAAGACTTCGCGGATGCCAGAGCGCTTGGTCTGCACAACTGGAAGCAGCGTGCGCGGGATCACAGAGAATGGAAGGCTGCCGTATCTCAGGCAGGGACCTTCATGGGTCGGGAGGCCGTTAAGTAAGTAAGGTAAGCAATGGAAACAACAAATAGAATATTAGAAAATGCATAATAATTGGAACGGTTAGGAAAAATAGAGTGTGGCGGAGCACTTCACATTCGGGTTGTGCACAAAGAAAAGAATCCTTATATTTTAGAGTACGTCCGAATACAGGCTTTAGGGTAAACTGATGGGCATTCCTGGCAAGACGGGTATTGCGATTGAAATATGGTAAGGGTGGAATGCATCTGGCTATTTTGTTCGAGCACTTATGGCGGAAATAACCGTAAAACAATGACAGGCGAGAGATATTGCGACGATGACGAAGAGAGTCAAGTGATTTCGCGATGTGTCGATCGCCAATAAGTTTCACTGCACGTTTTTGGATCCTGTCAAGTAGCTCCAAATATGTTATTGGTGCACCAGACCAGATATGAGCGTTGTACTCAAGTTTTGGGCGAATAAACGCCTTGTAGATTCTAGCCAGATCAGAAGGGGTAAAATATTTCTTGCATCGCTTAAGGAAGCCTAGACATTTCGCAGCGGTCTTGGCTACATCGAATATGTGGTCATTCCAACGAAGGTTGTTATTAACACATATACCGAGAATGGAAAGTCTTTCGGATTCAGCGATGCAATGGCAGCGTATTGCGGTATCGCTTTAATGACAGAAGACAGCATTGGGTTTTGGATGCATTAAATTTCACTCTATTGGTTTTACCCCATTCAAGAATTCTGTCAAGATCGGAATATAATGAGCTTAACATACGTTGCCATTCCAGTTCGACGCCCGAAGATGAGACGCGTTGGCCAGGAAACGAATATGTAAAGCTGAGGGTGCTTTCATTGGCGAAGGAATGAATAGGATTAGAAGTAATAGACAGTAGATCATTTATAACAATGAGAAAGAGGGTCTGAGACAAAACGAAGCCTTGGGGAATACCAGCATTTATTTGGTAATTTGCAGACTTGAAACCGTCCAAAACAATTTGCATTGAAAATATCGAAAGGAAATTGCCAATCCATCGAAGAAGGGTATCATCGATCCCAAATACACGCATTTTCAACAAGAGAGTTTGATGCCAAACACCGTCAAATGCGTTTGAAATATCAAGCGCAACGACCTTGCTTTCACCACCGTGGTGAATAAATTGGTTTCACTTTTCGGTTAGATATGTCATCAAATCACCGGTGGACCTGTTGCTGCGAAAACCGTACTGCGGATTTGTGTATATTGAGATCTTTAAGTACTCTTGTCACTGTACGAGTGCGAAAATTGATTGGCCCCACAGATTATTCAACGCGCTCGAGCACAGGGGCAGATAAAGCGTCGAGCTAGCCGCAAAGTCAACAGCAACCAGATTGGCTTTATCAAAAGAGCTGACAGCTGGGATCCCATTGTAAATGAGTGTCGGAATAGATTATGAGGCCGAATTCTTAATGTTTTTAACAAACGACCAACATTTTTTACTACCGTTAGGACTTTGTAGTATTTTTTGCCCCAACTTTTGATCGTATGAGAATTTGACACGATTAATATGGGCATTGCAGTCATTTCCAGCTCGTTTGAATTTTTTTCGGTTTTCCTCAGAAAACTCACCCTGCGGTACTTCTCGTGACCATCCAAGCTTACGTGCTTCAAAATTACGCACAAAATTAGAGCACTTTGAGTGGCGCTTGTGCAGAGTCCATGTGAACTCAAGATGCCAGTGTTCAAACAGTGGTAGGTCTGGAAAGCAATAGAAATCATTTGAATGAAACATTAACCGAAACAAATGAAGGGAACAACATACCATCGGATATAAAGAGTTACATAAACTAAGCTATAGTAAATAGTCTGGGGAATAGTTTTCTCGATTTTATGAGGGAAATTAATCAGGTTTCCCAAGAAGTCCCTCAGAAACAAAATCAACTCCCTGTCACCAACAACCATTACACACTCCAAAATCAACAACCTCAACAGCAGCAAAGTTAAGGTTGGAGACTCAGACCCTCCGGTAAGATATAATTATTGCAGGGAAACCGAGACAGATGTGCCGGATCCTATTAACTCACTATTGGACAGTGAAAATATAAAAATATTATCTAGATGTAAGGAAATAGAATTAGAACATTAGATACAAAGACATAATTAACACAATAATAACATAATTAGAGATAGGATATTCAATAAAAGTAAATGTATTTTCAATAAAATTTTGAAAGCCCGAAATAGATACAAAAGTAGAAAAGAAATAAGGAAGTGCATATCGTCTAACATCTTAGATACAGCTGCTGACCCAAGACCGTATTCCAAAATTAATATTGGGGATACAGAGACACTTGGTCTTTTGGACAGCGGCGCTAGATCAGCATCATGAAAAATGATTGTTTCAAATTTATTAAGGGCTTAAAATTACCTTTTTCCCATTCAATTCCGACGTGAAAACAGCTGACGGAAATAATCAGTCCATTTTTGGGATGATCAAAGCCCTAGTTTCATATAGAGCCAGCGAGAAAATTATCACTTTTTATAGTGAAAGGTCGAGTGGTTTGGTTATTTATTAAATCGAAAGCTGTCGCCGTCGATAAAATTCACCCATTGTTTCTGAAGATTCACTTGCCCTATCTTACACGCATATTCAACTTTATAATTATGTTTACTGAATATTCTAAACAATGGAAGCCAGCTAAAATTATCCCAATACCTAAAAATTCGCAAGGTGATGAATTTAATCCAATTGCTGTATTAGCCTACCTGTCAAAGGTTTTTAAAAAAATAATTCAAAAACAGACAAACTATTTTCTAACTGAAATGAAATTCCTAACTCCTATGCAGTCTGGTTTCCGGAAAAAAAACCGAACCCATCATCATCATTATCATAATATGTTGAATAAAAACAATTAAATAATAAATAAATAATAATAAAATCAAAGAATTTAATATATATGTATATAAAAAACCATTGCAAACTATTTACTACAAATATTTTACACCCAAACATTACTAATTTAGTAACATTGCAATAATACAATAATCTGTACATTTTATCCCATTTTATTAACCAAAATGGAAAAAAAACAACCTAAGTATGTTTATTTTAAGTCACATTAAAAATTGAGAACTATTTTTTATAAGCCCAAACAAAATTCCCATTTAATTGCAACAACTTCGTATTTATTACATACAATTTTTTTTTCATAAACATTTCAATCAAAATATCTATTAAACCTAAACTGTAGATTGAGGAACCGTCGTGGCTAGATCCATTGTTGTTGGACAAACCGACATTTTCCAGGGAGAGTTGTTTGTTGTTACATTTTTTATATAGAGCAATCAATCACAATAAACAGTTTTTTCCATACGGCGAGATAAATTCAATTAAAGCAGAAGAGTTGAGTGTGTTATTCTTTGATCTGCAGATTTTTATTTTTTTTTATAATGTACGCGCACTAAAGGGACTTTGGATACCCTTATAATGAAGTGCAGGCATTAGGGAAATAAAGGATTAAAGAAAGGGAGAAACCGATGCACGTTGGTTTTAAATGTTTGTAAATTATAGTGTGCAGGAAAAAGAGAGCGTGGTAAAGCACTCCACATTCGTATTGTATTCCGGATTGGAACATTGGCCATATTGAGGTAGAAGTTGGTAGGCTACGTCACTACGTATATAAACGGCGATACCACGATGGGAAAAGAATAATGGCACCAAGTTATATCCAGGTAGACTAAACTCCGTTAAATCGGAATCAATGCTGACCTGTGTTTCACTTAGTGCCAACACAGCTGGTTTACTGTGAATCGCATGGGCGTACAAGGAAAAAAAATTGGATCTCAACCAACGAATATTACTCACGTCCACTCTAAAATTCCCACGCATAACAAAAAAACAAACACAAAAAACTCAACTCCGACGCTAACTACGCTGGGCCGTACCGTGTAGATCCTGACGTCAGTTTTCCAAGACAAATCACTGCAGGTGTTATGCCCATACAATGAATTGCTTTGGTCTGCCAACAAAATCTACACAACGCGACCCGTTATTCGCCAAATGATACCCTACCTAGCCATATCAACTGCACGCAAAAACGTACGGCACTTGCTATAGCCAAGGAAAGCAGCAGTAAACGATAGGGAGTGGGACCAGATGGAGTGCCTAAACACAATACACTTGTTTTTTTTATTAATCACTGCACTGTACACTGATGACGGTTTTCTTTTTCACAGCGCGCGCGCGATTAGCGGTTTTTTGTTTTTATGCTTCGTACACTTGTTTGTTGTTTTTTTTTGTGTGCAAGCCGACCGCGGTGCGATTTTAAAATGCGTGTGCACGCGTCGGGTGGCAGATTGGAACTCTTTAAGATATTGCTTAGTATCGGTGGCTGTATGTTTATGCTGTGGCATAATAAATTAGAAATTGACTTTAAGTTCTCATTTGGAAGGTGTTGGATTCCAAATTAAAATGCATCACACGCGTCTAATTGATTTTCTTGGTGATTCAACGACGCGCAAGCAAATTTAAGCTCGTTCGTAGGTTGGTACAATACAGACTAGTTGTCCACAATGTCGAATTGGGTTTTTATTTGTCAGTTTTTATGGATTCGAATTCAGACGAATTGTTTTATTAGTTTATAGGATTATACCCATGTAGCTTCTTCCTAGGTAAATAAAATCACTTCCTGCCAGTTTAACCCGCCACTATAACCTAATTTAATTTTGTATACCCTATCCTAAGGGAATATTAATTTTGACACATAGTTTGTAACACCCCTTAATATTCGTCGTTGACCCATAAAAGTATATACATTTAGGATCAGGACCAATCCTAAGACTATTTAGCAATGTCCGTCCGTTCGTCCGTCCGTCCGTTCGTATCAACTTTTGAGGCCTTTAAAATTATGCTATGAAGCTGAAATTTAGAGCATATTCTCCTTAGGGTCCCGAAATGGTAAAGTGTTAAATGTTTTTAAATCCGCCCACAATTTAGAAAGAACCATTTTAAGGCTAAAGTTAGAGAGATAGAGTATTGGAACCTTTACAAGATATGTAGGCACTGCCCTCCTTTATAAGACTATCATATAAAATTTCTTGCCACGCCTACGTTTTGTGGGCTTTTTTCACTAAAGTCCTGTTTTCTTCGAAAATTTTCATAGAAACCGAAAAAAAATGTTTAACAAGATATTTAGAAAATATTTTTTCCAATATATCGCCCATACAAAGTTTTTGGTGACGCCCACTTTTTGGGGGCGTTTTCTTTATAAATTTCATAGAATGAAATGATATCCATCACCTTCTAAATGTTTTTTTTGGGGCATATAGGGATATGGATAGGGTATCGTACTGTTCGCCCAAAGCGGACTGTAGCCTTTCCTTATGTTCTGTGTTTGCTTTCTGTGATGTATAGGAATGTTAGGGTGGATGTGAGTAACATTCGAGGTTTAAGGGCAAACCCTTTTTCGCTATTCGCCCACGTTTCCCGAAATAAACCAGGTGTTTTGGCATTAACTGAAATACAGGTTAGTGTTGATCCTGATTCATCGGAATTCAATTTACCTGGGTATAACTTAATGCCATTATTCTCTCCCCATCGTAGTCTAACTCGTAACTCGTAGGTAAACTCGTAGGTGGTGTGACTTGAGCTGCAAAGAGGCTATCAGGGCAAAAGAGGTGAGCTTTCGGTCTTACAAGGCCAACACATCTGAGGAAAACCGGAAAAAGTTTAAATGATAAATGATAATTGTGTCAAATTGTCCTATGATCAAAAGTTGAGGCAAAAAATACTACAAAGTCCCACAAGTAGTAAAAACTTTTGGTCGTTTTTCAAAAACAGTAAGAATTCGGCCTCGTCATCTGTCCCGACACTCATATACAATGGGAATCCTGCTGTCAGCTTTACAGTTAAAGCCAATCTGCTTTGCGGCTAGCTCAACACTCCCAGATTGGGCTTTAACTCCTCCTGTACTCGAGCGCGTAGAATTCTCTATGGGGCCAATCCACTTTCGCACTCATACAGTGGCAAGAGCACTTCAGGATCTTAATATACACAAATCCGCTGGTCCAGATGGTATATCCGCTATTGTTCTGAAGAGGTGTTCTTCCACTCTGGCAAAATACCACTGCGTAAGCTTTTCTATCTGTCCTATTCTTCAGGGCTCTTTCCGAGAAGATGGAAAACAGCATTTGTCCAGCCCGTCCCAAAAAAAAGCGAATCCTCCTCCCCCTCTTCATACCGACCAACTGCACGTCCATTCCTTCCAAGGTCATGGAAACGCTGATAAACCGTCAGCTTGTGAAATATCTTGAATCCCGAAAACTTCTTATTGACCGGCAGTTGGGTTTTCGCAGCAACAGATCCACTGGTGATTTGATGACATATCTAACCGAAAAGTGGAACCAGTCTATTCACCGTGGTGGTGAATGTAAGGTCGTTGCGCTTGATATTTTAAAGGCATTTGACAGAGTTTGGCATCAAGCTCTTTTGTCGAAAATGCATGCATGCAATCGTCCACCATTGGACATTTTTAGTGACTTAGGCGGACATTTCTACGAAAACAGTAATTCGTATGAATATTCGCATTCCTATAACTTTCGAAAAGCAAATTTTCAGAGGCTTTCTGAAGAAATTAAAAATTTACCATTAAATATGTACAACTTCTCTGATATTGATGTTGCAGTTGAATGATTCAATGCACTATTAATGACAGCATGGATGGAGTTATACCTGTTAAGTCATCTAGAAATGACCACTTGTCCCACCCTAGGTATTCGAGAGAGCTTAAGTCGATATGAACTCGACGAAAGAGAGCATGGAAAATTTATTTAAAAAGCCTCCTCCAATCTGATTTCGATCATTATTTAATATTAGGGAATACGTCAAAAATATGGAATTTTCATTAAAAAGTGATCCTAAACGTTTTTGGAAGTTTGTTAACTCGAAGAAAAAAGCGGGTATCCAGCAAATTTTAGTTACTGTAATAGTTACTTCTGATTCCTTTGCTGTTAGCAATATGTTTGCGGACTATTTTAATAAATCATTCAGTGACTCTCCTCTTTCCATCGATGGTAATTATTTTAGCTATTTTAAAAGCTGTGCCCAGATTACGTTCAGTAATTTTTCTTTCGATTTGGAAACTATTTCGAAATTTGTTTCCCTATTGAAAAATTACTATTCATCTGAACCCGATGGCATTGCACCGGGATGGCATTGCAAATTGATCTTAAAAATTGCAACCAAGCCCTTAGTCCTTATTTTAAGTATTTGTTCGATTTATCCATTAGCACTAGGAAATTCCCCAAGCTATGGAAAAGTGCCTTTATCACGCCTGTATTTAAAAAGGGTAAACTTGGTGATATCACGAATTACAGACCAAATTTCTAAGCTTTCGTGTATTTCTAAGCTTTTTGAACAAATAGTCTGCGAATAATTAATATTTCTGTGTCGTAGTGTCATTTGTAACGAACAACATGGATTTGTAAGAAACAGGTCCACTGTTACAAATTTGTTATATTTTTTGAGTGCATAATCTAGTCCCATAGAAAATAATAATGAAATCGATTGCATATACACCAACTTCTCTAAGGCTTTCGACCAGCTGTCCCATGAGATAATCAGATTTAAACTCAGGGCGTATGGTTTGCCACCCGTTTTTATAAAATGGATTAATTCATACCTTATGGTATGGTGGTGTCAAATTTAGAGGTTCGTTTACTGAATCTTTTTCTGCTTGGGCTGGAGTTCCTCAGGGAAGTCACTTAGGCCCTATTTTATTCATACTTGCTATTAGAGGTCTTTCATGGGATGATCCATATCAAACTTCTTCAAATGTTACCCCTATCTCAACGTAGACTGAATAGTGATATAGTTTTCCTACAGCAACTTATTGTTGGTAATGTAGATGTTCCTAATCTGCTGTCTTCCATTGCATTCAACTTCCGTGGTGGTGCTAACAACCTACGTAGGGAGGATCTTTTAGTTTTTTTGAGCCAATTACTCCCATGAGTAGAATTTATAATTTAAACAATCATGTGATTGATTTACATGTCAGTAAATTTAAACTGAAAATGAGTTTGCGTAATCATGTTCTAGTGTCTTAGTGTCAGATTATTGTTATATCTATTGTGTTGTCAATATATGTTTGCTTTGTGTACGTATTTACTAACACCAGCACTAAATGATGAGCCTGTGGTGCACTTTTGTGCTGGCAAATTTCTGCTCGTGACAGCTGCTTGTAATAAGGACTCCACGAGACAGACCTGATAGTGTTAAAAAAAGCAGTGAATGAAATTTATTAGTAAGGCGTGATCAGTTAACAGACCATTTAAATAATTTAATATATTACTTCATTAATTCACTGCTATTCATGATAACGTTATCTTTGAATTGGAATAACAAAAATAAAAGTTATTTCCTCGCAGTTTTACTCGCTTCTCTCATATGAACGTTCCGAACATGTAGATATATTGAACATTCATATGTAAGGAAAACAACTTCGGCGGATTGGTTTGTAAGCACAGCCTCCACGAAACAACAACAGATAACGGCTATCGACTAACTGACTTATTGCGTATACCGGAAAAAGGTGACAGAAGATCCTGCGTAGGAAGAAAAGAGATCCCGCAGTCTTCCAGCTCAAGGAAATCGAAGAGTCTCACGACCGAAACAACATGCTGGCCATAAGACTGGAATGCAGGTGCAGGCGCAGGTGCGCAACAGCGATGGAAACCTAGTCACAGACTCGCAGGGAATTGAATATGTATTTAAGCAACATTTCCAGCAGCTGCTAAATGGGCAAAATGTAGAGAGAGTGATGGGGCTAGAACCAGTCCCACCGCCCAGTACAGAAGAGGTTGGTTTAGCTATAAAAAAGCTAAAGAACAACAATGCCGCCGGATCAGATTTTTTTATAATTTCCGCGTGCAAAAGGGATTGTAAGCACCCTTATAATGCTAGTAACACAGCACGGTTATTATGGAAATGGGGAATTAGATTAAAGGATGAGAAACCGATGCACATTGATTTTAAATGTTTGTAAATTGTAAGGGTTAGGAAAAATAGAGTGCGGCAGAGCATTCCACATTCGGGTTGTGCGGCAAAGAAAAGAATCCTTATATTTCACAGTATGTCCGAATACAGGATTTAGCGTAAACACAGCACGATTATTATGGAAGTGGGGAATTAGATGATAAAAGATGAGAAACCGATGCACATTGATTTTAAATGTTCGTAAATTGTAAGGGTTAGGAAAAATAGAGTGCGGCAGAGCATTCCACATTCGGGTTGTGCGGCAAAGAAAAGAATCCTTATATTTCACAGTATGTCCGAATACAGGATTTAGCGTAAACTACTGGGCATTCCTGCCAGGACCGGTATTGTGGTTGAAATGTTGTAGAGGTGGAATGCAACTAGCTATTTCATTCACTTATGGTGGAAATAACGATAAAACAACGACAAGCAAGAGATATTGCGACGATGACAAAGAGAGTGAAGTGATTTCGCGATTCATGTTTTCACGTTTTTGAATCCGTTCAAGTACGAATGTAATTGGTGCACCAGACCAGATATGAGCATTGTCCTTGAATATGGGGCGAATAAACGCCTTATAAATTCTAGCCAGATCAGAAAGGGTGAAATATTTCTTGCAACGCTTAAAGAAGGCTAGACATTTCGCAGCGTTCTTGGCGACATCGAATATGTTGTCATTCCAACAAAGGTTATCATTAATACACATACCGAGAATGGAAAGTCTTTCGGATTCAGCGATGCAAGTGCCATTCATGGATAATGGCAGAGTATTCCGGTTTCGCTTTAATGAAGCTAGCATTGTGTTTTGGATGCGTTTAATTCCACTCTATTGCTTTTACCCCATTCAGGAATGCTGTCAAGATCGGAATTTAATGAGCTTTACATATGTTGCCGTTCCAGTTCAACGCCCAAAGATGAGGGGCGTTGCTCAGGAAACGAATATGTACTGCTGAGGGTGCTGTCATCAGCGAAGGAATGAATAGGATTAGAAGTAACAGACAGTAGACCATTTATAAAAATGAAAAAGAGAGTCGGAGACAAAATGGAACCTTGGGGACACCAGCATTTACTTGGTAAGTTGCAGACTTGAAACCGTCCAAAACAACTTGGATTGAACACTCCGAATGGAAATTGCTGATCCATTGAAAAACGGTATCATCAGTCCCAAATGCATGTATATTCGACAAGAGAGCTTGTTGCAAACTCCGTCAAATGCCTTTGAAATATCAAGCGCAACGACCTTGCTTTCACCACCGTGGTGAATAAATTGGTTCCACTTTTCGGTTAGATATGTCATCAAATCAGTGGACCTGTTGCTGTGAAAACCGTACTGCCGGTCATTAAGAAGTTTTCAGGATTCAAGATATTTCATAAGCTGACGATTTATCAGCGTTTCCATGACCTTGGAAAGAAGGGATGGAAGTGCAGTTTATCGGTAGGAGGATGGTGTACCTGCAGAGCTTTTCCAATACGGTGGTGATGTTATGGTAGGGCGCATGCACCAAACCATCAACCAAGTTTGGGTGGAGGAAAGCATGCCCGATGACTGGACCAGCAACTCCATATGTCGCATCTACAAGAAAGGCAAGATCTATCAATGCTCATCCCTGTTTAATGGCCCATAATGACGTACTGCGCGAACGTCACAAACCTTTCTGCAACACACTAATCGGGACATACCAGTGTGGCTCTCAGCCCGGCAGATAAACTGTAGACCAAATCTTCAAACTAAGGCAAATCCTGGAAAAAACCAGCGAGGGTGAAGTCGAGACACACCATCTCTTAATCGACGATAAAGTTGCATATGACAGCATTCATCATCAGGAGTTTGTGTGTCAATGGCGGAATTCGGGATCCCGTCAAAATTGATCCAGATGTGTCGAGTGTCACTAGATAACACGCGGTGCAATTTGCAGTTTGGCAGCTTTGTAATCGGCGCACAAGATTTCTCTGATCTAGAATCTGTAGTACAGCGTCATTGCAATGGCCAATTAGGCGAGTGTGTTGTTTGCGCGCGAAATTTCGTATTTCGTCTTGAACGGTAGTTGTACTTAGATCTCTGTGGATATCTGCGTTTCTGATATACCACGGAGCTCTCGTTGAGGACAATACGCCAAGTTTTTGTCCACATTCATATTCTGTTGATAGATCGATGAAGCTTATTTGTCGCGGACTGAATCGAATTGTGTACAGCTGGCCGTATCATCCGCGAAAGTTGCTACGGTAGTATCCTCTTCTTGCGGGATATCGCGAGTATATAATAGCAATAAAATCGGGCCCAGAACACTTCGTTGTGGAACTTCCGCCGCGATTTCTTTGAATTCGGAGTACTCGTTCCCGTGTTTAACACGAAAGAGTCTGTCATCTAAATAAAAGCTTAGGATCTCAAATAATTGCTTCGGGAGATCTTTGTTTAGTTTTTTTTTAATCCGGTATGACATACCTTGTCGAAGGCGTGAGAGACGTCATAGAAAACACTAGAACAAATTTGTTTCTCCTATAGTGTTTTTTCAACTTCATTTCGTTGGTAATTCTGTAAATCTGGTCAATTGTAGAGTGCTTACTTCTGAATCGAATTGGTGATCCGATATTAATCGGCGTTCTTCGACGATCGGATGTAATCGCTTTAATATGAGTTTTACAAATATCTTCGACATTATTGGTAGAAGCGATATTGTTCTACAGGACTTTTTGTCATATGGAGGTTTACCTGGCTTAAGAACCATTATCACCTCAGCTATCTTCCATTGCCGGGGAACATACAAAAGTCTAATAGAAGCGTTTATGAGATAACCAAATTTAAGTAATGCTTTTCTGGGCAGCTCTTTAGGGACCTGTCCCGTAATTAGGTCATATCAGGAGCCTTGTTTAATTTAAGTTTTTGTATTCAGAGTTCGACCAGCGATACTCGTTTAATTTGAAAATTGTCAGATACCGTGGTATGAACAGTATCATCAACCCGCGCTTCACCGTCAAATGGTTTAATCGTTTCTTCAAGGTGTTCGGAAAATATTTCGGCCTTTTCCTTGTCTCCTTTCGACCAATCCCCCGTTATTTTTCCGTATGCATCTTTGGCTTTTTCATGCCTTTCATAGCTTTCCAAAGCGAATAGTTAGAAGTTTTTTCCGCCGTTAGACTTTCGAGATACATAGAGATGTCACGATTTTTAAAGTTCCTTTTTAAAGGAGTCCCAATTAGTTCTTTTGCTAGTTAGTTTTGGTAGATCGTCCTTTTCGCGTAAACCTCCGCTGGTAATTATCAGAATGACCGGCGAATGGTCAGAAGAGAGATTAAAACATTCTTCAATTTTGACTAAGTTTTCAGCTACTTCTTTTGCGATAAAACAGTCCATGAGGTCTGGTGTTTTTGCCATATCCGAAGGCCAATTGGTGGGTTTGCCAGACGAGTAAAAGTTGACCTCAGACACCATACCGGCTTCGAATAGAATTCGACCTTTTTGTGAGATAAATTTGGAGGTGTGTATTGCGTTGAAATCTCCGCCAATTACAAAGTTCTGTTCAAGTGAGTCAAATATGCCTCTAAAATCATTTTTTCTAGCCTCGCTCGTGGAGGACAATAAATAGACGCAAAGTTATTTATAATGTGTTTAATGCTTACGCTAACCGAGCTTATTTGCATTCCATCAAGCTCATTTATTTCACCCGGGGAGTGATCAGCGCTGTAACCTCTAATTTGTATATCTGATTCTTTCCTCAAATGCGTTTCCTATACCAGGCATGTATGTATCAATATCGTTTTTGTGAAGGAATGCTTCAAACATGTTACTACTTTTATAAAGCTTTTCATAATTTAAACGGGAGTTGGTGTGCCTCGAAGCCTCGAAGCCTCCTTTATTTTCGAGTTTGTCCAGTTTCGCGAACATACGTTTGTTGATTTGGTTTTGCTCTTCAAGTCTCGCAGGTATTGCGGAGAAAGCTTGATGGACTGGATCAGGCGCCGTATTAGCAACTCGATTGTTTGCTTGTATCGCGGCTTCAGCGTACGTTTGCGGGTCGTGATTCGTCGATTTTTGTAACTCAATTTTCCGTACTGTCGTCTGCGGTGGTTTGGACATTTCCTTAGTCCTTGCGCTGCGCCTTTTCTGCAGCTCTTTAGCTACTACACAGCCGCGATAGTTTGCTGGATGTTTTCCCTTTTATTTAATGCGAGGTCTATTCGGACGTGGCGTAATAGAGGCTTTTACGGCTATTGAAGAACAGGCGAAACTTGTTGGCCTTGAAGTAAATGAGGACTAAACTAAATATGTGCTAACAACAAACAAACAATCATTTGTCCACCGACTAGGACAAAATTTCACTGTTGATAGCAGCAACTTCGAGATAGGTAAGGAGTAAATCTACCTCGGGTATACATCATCCCCACAAATGACATTTTAGTGAAGATTCGTCAAAGAATTACCCTAGGCAAACGCTGCTACTTCGGTTTGGCAAAACAAATGGGTTCAAAACTCCTGACTCGAAGGACAAAGTGTTCTACAAAACCCTTATCCTGCCAGTTCTGCTATACGGCGCCGAGTGCTGTAGGGACGATAAGCAGGAAAGGAGAGTTAATACTGGGATCCTTTGAAAGAAAAATCGTTCGACGGATATTTGGTCCTGTGTGCGAGGAGGGCGAATGGAGGAGAAGATACAACCGCGAACTCTATGAGCTGTACCAAGATGTGGATGTAGTTCGAAAAGCTAAAACTCGTCAACTACATTGGCTCGGCCATATCGAGCGAATGGACAACAAGGCTCCAGCCAAGAGGATCTTCGAATCCCAGCCCTCAGGTTCGAGACGACAAGGAAGACCTAAACTCCGTTTAAAAGACCAAGACTTCGCGGATGCCAGAGCGCTTGGTCTGCACAACTGGAAGCAGCGTGCGCGGGATCACAGAGAATGGAAGGCTGCCGTATCTCAGGCAGGGACCTTCATGGGTCGGGAGGCCGTTAAGTAAGTAAGGTAAGCAATGGAAACAACAAATAGAATATTAGAAAATGCATAATAATTGGAACGGTTAGGAAAAATAGAGTGTGGCGGAGCACTCCACATTCGGGTTGTGCACAAAGAAAAGAATCCTTATATTTTAGAGTACGTCCGAATACAGGCTTTAGGGTAAACTGATGGGCATTCCTGGCAAGACGGGTATTGCGATTGAAATATTGTAAGGGTGGAATGCATCTGGCTATTTTGTTCGAGCACTTATGGCGGAAATAACCGTAAAACAATGACAGGCGAGAGATATTGCGACGATGACGAAGAGAGTCAAGTGATTTCGCGATGTGTCGATCGCCAATAAGTTTCCCTGCACGTTTTTGGATCCTGTCAAGTAGCTCCAAATATGTTATTGGTGCACCAGACCAGATATGAGCGTTGTACTTAAGTTTTGGGCGAATAAACGCCTTGTAGATTCTAGCCAGATCAGAAGGGGTAAAATATTTCTTGCATCGCTTAAGGAAGCCTAGACATTTCGCAGCGTTCTTGGCTACATCGAATATGTGGTCATTCCAACGAAGGTTGTTATTAACACATATACCGAGAATGGAAAGTCTTTCGGATTCAGCGATGCAATGGCAGCGTATTGCGGTTTCGCTTTAATGACAGAAGACAGCATTGGGTTTTGGATGCATTAAATTTCACTCTATTGGTTTTACCCCATTCAAGAATTCTGTCAAGATCGGAATATAATGAGCTTAACATACGTTGCCATTCCAGTTCGACGCCCGAAGATGAGACGCGTTGGCCAGGAAACGAATATGTAAAGCCGAGGGTGCTTTCATCGGCGAAGGAATGAATAGGATTAGAAGTTACAGACAGTAGATCATTTATAACAATGAGAAAGAGGGTCTGAGACAAAACGAAGCCTTGGTAATTTGCAGACTTGAAACCGTCCAAAACAATTTGCATTGAATATATCGAAAGGAAATTGCCAATCCATCGAAGAAGGGTATCATCGATCCCAAATACACGCATTTTCAACAAGAGAGTTTGATGCCAAACACCGTCAAATGCGTTTGAAATATCAAGCGCAACGACCTTGCTTTCACCACCGTGGTGAATAAATTGGTTTCACTTTTCGGTTAGATATGTCATCAAATCACCGGTGGACCTGTTGCTGCGAAAACCGTACTGCGGATTTGTGTATATTGAGATCTTTAAGTACTCTTGTCACTGTACGAGTGCGAAAATTGATTGGCCCCACAGATTATTCAACGCGCTCGAGCACAGGGGCAGATAAAGCGTCGAGCTAGCCGCAAAGTCAGCAGCAACCAGATTGGCTTTATCAAAAGAGCTGACAGCTGCGATCCCATTGTAAATGAGTGTCGGAATAGATTATGAGGCCGAATTCTTAATTTTTTTAACAAACGACCAACATTTTTTACTACCGTTAGGACTTTGTAGTATTTTTTGCCCCAACTTTTGATCGTATGAGAATTTGACACGATTAATATGGGCATTGCAGTCATTTCCAGCTCGTTTGAATTTTTTTCGGTTTTCCTCAGAAAACTCACCCTGCGGTACTTCACGTGACCATCCAAGCTTACGTGCTTCCAACGCTTCATTGCCGACAAGCAGGTTTTCCAGTACGAGCGAATCCATTGCCGCACAAAATTAGAGCACTTTGAGTGGCGTTTGTGCAGAGTCCATGTGAACTCAAGATGCCAGTGTTCAAACAGTGGTAGGTCTGGAAAGCAATAGAAATAATTTGAATGAAACATTAACCGAAACAAATGAAGGGAACAACATACCATCGGATATAAGGAGTTACATAAACTAAGCTATAGTAAATAGTCTGGGGAATAGTTTTCTCGATTTTATGAGGGAAATTAATCAGGTTTCCCAAGAAGTCCCTCAGAAACAAAATCAACTCCCTGTCACCAACAACCATTACACACTCCAAAATCAACAACCTCAACAGCAGCAAAGTTAAGGTTGGAGACTCAGACCCTCCGGTAAGATATAATTATTGCAGGGAAACCGAGACAGATGTGCCGGATCCTATTAACTCACTATTGGACAGTGAAAATATAAAAATATTATCTAGATGTAAGGAAATAGAATTAGAACATTAGATACAAAGACATAATTAACACAATAATAACATAATTAGAGATAGGATATTCAATAAAAGTAAATGTATTTTCAATAAAATTTTGAAAGCCCGAAATAGATACAAAAGTAGAAAAGAAATAAGGAAGAGCATATCGTCTAACATCTTAGATACAGCTGCTGACCCAAGACCGTATTCCAAAATTAATATTGGGGATACAGAGACACTTGGTCTTTTGGACAGCGGCGCTAGATCAGCATCATGGAAAATGATTGTTTCAAATTTATTAAGGGCTTAAAATTACCTTTTTCCCATTCAATTCCGACGTGAAAACAGCTGACGGAAATAATCAGTCCATTTTTGGGATGATCAAAGCCCTAGTTTCATATAGAGCCAGCGAGAAAATTATCACTTTTTATAGTGAAAGGTCGAGTGGTTTGGTTATTTATTAAATCGAAAGCTGTCGCCGTCGATAAAATTCACCCATTGTTTCTGAAGATTCACTTGCCCTATCTTACACGCATATTCAACTTTATAATTATGTTTACTGAATATTCTAAACAATGGAAGCCAGCTAAAATTATCCCAATACCTAAAAATTCGCAAGGTGATGAATTTAATCCAATTGCTGTATTAGCCTACCTGTCAAAGGTTTTTAAAAAAATAATTCAAAAACAGACAAACTATTTTCTAACTGAAATGAAATTCCTAACTCCTATGCAGTCTGGTTTCCGGAAAAAAAACCGAACCCATCATCATCATTATCATAATATGTTGAATAAAAACAATTGAATAATAAATAAATAATAATAAAATCAAAGAATTTAATATATATGTATATAAAAAACCATTGCAAACTATTTACTACAAATATTTTACACCCAAACATTACTAATTTAGTAACATTGCAATAATACAATAATCTGTACATTTTATCCCATTTTATTAACCAAAATGGAAAAAAAAACAACCTAAGTATGTTTATTTTAAGTCACATTAAAAATTGAGAACTATTTTTTATAAGCCCAAAAAAAATTCCCATTTAATTGCAACAACTTCGTATTTATTACATACAATTTTTTTTTCATAAACATTTCAATCAAAATATCTATTAAACCTAAACTGTAGTTTGAGGAACCGTCGTGGCTAGATCCATTGTTGTTGGACAAACCGACATTTTCCAGGGAGAGTTGTTTGTTATTACATTTTTTATATAGAGCAATCAATCACAATAAACAGTTTTTTCCATACGGCGAGATTATAGTGTGCAGGAAAAAGAGAGCGTGGTAAAGCCCTCCACATTCGTATTGTATTCCAGATTGGAACATTGGCCATATTGAGGTAGAAGTTGGTAGGCTACGTCACTACGTATATAAACGGCGATACCACGATGGGAAAAGAATAATGGCACCAAGTTATATCCAGGTAGACTAAACTCCGTTAAATCGGAATCAATGCTGACCTGTGTTTCACTTAGTGCCAACACAGCTGGTTTACTGTGAATCGCATGGGCGTACAAGGAAAAAAAATTGGATCTCAACCAACGAATATTACTCACGTCCACTCTAAAATTCCCACGCATAACAAAAAAACAAACACAAAAAACTCAACTCCGACGCTAACTACGCTGGGCCGTACCGTGTAGATCCTGACGTCAGTTTTCCAAGACAAATCACTGCAGGTGTTATGCCCATACAATGAATTGCTTTGGTCTGCCAACAAAATCTACACAACGCGACCCGTTATTCGCCAAATGATACCCTACCTAGCCATATCAACTGCACGCAAAAACGTACGGCACTTGCTATAGCCAAGGAAAGCAGCAGTAAACGATAGGGAGTGGGACCAGATGGAGTGCCTAAACACAATACACTTGTTTTTTTTATTAATCACTGCACTGTACACTGATGACGGTTTTCTTTTTCACAGCGCGCGCGCGATTAGCGGTTTTTTGTTTTTATGCTTCGTACACTTCTTTGTTGTTTTTTTTTGTGTGCAAGCCGACCGCGGTGCGATTTTAAAATGCGTGTGCACGCGTCGGGTGGCAGATTGGAACTCTTTAAGATATTGCTTAGTATCGGTGGCTGTATGTTTATGCTGTGGCATAATAAATTAGAAATTGACTTTAAGTTCTCATTTGGAAGGTGTTGGATTCCAAATTAAAATGCATCACACGCGTCTAATTGATTTTCTTGGTGATTCAACGACGCGCAAGCAAATTTAAGCTCGTTCGTAGGTTGGTACAATACAGACTAGTTGTCCACAATGTCGAATTGGGTTTTTATTTGTCAGTTTTTATGGATTCGAATTCAGACGAATTTTGAGATTGGGATGATTCTTTGAGTTCATTTAGTTCGCAAGCTTTTTGGGCTTTAATGTTTTGTTTGGATTGTGTAATTTTTCCCGACAGTTATACAATGATGAACTCATAGGGTTACCAACAGCAGTATTTTGGCCCGGAGACTCCGGGAATTTGTTATAATCTCCGGGCTGCGGGCCGAGCCAACATTTCTCCGGGCCGCCAACTGTTAAATGTTTATAATTTCTCTTAACAAAAATCATTTACATTGAAAATTTGTTAGCATCCGTTTGCAGTGATAAATAGTTTGCAGATTAAATGTACAAAAAACAAAATGCATTGGCCCCCTTAGGTCTTACCTAAACTAACCTAAAATGGAAAAATAATGTTTTTTAACATTTCTCAACGATATTACCAATGTCTCTATGGTATACTTAATGTAAAAAACATCCGTGAATGCACAGCTAAGTGATACACAGAAGCGCCCAGTAGTGTAATTAAGCGCATTAAATGTGTCCTTTGTCTATTACAGCACGACCGCTGATTGGTTGAAATACTTTGGAAATTAGTGAGTTTTTTTGACGTCTTAGGCAACTAACTTTACTCTCTTCTTACCGCACTGTTATCTCAGGTTTTGCGAAGACCTCTGAAATTACTATCAAAATCAGGAGGTTTCCCATACATTTTTCAAATTTTAAAATTTCGTTGATGTGTGAGGTTTCGATGACACCCTCTCAGATTCTAGTTTTTAACACAATCTACAAGTACAAAAGCCGTTGACATTCAACTGTGTTCTTATTCACCTGCAAGTCAACTAATAGTCAGTTTATCGATTACTTGACCGTTAATGTCGGGAATTATTCGAACGTATAGGCATTGTTAGGCTTAATGCTCGAACGCAATATTTGCTTATTAGCCATCGAAAAGGCTGGCTGAAACGTCACACAAATCCCAGGTAGTTAGGTTAGGCTAGCCATAAAGCAGTTAGGTTAGGCTAGCCATAAGCATACGAAATTCAAACGTCGATTGTTTTATTAGTTTATAGGATTATACCCATGTAGCTTCTTCCTAGGTAAATAAAATCACTTCCTGCCAGTTTAACTCGCCACTGTAACCTAATTTAATTTTGTATACCCTATCCTAAGGGAATATTAATTTTGACACATAGTTTGTAACACCCCTTAATATTCGTCGTTGACCCATAAAAGTATATACATTTAGGATCAGGACCAATCCTAAGACTATTTAGCAATGTCCGTCCGTTCGTCCGTCCGTCCGTTCGTATTAACTTTTGAGGCCTTTAAAATTATGCTATGAAGCTGAAATTTAGAGCATATTCTCTTTAGGGTCCCGAAATGGTAAAGTGTTAAATGTTTTTAAATCCGCCCACAATTTAGAAATAACCATTTTAAGGCTAAAGTTAGAGAGATAGAGTATTGGAACCTTTACAAGATATGTAGGCACTGCCCTCCTTTATAAGACTATCATATAAAATTTCTTGCCACGCCTACGTCCTGTTTTCTTCGAAAATTTTCATAGAAACCGAAAAAAAATGTTTAACAAGATATTTAGAAAATATTTTTTCCAATATATCGCCCATACAAAGTTTTTGGTGACGCCCACTTTTTGGGGGCGTTTTCTTTATAAATTTCATAGAATGAAATGATATCCATCACCTTCTAAATGTTTTTTTTGGGGCATATAGGGATATGGATAGGGTATCGTACGGTTCGCCCAAAGCGGACTGTAGCCTTTCCTTATGTTCTGTGTTTGCTTTCTGTGATGTATAGGAATGTTAGGGTGGATGTGAGTAACATTCGAGGCTTAAGGGCAAACCCTTTTTCGCTATTCGCCCACGTTTCCCGAAATAAACCAGGTGTTTTGGCATTAACTGAAATACAGGTTAGTGTTGATCCTGATTCATCGGAATTCAATTTACCTGGGTATAACTTAATGCCATTATTCTCTCCCCATCGTAGTCTAACTCGTATTTCGTAGGTAAACTCGTGGTGTGACTTGAGCTGCAAAGAGGCTATCAGGGCAAAAGAGGTGAGCTTTCGGTCTTACAAGGCCAACACATCTGAGGAAAACCGGACAAAGTTTAAATGATAAATGATAATTGTGTCAAATTGTCCTATGATCAAAAGTTGAGGCAAAAAATACTACAAAGTCCCACAAGTAGTAAAAACTTTTGGTCGTTTTTCAAAAACAGTAAGAATTCGGCCTCGTCATCTGTCCCGACACTCATATACAATGGGAATCCTGCTGTCAGCTTAACAGTTAAAGCCAATCTGCTTTGCGGCTAGCTCAACACTCCCAGATTGGACTTTAACTCCTCCTGTACTCGAGCGCGTAGAATTCTCTATGGGGCCAATCCACTTTCGCACTTGTACAGTGGCAAGAGCACTTCAGGATCTTAATATACACAAATCCGCTGGTCCAGATGGTATATCCGCTATTGTTCTGAAGAGGTGTTCTTCCACTCTGGCAAAATAACACTGCGTAAGCTTTTCTATCTGTCCTATTCTTCAGGGCTCTTTCCGAGAAGATGGAAAACAGCATTTGTCCAGCCCGTCCCAAAAAAAAAGCGAATCCTCCTCCCCCTCTTCATACCGACCAACTGCACGTCCATTCCTTCCAAGGTCATGGAAACGCTGATAAACCGTCAGCTTGTGAAATATCTTGAATCCCGAAAACTTCGTATTGACCGGCAGTTGGGTTTTCGCAGCAACAGATCCACTGGTGATTTGATGACATATCTAACCGAAAAGTGGAACCAGTCTATTCACCGTGGTGGTGAATGTAAGGTCGTTGCGCTTGATATTTTAAAGGTATTTGACAGAGTTTGGCATCAAGCTCTTTTGTCGAAAATGCATGCATTTGGAATCGATGACACCTTTCTTCAATGGATCAGAAATTTCCTTTCGGACCGTTCAATTCAAGTTGTTTTGGATGGCTTCAAGTCTTCTACTCACCTCCGTTTTGTCTCTTTCGACTCTCTCGACTCTCTTTCACATTTTTATCAATGATCTGCTGTCTGCTACTTCTAATCCAATCCATTTCTTCGCGGATGACAGTACTCTTAGCTTCGCATATTCGTTTCCGGATTTACGTCCCTCATCTTCGGGCGTATATTCCCTGGCAGTATTCTTAAGTGTCATTAAAGCGAAACCTCAGTACTCTGCCATTATCCATGAATGGCACTTGCATCGCTGAAACCAAAAGGCTTTCCATACTCGGTATGTGCGTTAACAACAAACTTCGTTGGAACGACCACAACGCTGCGAAATGTCTAGGCTTCCTCAAGCGATGTAAGGAATATTTCACCCTTTCTGATCTGGCTAGAATTTATAAGGCGTTTATTCGTCCCAAACTTGAGTACAATGCTCATATCTGGTCTGGTGCACCAATAATATATATGAAACTACTGGATAGGATTCAAAAACGAGCGATAAAACTTACTGTTTTAAGTCATGGCGAAATTGATTGACTCCCTTAGTCATCGTCGCAATGTCTCATGCCTATCATTGTTATCATGATGAATGTTATCATTCCTTTAAGGAGGCTATGCAACTTACTATATTCCGTTACCCCAACGACGTTTTTTAGAGGTGTTGCGCGAATTTGCACCCGAAGTTGTTTTTCTTGCGGTTCTTTACGCCTTTGTTCTGGTAAGTGCTCGTTTTCGGGCGAAGAACCTGCTCTCCTTTTCTTACTAGGTCTTTTCTTAGGGACCTGTTTCGTTCGCGTGCTAGCTCTTCTTCGTCGGTGTGGTATTCCTGACTAGCTAAACGTGGAAGGGTACATTCGCGTTCTTTCTGGAAATGATTGTTCCTTAGAACCTTATTTTCTTCTTTTAACTGATCTATCTCTTTCTTAAGATCTCGATAGAGTAGGTCCATTTCATTAAGATTGATTCGGAGTGCTTTATTTTCTCCCTTAAAACTTGTATTTTTTCACTGAGTTCTGTTTTTCACGGGGTTATCGATCTTGATGGAGGAGATCGAGATACACTTGAACGTTTAATAAAAGGGTAAATGGATTGCAATAAGCGGCTCTCCCTCAATCCGTAGAGCCGACCTCCGAAGAAGGTGGATTTGCCAGTAAAGTCATGCCTACCTCGGGTATATTCTTTCCCCTACGCAAAGGGGGCATTACGAATTAGTTTCGGATTAGTAAAGTGAAAAATAACATGATTGCGTGAAGGATGTACGTACATGATGCCGGGCTAGACGATATGGGATTTTCCTCACGTTTTAATACCTACGGCGACCTCTTCACCGTCCATGTCGTGAGTAGATTTCTAATATATCCGGAAATTTATTATGGTCACCTGATATGCAAAAAAAATTTAAGGAAAGGCTACAGTCCGCTTGGGGCGAACTGTATGATACCCTATCGTTATCCCTATGTACCCCAAAGAAAAAAAGCATTAGGAAGATGATGGATAGCATTTTATTTCTTTCTATGAAATTTATAGCAAAAAAAAATTTTTTTTTTTTTAAAAAACGCTCCCAAAAAGTGGGCGTGGCCAAAAACTTTGTATGGGCGATATATTTATTGCAAAAAATATTGGCTAAATAAATTGTTAAACATATTTTTTCGATTTCTATGAAAATTTTCATTTTAGTGAAAAACACCCACAAAAAGTAAGCGTGGCAAAAAACTTTACATGACAACTGTTTTTGGTCGCTGATACCTTAGAATGCGGAAATGTTGGAAATGTTTACCACAACTTGACAATTTTAAAGTTATTTTTTAAGAATTTCCCATTCGTGGA
This sequence comes from Ferdinandea cuprea, assembly GCA_963576555.1. NCBI lineage: Eukaryota > Metazoa > Arthropoda > Insecta > Diptera > Syrphidae > Ferdinandea > Ferdinandea cuprea. The sequence continues at coordinate 7,174,990 of OY754962.1, forward strand.
TTTGTGGATGGCGTCTGTATTATATGCCAAGAGATGTGTACTTAATTAATTCATCGAATTCTATTTCAAATACTAGTTTACAAAAAGTTGAAAAAAAATTAAATTCTAGGCTTTTTCCCTCGACCGACCCGTGCCGCGATTTGTCAAGATTTATTTATATTCCACAGACAACTTGCATTAATTGCAAGTGAAAACACACAGAAAATTATCGCGGCTGTGAAGTAACTAAAGAACTCCAGACAAGGCCCGATTTAACAAAGAAAACGTACTTACCGATCGAAAACCGATCTAAAGGAAGAAAGAAAAAACAACTAAAGAACGCAAAATAGGGACTAAAGAAAAGCCAAACCGCCGCAGCCGAAAGAACGAAACATTGAGATACAAAGAGTTGTTAATACGGCGTCTGATCCAGTCTATACATTTTTTTTTGCAATTTTTTCGAGGCTTGAAGAGTAAAGCCATTTTTGCTTTACTTTTCGGCTCTGTCATTTTCATCGCAGTAATTGTTACATAGCTTAGTACATACTAAACTATTTGGAGCAATTGTTAAGGTGTCATTTCGGTTTTCGTCTTTCGATTGGAGTTTCGTATCTTGTATTCACCGTTCTCTTTTGTATACCCTATCCTAAGGGTATATTAATTTTGGCACATAGTTTGTAGCACCCCTTAAAATTCGTCGTAGACCCATGAAATTATATATATTTATGATCAGGACCAAATCCTAAGACTATTTAGCAATGTCCGTCCGTCCGTATAAAATTTTGAGACTCTTAAATGTATGCTAGGAAGCTGAAATTTAGAGCATATACTCTCTGGGGTCCCGAAATGGTAAAGTATTCAAAGTTTTTAAATCCGCCTACTTCCACGCCCACAATTTAAAAAAAAACCGATTTTAGGCTAAAGTTAGAGAGATAGAATGTTAGAACCTTCACAAGATATGTAGGCACTACCCTCTTTTATAAGTTTGCTATATAAAGTTTTTTTGCCACGCCTACTTTTTGTGGGCGTTTTTCACTAAAATGCTGTTTTCATCGAACATTTTCATAGAAACCGAAACAAAATATTTAACAATATCTTTTCCAATATATCGCACATACAAAGTTTTTGGCCACGCCTACTTTTTGGGGGTGTTTTTTTAAAAAATATATTTTTTTTTAATTTAATAGAATGAAGTAAAATGCTATCCATCATCTTTATACCCTATCTTAAGGGTATATTAATTTTGACACATAGCTTGTAACATACCCATAAAAGTATATATATTTATGATCAGGACCATATCCTAAGACTATTGAGCAATGTTCGTACGCAATTTTTAGGCCTTTAAAATAAAGCTAGTATGCTGAAATTTGCAATATATACTCCCTAGGGCTCCGAAATGGTTAAGTGTACAATTTGTTGGAATACGCCCACTGCCACGCCCACAATTTCAAGAAAAAGAACCGTTTTAAAGCTAAAGTTGGGGAGATAGGGTGTTGCAACATTGACAAGATATATAGGCACTGCCCTTCTTTATAAGTTTTTCACTTAAATGGTATTTTCATAGATACCGAAAAAAAATGTTTAACAAAATTTCTACCCAATATTTTTTCCAATATATCGGCCATACAAAGCTTTTGGCAATGCCTACTTTTGGAGGGCCTTTTTTCAATAAATATTTTTTATTTTAAATTTAATAAAATGAAGTAATATGTTATCCATCATCTTCTTATTGCATTTTTTTTTGGGGCATATAGGGATAAAGATATGGTATCAAACTGTTCGCCCCCAGCGGACTGTAGCCTTTCCTTCTGTTTTTTTTCTTTTTGGCTCTATATTATAAAATTGTAAAAATGGAGTGCAGTGCAATTAAATGCCTTGAGTCAAGAAATTCCAGCAGTCCCCTTTTTGCCTACTATGGGCAATGCGGCATGACATTTAATGCCAAATGTGTTCGATCGATTGTTGCCTTCAAAGATAAAATAAATACTTCTGATATTTATACTTTTGAGCATTATGGTATTGCCCTCTTTCTTTGTTGGTTAGTTTCTTGGAAAAGAACACGTGAAATCCCCACCTCCGCACCCAATTCAAAGGCCAAACGAATAAACCTTAGGAGTCTTCGTAATACCAGTAATTAAGATCCCAAATATATTATTGAACCTGTACAAAATGAGATTCCTGCCTTAAAAGCTAACGCTGCTACTGTAATTGAATCTATTCCAAGACCTAAAACTATTTTTATTTCCCGCTGAAAACCCACTACTTCCTGTGCTGATGTCATTTGGTTTCGGAAAAACTTGTTCCAAATGAGGATTCAATTAAATCCACGAAAATTTGCAAACCTGACAGATATGTTGGCCCTTTTAAAATTGTTGCGTCTTCTCCCTACTTTCATTCATTCGCCCCTCGTTATTCTAAAAAAACACAACTCAGACCATTCCTCCGCTTTAAAAAACTAGTAAGGCTGTCCTTATACTATGAAAATGTAAGGGGACGCAGCTCAAAAACCACTGAAATTTACTTACACTCTTAAGTCCTTGGACATGACATCTTCTCCTTGACTGAAACATGGCTTAATGACAGTATTTTGGACACGGAACTCTTTAATCCTGAGTTTTTAGTTTATAGAATTGATCGTCATATAAATAATCTTAATGTGATGGAAGGAGGTCTGTTGATTGACACGTTCTAATCTTGAGTCATGTAAGATCGACTTTCCATTCGACGTTAATATTGAACTCATTTGTATAAAAATCATATTAATGGATAAATATTTATACGTGGTTAATGCGAAAATGCCGTCGTATCGTGTGAGTTGTCTTTGTTACTTCACCAGATTTTTGACATATCTTGTTGTGATAGCACTATTTTACTACTTGGCGACTTCAATCTTCCTCATATCGGGTGGTAATCTTCTGAGCATGAATCTCATCTCTGTTAATACAGTAGTTGTAGATTCTCATTCCAGTATTTCTAACTTAGACAAATATTATTCTACCCTGGATGTTTTTATTGGCATAGGCGGACATTTGTACGAAAATAGTAATTCGTATGATCGTTCAGACACTTTTGACTTTCGGAAAGCTAATTTAGATAGGCTTTCTGAAGAAATAAATTAATTTGACTTCAATTTGTCTCTTCTTCCAAATATTGACGATGCAGTAGAATACTTTTATACTTTCATGAAAGACTGTGTGAATAAAGTGATTCCCGTAAAATTAACCAGATATAGTCAAATTTCCCATCCCTGGTACAATAAAGAATTAAAATCTACAACAACGCAACAAGGCTTGGAAGATATATATAAAAAGCCTTTTCAATCTGATTTCCGAAAGTATTTATCTCTTTTTTATGATTTTAAAATACTATCATTTTCACTTTACAATGACTATGTAAATAAAATGGACCGCTCTCTTAAAAATGACCCAAAACGTTTTTGGGGTTTTCTGAATTCGAAAAAGAAATCTGTTGGATACCCAGCTAATATTTCTTATAAAACTTGTATAAGTTCTGACTCTGTAGCTGCAAGGAATTTATTTGCTATTAAAGTAAGTTATTTTAGTAAGTTAATTGGTGACTCACCTCTACACATTGATAAACATTATTTTATTTACTTGAATAATTGTTCCCAAATATCTTCTTGTAATTTTTCATTTGATTTGGATACAATTTCAAGATTTATCTTTTCTTTAAACAATGACTACTCGTCCGGTCCCGATGGGATTGTACCGATTGTTCTTAAAAAATGTAGTCAAGCCCTTGGTCCACATCTAAAGAACTTGTTTGATTTGTCCATAAGTACAAAGTGCGTATGTCACACATGTATTTAAAAAGGGTGTAAGAGGTGATATTACTAATTATAGACCAATCTCAAAGCTTTCGTGTATTCCAAAGTTTTTTAGCAAATTGTGTGCGAAAAGTTAATATATCTGTTTCGGAAAATAATCTGTAATGAACAGCGTGGGTTTGTACAAGCCCGTTCCACTGTCACAAATTTGTTATATTTCCTGAACACTTGTTCAAACTCCTTAGAAAATAATAATTAAGTCGATTGCATATACACAGACTTCTCTAAGGCTTTTGACCAGTTATCCCATTAAATAATCGAATTTAAGCTCAATGCTTATGGGTTTCCACAGCTTCTTGTCAATTGGATTAACTCATGTCTTAGGCTAAGAGACTATCGAGTACGGACCATATTTCTCTTTGTTTGCGGCCAAAATTCATTATGAAAAATTACCCCAAGCTTTGGGAAAAAAATGAAAATTAGCCCCAAAACAAAAATTAACAATGGCCCCATAAATTAAAATTCTTTTTCAAAATGAAAAATGACCCCAAAAGAGGTCACTCGAATGAAAATTCTACTGCAAAATAAAGGCCGCCAAGCTTTATTATGTTTTTTAAAATTCTTAATGATTTCGTGATGGTAATGGGATATAGGGGGCATGCTTCTCCCCTGCTTGGTTTCACTGTCATATTAAGAGAGGACGCGAGGTTGGTTATATGCAAACTTTGTTTATACCCAATGAATTTTGCATATACCCAACATCACACATACTCCTAATCTAACAGCGAAACCTAGCAGGGTGGTTGCACGGGGGGGCGCATGTCCCACCATATTCCATTCTACGATCTTGTTTAATTGAATACCTTTCAATGGGAAAAGGGACCTGTAATTTGTAGGCCCGTATAAGTTTGTTATATAAAGTTTTTTGCCATGCCCACTTTTTGTGGGCGTTTTTCACTAAAATGCGGTTTTCTTCGAAAATTTTCATAGAAATCAAAAAAAATATTTTACAAAATATTTCGGCAATATTTTTTTTTAATAATATCGCCTATATAAAGTTATTGCCTACGCCCACTTTTTGGGGGCGTTTTTAAAAAAAATATATATTTTTTTTTATAAATTTCATAGAATGAAATGAATTGCTATCCATAGCCTTCTCAATGCTTGTTTCTTTGGTGTACATAGGGATATGGATAGGGTAGCATACTGTTCGCCCCAAGCGGACTGTAGCCTTTCCTTTTGTTGATGATATTTATTACTTTCATGTTTTATGAAATGTGTTTGTTATTCTCTTTGTTATTTATGATTATCATATTCTCTTTATTTATTACATAGTTTTCTTTTATTTAGTTATTGATGTGTATCTACTACCTGTATGTACTGATTGCTTAGTGTAGAATACTATTACATCGTTTACTCCTAGAGTTAACTTTTTATTTATTTGCTTTATATAATTAACTTTTGGCTATCTGGAGCTTGATACTTGATATTTTAAATAAAAGTAAACACCATTTTACAAGTACTTAATGATAATTAATTCAATCAATTTGTATGTTATTAACAGAATACGTAAATAAATAATCATGACTTACATTCTAAAATGTGACCCAAATAGGTACTCCGGCACGGCACACATCTTGCCATTAGTTGTCTGTTTGTCTGGAGAAACTTTAATTAGATATATTTATTTAGAAGAAAACAGCATTTTAGTGAAAACCACCCACAAAAAGTAGGCGTGCCAAAAAACTTTACATGACAACTGTTTTTGGTCGCTGATACCTTAGAATGCGAGTTGGAAATGTTTACCACAACTTGACAATTTTAAAGTTATTTTTTAGGCATTTCCCATTCGTGGATTTGTGGATGGCGTCTGTATTATATGCCAAGAGATGTGTACTTAATTCATTCATCGAATTCTATTTCAAATACTAGTTTACAAAGAGTTAAAAAAAAAATTAAATTCTAGACTTTTTCCCTCGACCGACCCGTGCCGCGATTTGTCAAGATTTATTTATATTCCACAGACAACTTGCATTAATTGCAAGTGAAAACACACGGAAAATTATCGCGGCTGTGAAGTAACTAAAGAACTCCAGACAAGGCCCGATTTAACAAAGAAAACGTACTTACCGATCGAAAACCGATCTAAAGGAAGAAAGAAAACATAAGGAAAGGCTACAGTCCGCTTGGAGCGAACAGTATGATACCCTATCCCTATCCCTATATGCCCCAAAAAAAACCTTAAGAAGATGATGGATAGCATTTTATTTCATTCTATAAAATTTAGAAAAAAAAAAAACATTTTTTGAAAAAACGCCCCCAAAAAGTGGGCATGGCCAAAAACTTTGTATGGGCGATATATTGGAAAAAATATTGGCTAAATATCTTGTTAAACATTTTTTTTCGGTTTCTATGAAAATTATCGAAGAAAACAGCATTTTAGTGAAAAACGCCCACAAAAAGTAGGCGTGGCAAAAAACTTTATATGACAAACTTATAAAGGAGGGCAGTGCCTACATATCTTGTGAAGGTTATAACCCTCTATCTGTCCATCTGTAGCTTTAAATCGGTTTTTTCTAAAATGTGGGCGTGGCAGTGGGCGTATTCAAAAAAATTTTACACTTAACCATTTCGGAGCCCTAGGGAGTATGTGGTCCAAATTTCAGCTTTCTAGCTTGAATTTAAAGGCCTAAAAATTGCGTACGGACGGACGGACGGACGGACGGACGGACATTGCTAAATAGTCTTAGGATTTGGTCCTGATCATAAATATATATACTTTTATGGGTCTACGACGAATATTAAGGGGTGTTACAAGCTATGTGTCAAAATTAATATACCCTTAGGATAGGGTATAAAAACAACTAAAGAACGCAAAATAGGGACTAAAGAAAAGCCAAACCGCCGCAGCCGAAAGAACGAAACATTGAGATACAAAGAGTTGTTAATACGGCGTCTGATCCAGTCTATACATTTTTTTTTGCAATTTTTTCGAGGCTTGAAGAGTAAAGCCATTTTTGCTTTACTTTTCGGCTCTGTCATTTTCATCGCAGTAATTGTTACATAGCTTAGTACATACTAAACTATTTGGAGCAATTGTTAAGGTGTCATTTCGGTTTTCGTCTTTCGATTGGAGTTTCGTATCTTGTATTCACCGTTCTCTTTTGTATACCCTATCCTAAGGGTATATTAATTTTGGCACATAGTTTGTAGCACCCCTTAAAATTCGTCGTAGACCCATGAAATTATATATATTTATGATCAGGACCAAATCCTAAGACTATTTAGCAATGTCCGTCCGTCCGTATAAAATTTTGAGACTCTTAAATGTATGCTAGGAAGCTGAAATTTAGAGCATATACTCTCTGGGGTCCCGAAATGGTAAAGTATTCAAAGTTTTTAAATCCGCCTACTTCCACGCCCACAATTTAAAAAAAAACCGATTTTAGGCTAAAGTTAGAGAGATAGAATGTTAGAACCTTCACAAGATATGTAGGCACTACCCTCTTTTATAAGTTTGTTATATAAAGTTTTTTTGCCACGCCTACTTTTTGTGGGCGTTTTTCACTAAAATGCTGTTTTCATCGAACATTTTCATAGAAACCGAAACAAAATATTTAACAATATCTTTTCCAATATATCGCACATACAAAGTTTTTGGCCACGCCTACTTTTTGGGGGTGTTTTTTTAAAAAATATATTTTTTTTTAATTTAATAGAATGAAGTAAAATGCTATCCATCATCTTTATACCCTATCTTAAGGGTATATTAATTTTGACACATAGCTTGTAACATACCCATAAAAGTATATATATTTATGATCAGGACCATATCCTAAGACTATTGAGCAATGTTCGTACGCAATTTTTAGGCCTTTAAAATAAAGCTAGTATGCTGAAATTTGCAATATATACTCCCTAGGGCTCCGAAATGGTTAAGTGTACAATTTGTTGGAATACGCCCACTGCCACGCCCACAATTTCAAGAAAAAGAACCGTTTTAAAGCTAAAGTTGGGGAGATAGGGTGTTGCAACATTGACAAGATATATAGGCACTGCCCTTCTTTATAAGTTTTTCACTTAAATGGTATTTTCATAGATAACGAAAAAAAATGTTTAACAAAATTTCTACCCAATATTTTTTCCAATATATCGGCCATACAAAGCTTTTGGCAATGCCTACTTTTGGAGGGCCTTTTTTCAATAAATATTTTTTATTTTAAATTTAATAAAATGAAGTAATATGTTATCCATCATCTTCTTATTGCATTTTTTTTTGGGGCATATAGGGATAAAGATATGGTATCAAACTGTTCGCCCCCAGCGGACTGTAGCCTTTCCTTCTGTTTTTTTTCTTTTTGGCTCTATATTATAAAATTGTAAAAATGGAGTGCAGTGCAATTAAATGCCTTGAGTCAAGAAATTCCAGCAGTCCCCTTTTTGCCTACTATGGGCAATGCGACATGACATTTAATGCCAAATGTGTTCGATCGATTGTTGCCTTCAAAGATAAAATAAATACTTCTGATATTTATACTTTTGAGCATTATGGTATTGCCCTCTTTCTTTGTTGGTTAGTTTCTTGGAAAAGAACACGTGAAATCCCCACCTCCGCACCCAATTCAAAGGCCAAACGAATAAACCTTAGGAGTCTTCGTAATACCAGTAATTAAGATCCCAAATATATTATTGAACCTGTACAAAATGAGATTCCTGCCTTAAAAGCTAACGCTGCTACTGTAATTGAATCTATTCCAAGACCTAAAACTATTTTTATTTCCCGCTGAAAACCCACTACTTCCTGTGCTGATGTCATTTGGTTTCGGAAAAACTTGTTCCAAATGAGGATTCAATTAAATCCACGAAAATTTGCAAACCTGACAGATATGTTGGCCCTTTTAAAATTGTTGCGTCTTCTCCCTACTTTCATTCATTCGCCCCTCGTTATTCTAAAAAAACACAACTCAGACCATTCCTCCGCTTTAAAAAACTAGTAAGGCTGTCCTTATACTATGAAAATGTAAGGGGACGCAGCTCAAAAACCACTGAAATTTACTTACACTCTTAAGTCCTTGGACATGACATCTTCTCCTTGACTGAAACATGGCTTAATGACAGTATTTTGGACACGGAACTCTTTAATCCTGAGTTTTTAGTTTATAGAATTGATCGTCATATAAATAATCTTAATGTGATGGAAGGAGGTCTGTTGATTGACACGTTCTAATCTTGAGTCATGTAAGATCGACTTTCCATTCGACGTTAATATTGAACTCATTTGTATAAAAATCATATTAATGGATAAATATTTATACGTGGTTAATGCGAAAATGCCGTCGTATCGTGTGAGTTGTCTTTGTTACTTCACCAGATTTTTGACATATCTTGTTGTGATAGCACTATTTTACTACTTGGCGACTTCAATCTTCCTCATATCGGGTGGTAATCTTCTGAGCATGAATCTCATCTCTGTTAATACAGTAGTTGTAGATTCTCATTCCAGTATTTCTAACTTAGACAAATATTATTCTACCCTGGATGTTTTTATTGGCATAGGCGGACATTTGTACGAAAATAGTAATTCGTATGATCGTTCAGACACTTTTGACTTTCGGAAAGCTAATTTAGATAGGCTTTCTGAAGAAATAAATTAATTTGACTTCAATTTGTCTCTTCTTCCAAATATTGACGATGCAGTAGAATACTTTTATACTTTCATGAAAGACTGTGTGAATAAAGTGATTCCCGTAAAATTAACCAGATATAGTCAAATTTCCCATCCCTGGTACAATAAAGAATTAAAATCTACAACAACGCAACAAGGCTTGGAAGATATATATAAAAAGCCTTTTCAATCTGATTTCCGAAAGTATTTATCTCTTTTTTATGATTTTAAAATACTATCATTTTCACTTTACAATGACTATGTAAATAAAATGGACCGCTCTCTTAAAAATGACCCAAAACGTTTTTGGGGTTTTCTGAATTCGAAAAAGAAATCTGTTGGATACCCAGCTAATATTTCTTATAAAACTTGTATAAGTTCTGACTCTGTAGCTGCAAGGAATTTATTTGCTATTAAAGTAAGTTATTTTAGTAAGTTAATTGGTGACTCACCTCTACACATTGATAAACATTATTTTATTTACTTGAATAATTGTTCCCAAATATCTTCTTGTAATTTTTCATTTGATTTGGATACAATTTCAAGATTTATCTTTTCTTTAAACAATGACTACTCGTCCGGTCCCGATGGGATTGTACCGATTGTTCTTAAAAAATGTAGTCAAGCCCTTGGTCCACATCTAAAGAACTTGTTTGATTTGTCCATAAGTACAAAGTGCGTATGTCACACATGTATTTAAAAAGGGTGTAAGAGGTGATATTACTAATTATAGACCAATCTCAAAGCTTTCGTGTATTCCAAAGTTTTTTAGCAAATTGTGTGCGAAAAGTTAATATATCTGTTTCGGAAAATAATCTGTAATGAACAGCGTGGGTTTGTACAAGCCCGTTCCACTGTCACAAATTTGTTATATTTCCTGAACACTTGTTCAAACTCCTTAGAAAATAATAATTAAGTCGATTGCATATACACAGACTTCTCTAAGGCTTTTGACCAGTTATCCCATTAAATAATCGAATTTAAGCTCAATGCTTATGGGTTTCCACAGCTTCTTGTCAATTGGATTAACTCATGTCTTAGGCTAAGAGACTATCGAGTACGGACCATATTTCTCTTTGTTTAGGGCCATATTTCATTTTGTTTGGGTAAATTTTTAATTTTTTAGTTTGCGGCCAAAATTCATTATGAAAAATTATATTTTACAAAATATTTCGGCAATATTTTTTTTCAATAATATCGCATATATAAAGTTATTGCCCGCGCCCACTTTTTGGGGTCGTTTTTAAAAAAAATATATATTTTTTTTTTATAAATTTCATAGAATGAAATGAATTGTCATCCATAGCCTTCTTAATGCTTGTTTCTTTGGTACATAGGGATATGGATAGGGTAGCATACTGTTCGCCCCAAGCGGACTGTAGCCTTTCCTTTTGTTTAAGTATGTTTATGTTATTACTCGATGATATTTATTACTTTCATGTTATATGAAATGTGTTTGTTATTCTCCTTGTTATTTATGATTATCATATTCTCTTTATTTATTACATAGTTTTCTTTTATTTAGTTATTGATGTGTATCTACTACCTATATGTACTGATTGCTTAGTGTAGAATACTATTACTTCGTTTACTCCTAGAGTTAACGTTTTATTTATTTGCTTTATATAATTAACTTTTGGCTATCCGGAGCTTGATACTTGATATTTCAAATAAAAGTAAACACCATTTTAAAAGTACTTAATGATAATTGATTCAATCAATTTGTATGTTATTAACAGAATACGTAAATAAATAATCATGACTTACATTCTAAAATGTGACCCAAATAGGTACTCCGGCACGGCACACATCTTGCCATAAGTTGTCTGTTTGTCTGGAGAAACTTTAATTAGATATATTTATTTACACACAAATAAGCAACATAGTTTTCTGTACTGTACTTACTTTCTTGGCATGTGGAATGTTGTCCTGTAGAGACCCGAGACAATGAAATTAATCAGGTAGTATTGATTTATTGATGTAGCACACCACGGTAAACGAATAAAAGGTTCACTTGGTAAGGTTTGTTCCTGGAAGGAGTTTCGGATTAGTAAAGTGAAAAGTAATATGATTGCGTGATTGATGAGTACATATGTACATACATGATGCCCGGCTAGACGATTCTTCTCCACGTGCCTACGGCGACCTTTTCACCATCCATGTCGTCAGTAGACCTTCGCCATATCCGGTGATTTGTTATGGTCACCAGAAATACAAAAAAAAAATATTTATTAGCAGATAAACAGAACTACTATTGATCGCATCTGTAATATGTGGGGTGTGAATATAGTGTAACAGTTCGCAGAAGGAGTTGTTAAATTCGCGGATAAATTGTTGTAACTGTAAGTTTCGTTATTTAAATCAATTTAGACTCAGCTTTTTAGATTATATTTTGGATCAACTAATATAATGCTTTTGTGGTAGAAATAAAAATGATTAATTCATATACACTTAAATTGAATTGTTCGCAATTCGTTTTCATGTAAATAGTGCTTTACATCTTATCTAAAAAAAACGGATCTGAATTGATTTAAATAGCGACATATTATATTCGCAATCCATATAAGAAAAACGCGATCCACAAATCCATTCGTTTAAACATAACCTTTAAGGACTATTCAAATGAGAGCCAATTGCGAACTGCGATTAAGGGAAAATTCTTAAATTCTGACAATTCATTTACATGACAACTGTCTTTAATCACTGATACCTGAGAATACGAGTTGGAAATGATTACTGCAGAATGTGATGGTTTTAAAGTTATTTTTTAGCAATTTCCCATTCGTGGATTTGTGGATAGCGTCTGCATTATGTGCCAAGAGATGTGTACTTAATTAATTCATCGAGTTCTATTTTAAAAAAAATTAAAAAAAAACTGAAATTCTAGAGTTTTTCCCTCGATTGACCCCCGCCGCGATTTGTCAAGATTTATTTACATTCCACAGACAACTTGCATGAATTGCAAGGAAAAACAACCGACAAATTATCGCGGCTGTAGCTAAAGAACTCCAGAAAAGGCCCGATTTAACAAAGAAAACGTATTTACCGATCGAAAAACAATCTAAAGGAAGAAAGAAAAAACAACTAAAGAACGCAAAAAAACGAAAAATTGAGATACAAAGAGTTGTTAATACGGCGCCTGATCCAGTCCATTTCGAGGCGCACCAACTTGCGTTATAAGGCTTTATTAAAATAGTATCATGAAACGCGAATGTCCTTTAGCATAAAATCGACGGGTTAGAAGTATTCCTTCACAAAAACGATATTGATATATGCCTGGTGTCTGAAACGCATTTGACGAAAGAATCAGGTATGAAAATAAGATGTAACAGCGGTTATCACGCATATCACCCATCAGAAAGGGCTAGAGCTAAAAAAGAGCTTATAAAAGGGCTTCTTTTATAAAAGACACCACTGATCACTCCCCTAGTACAATAACTGAGCTTAAAGAAATGCAAAAAAGCACGCTTAGCGCAAAAATTAAACACATACGTTATTCATAAAACATAATCAACGACGAATTAACTCTGATTTGCTTTTAATTATACTTTAGTACACTATTTCTATTTCATTACGAAATACACAGTTTGAAACTTGTATACCCTATCCTAAGGGTATATTAATTTTGACACATAGTTTGAAACATCCCCTAATATTCGTCGTTGACCCATAAAAGTGTATATATTTATGATCACGACCAAATCCTAAGACTATTTAGCAATGTCCGCCCGTCCGTCCGTCCGTATCAACTTTTGAGGCCTTTAAATTTATGCTATAAAGCTGAAATTTAGAGCATATACTCCTTAGGGTCCAATGGTAAAGTGTTAAAAGTTTTTAAATCCGCCCGCTACCACGCCCACAATTTAGAAAAAAACCATTTTAAGGCTAAAGTTACAGAGATATAGTATTGGAACCTTTACAAGATATGTAGGCACTGCCCTCCTTTAGGAGTCTGTCATATAAGATTTTTTGCCACGCCTACTTTTTGTGGGCTGTTTTCACTAAAATGTTGTTTTCAGCGAAAATTTTCATAGAAACTGAAAAAAAAATGTTTAACAAGATATTTAGAAAATATTTTTTCCAATATATCGCCCATACAAAGTTTTTGGCCATGCCCACTTTTTGGTCGCGTTTTTTCAAAAGTTTTTTTTTTATTTTTTTATAAATTTCATAGAATGAAATGATATCCATCACCTTCTTAATGCTTTTTTTTGGGGCATATAGGGTATCGTACTGTTCGCCCCAAGCGGACTGTAGCCTTTCCTTATGTTTTTAGTATAATTTTTAATCAGTGTTTTCAAAACCGTTCATCAAATGAAAATCAGTTATTACAGGATTCAAATTGTGTTATGAGTAAAACAATGATCAACTTTTTAATTGATAATTAGTTAATCATGAATCAAAAGGCAATTAAGAAAATCTAATGAATACGGCTGAGAACATATAACTTTAAGTCTATTTATTGTCCTCCTCGAGCGACGTTAGAAAAAAATTTATTTCAGGAGCATATTTGACTAACTTGGACATAATTTTTTAATTGGCGGAGATTTGAATGCAAAATACACCTTCTGGTGTTCCAGATGTATCTCATTACTGAATTAGTAAAAGAAAACCGATGGCAACAATCTCGTGCCTTGCAGCATAAAACAATCTTAACTAATCTTTGCAGCAAACTGAAAAGAGATATTCGGGATTTAAAAAACCTTAAAAGCCTAACGGCGAAAATAAGTTCAAATTATTCGCTCTGGAAAGCTATGAAAGGTATGAAAAAAACAAAGATACAAGTGTCATCTATCAGGAAAAACAGTGACGAATGGGCGGATGACGCTGGTTCAACCACGGGTACCTGACGATTTTCAGATAAGAAAAGTATCGTTGGTCGAACTCTGTCGTGAAATACGAAAATTCAAATTAAACTGTGGATATGATCTTACAATGGGTCTGGTTCTTAAAGAGTTGGTCAGAAAACACAAATTAAGTTTGTTTACCTCATAAACGCTTCGATTAAGCTGTTGTATGTTCCCCGACGAAGGAAGATAGCTGGGGTTATAATGCCAGGAACACATAAATATGACCTTAGGATAGGAATGGGAGAAGAAGAAATAGGGATTGGTTGAGTGCGAGCAGACGTGGCATGCTTGGGATGCTCAGCCTCACTCAACCAAGCCTACAAAAAAACATAAATCAAGCCAAAAAAGACTTGCTTTTTTTCCTCAGATAGTGGACGGAAGTCCACCACACTTCAGGGCGCTGCTTGTGTTGGTACAGCGTGGTCTTACCCTCCCAACCTGGAAATTCCGGCCATGAATCTCTCTGATGGTGATGTCGTTGCCCTTAATCAGACAATGACGCCCTGAAAAATCGCTTATGACCCAATCATGACCCGAATTGTCATGGCCAAATCAAAACACTCAACAATTAGCACATACCTTAAACATTTTTTAGCAAATAGAATAAATAAATAACAAAAGAATATATATATACAAATAAATAATGAAAAATATATAAATAAATAACACTTACAAAAATAAAACTACAGTACAAGTTTGGTTTCATCCATTCCGCCTCCCTCCCTGGTATGCTCTAAACTTTTTACCTTACAAAACAAATTCTATAATTTCCCTACTTAGAGGAAGCTGCTCAAAAGAAGTTTTAGCAAATACTAAGCGGGACAGTACGATACCCCATCCATATCCCTATATGCTCCAAAGAAAAAAGCATTAGGAAGATGATGGATAGCATTTTATTTCATTTTATTAATTTAATAAAAAAAATTTTTTTTTAAAAAAAACGCCCCCAAAAAGAGGGCGTGGCCAAAAACTTTGTATGGGCGATATGTTGGAAAAAATATTGGGTAAATATCTTCTTTCACATTTTTTTTCGGTTTCTATGAAAATTTTCGAAGAAAACAGCATTTTAGTCAAAAATGCCCACAAAAAGTAGGTGTCGCAAAAAACTTTATATGACAAACTTATAAAGGAGGGCAATGCTTACATATCTTGTGGAGGTTGTAACACTCTATCACCGTAACTTTAGCTTTTAAACGGTTTTTTCTAAATTGTGGGCATGGCAGCAGGCATATTGAAAGAATTTTTACACTAAACCAATTCGGAGCTCTAGGGAATATGGGGTCCAAATTTCAGCTTCCTAGCTTAAATTTAAAGGCCTCAACACTGCGTACGTATGGACAGACATTGCTAAATGGTCTCAGTTTTTGGTCCTAATCATAAATGTAACTAATAAAACAGACGTTCCGACACGGTTAAAAAAAACGTTTTTATTTAAAAGAAACAGCTTTACAATAAACAAGATAACTTAAACACTTCAGATTAATAATAAACTCGAGTGGGATTCATCCATTCCTTATATCTATCGACCACTTTTCACTTTAAACTTACCAGGTCACCGTGGGAACGCGGGAACTGTTAACTCAGCTTTTTCGGTTGCGCCTGCAGCTGTAACTTGATATGTCCGTTGAGTTATATGTACTGCCCCGGAAAATGAAATGAAAATAAAACATAAGGAAAGGCTACAGTCCGCTTGGTGCGAACAGTACGATACCCTATCCATATCCCTAAAAAAGAAAAAAGCATTAAGAAGGTGATGGATATCATTTCATTCTATGAAATTTATAAAAAAAAGTTTTTTTTTTAAAAAAACGCCCCAAAAAGTGGGCGTGGCCAAAAACTTTTTATGGGCGATATATTTGAAAAAAAATTTTCTAAATATCTTGTGAAACATTTTTTTTTTAGTTTCTATGAAAATTTTCGCTGAAAACAGCATTTTAGTGAAAAAAGCCCACAAAAAATAGGTGTGGCAAAAAATCGTATATGACAGTCTTATAAAGGAGGGTAGTTCCTACATATCTTGTAAAGGTTCCAATACTCTATCTCTCTAACTTTAGTCTTAAAATGTTTTTTCCTTAATTGTGGGCGTGGCAGTATGGCGGATTTAAAAACTTTTAACACTTTACCATTTCGGGACCCTAAGGAGTATATGATCTCCCCAATTTAGATCAAAATTCTCCTGAATTGTATGAGTGGGATGGTTATTTGCACTAAGTGTTTTAATTGATATCTTTAAGCTTTAATTTTTTATATTTCAAAATGAAAATTAGATTATCATCAGGATACATAGAAGATTATCACTAACAAGCTTGCAAAGTAGCTTACATTTCTATGAATTTTAAGTAAGTTTATATGTTTCAGTTTTTTCATTAATTCTTATAATTACATCTTCAAAGCTTAAATTTTTAGTGAAATTATAGCTGATCTCATCATGGTAATATAATCTTTCTTTAAATTTTACATTGGAATTAGAAAATGTTTTATTCATTATTTGGATCGTACAATTATTAATAACTATTAGATAGTTTGCGCTTAATTTTATTTTCCTATCATCACAATTATTAATTTTCTCTTGATCTTTTAAATTTTTACAAATTATGGTGCTAATCGATTTCATTTATTTCATTAATTTGTTTTATTTAGTTCTACAATTTTTGTTAATAATACAGCTTTTAAGAGGCTTTATATATTTTGCATATTGAACATTACTTAAGAACTCGTACTTTGTGTTATTTACTTCTAAAAATCCGTCTCATTTATCTCTTTTGTTGTCAGAAGACTAGGATGTATTAGTCCGTATTTATCTAAGGTTATATTATCAATTACTTAATTTAAATGTTCTAACATTCTCAATTTTACTAGTTGATCTAATTTTAGCTGTTGTAAGATAAATCGCCTTTTATTTTCTGTTAGTTCTGCATTTGATTTGTTTAATTATTTTCTGTGTGATTCTATTGCCGATTTAAGATAGAATATGCTTTCACTCAGATGTTCATTGATTTCTATCTGTTGATTAACCCGAATTATCCCACTGTAGCGTATATGGTACACCTAATTAAAAAAATATTAGTTCAGAAAAATGTATTATTATTATTATTTATTAATTTAAATCCTTTTTTGAATCTTCGCGTTGAAATATATGTAGGCTGATGTATTTATGTATCAAATTAAGTTTTTTTTTGTTCAATTAGTTGAAAAGTTGAAGTGAAGTGTATGTGTTTTTTTAAGTCATTTGTAAACCATATCTAATAATAAGTTAGAAAAACATAATATGTATATATATAAGAGTTACAAATCGTAATTTTTATATACTTTGACAATTTCAACTCTTCATGGCATGCATTTGCATTTTGATGAACCGCATATGGTACAGTGGGATAATACGTATCCTTTCGGTTTTGTTCAGGTTAACCATTAATGAGATAGTTAATTGCATTGAAGAAAGCGATAGAGATGACAATCATTCCGAAATACCAATTTTACCACCCTTACTGGAGGGGATGTAACAGATGAAGATTCAGGAGAGGAAAATGTGGTTTGTGTAGACAATTTACCTCGTAACCAGTTAGTGTATCTTACATCCGGGTTGCTTTGATAAAGAGGATGAAATACTTATTTCTTTCTTTGCCCCCCAAAAAAGGCAGGAGTTGTGAATTTTGCATGAGAAAAAAATATTTAGAGGAACCATTAACAAATTTGAGATACGATGCTTGCAGTTTAAATCCATCTTTCGATCCTTTGGGCTTGTTCTCGTTTTTTTTTCGATGAATCTATGTTTGTATCGATAACAAAATATTCTAATTTGTATGCCCAGCAATATAATCTACTGGCTGATATACAGGTTAGTGAGTTTAAGACTTTTGTTGGAATACTGATTTTGAGTGGCAACAATGTATCAAGACGAAGAATGTACAGGGAAAATTAAGAAGATTCGCAAAATGTTCTTATTTCCAAATCCATCACAAGAAATAGATTTGATCATATATTCTGAGAACTACATTATTGCGATAACACTCAACTAGATCCAAATGATCGTTACTCCAAAGTGCGGCCTTTGTTTAATCATCCGCTTCAGAAGTTTTAGCTATATGCTCCAGTTGTGGAAAATTACAATGTGGATGAATTTATGATACCCTATTTTGGACGTTATCCTACCAAACAGTTCATTAGAGGAAAGCCAATCATATGGGGCTATAAATTTCGGGTTGGAACCGCTCCATCCAGATATATAGATTGGTTTGAACCCTATCTTGGATCCAAATTATCATCAACGCTTAAAAATGTTCACTTGAAAAACAAGTAGTTCTAAACTTTTGTCATGCACTGATTGGATATATCAAATGAAAACTTAAAGTTGCGTCATGTATTTATATTTGGATATGGTAGTATATTATTCCATCGTACCATATAGGGTACACCTCACCCCCAAGTAATTGCAACACCAATCTTTATACCCTATCCTAAGGGTATATTCATTTTGACCCATAGTTTGTAACACCCCTTAACCCATAGGTAACGGCTGGTCGATATATCGACCAGCAATTTTGTCATTTTCCGTAGGCGAGGGGGAAAATCGATCTACCTGGAAGAATATGAGTTTCAATAGTTTGGTTTAATATCTAATCGAGCTGTTTTTGCGTTTTTCTCGATTTAGATTTTTGCGTGGTCTTTTACGGAAAACTGCAAAACACCTTTTTGGACAATAAAAAGAAATATTCCGGAAAAATAGGAAAATTACAGCAGCGGAATGACCGCCCGCAAACAATAGCTATTCCATGCCTGTTTTACAAAAAAAATGTTTGGGCACGAATCGCGATCTTTCGTCATGGGCTAGTTGGGCGGAGAAGGTAGCTGGTCGAGATATCGACCAATAGTACTATGCGATATACAAAAATGCACTGTAAATTTATTTCGGTTTGTAATTGGATCAAACCTTATAGCCAAGACATTTCCGTTATTTCAGCTTCCGATGGTTGATGTCACGAAACCCCCTCCAAATCATAGGGACACTTGTAAGACAAACAACATCAGGTCAATTCAAATAAGTATCCTAAGATAAATTTTCCGCTTTAGCCGCAGCTGTGTCAACAGATAAGTATATGTTACGGCGCGGCGTCATTAGCTATTGTTTTGCTTTATTGCCTATTTCATACAAGAAAAGGGTTTAGGTCATAAACTCATAAATATACCATTTTGAGTGACGGTAGGGATATGGACAGTGGTCCTAAATAAATAAAACGTCCGACCGTTCGGAAAGGGATTCCGCGATAACACATTGTTATGTAGTTCGAACAATGAAAAAGACAAACCGCGGTTCATTGGACTACTCCTTCGATAAGACGAATGAGATTTTGATGGCTCGATGGAACGACAACTCTGTCGTCACTCGAAAAATGACGACCGTGGAAATGCCTCAAATTCTCAAGGCATACAACAAGCGCATGGGTGGTGTCGATCTTTTCGACAATGCAATGAATAATTATCGCATCCGCGTTCATGGCAAGAAATGGTACTGGCCATTGTTGACCAATGCATTTGATGCAGCAATCGTAAATGCATGGAAAATTCATTGTATGCTGCGAAGACACGAAGACCACATAAATCAAGACACGAAGAAGAAAAAATGTGTCATCATGAGCCAACTAGACTTCCGTGTTTACGTAACCGAATGCTTGCTGCGCCAATAGAGAAGTGGAATCCCGAAGACTCCGAATGCAACCAAAATAAACGAAAAGGTCGCGTTGAACGATATTCGCCTCGATAGAACCGACCATGGAATCATTCACAGCGCAAAAAAACTTCCTTGTCGTGTCTGCCACAAACATGCCTCATTCAAGTGCAGCAAATGCGATGTTGCATTACACACAAAATGTGTAGCATATAAAATAACGATTTTCCATTACCATATTTATTCTATAATCGAATCTATTTATCTAATAAAATATTAAAAAAATAATTTCTGAATTTTTGGTTCACTTTTGCATTTTTGTATATCGTATGGTACTATTGGTCGAGATCTCGACCACCACCTCCACGGTACCCCTGGTCAGGTACGACTCCAATTTTTTTTGCGGGTATTCTGACCCAAAATTGGCTCGCACACCAAGTTTCAACAATTTTGAATGGACAGTTTTCGAGCCGTTACATATGGGTTAATATTCGTCATAGACCCACAAAAGCATATATATTTATGATCAGGACCAAAACCTAAGACTATTAAGCGATGTCCGTCCATCCGTCACCAATTTATACGCCTTTAAATTAAAGCTAGAAAGCTGAAATTTGGAACATATACTCCCTAGGTTCCCTATTTTTTCCAATATATCGCCTATACCAAGTTGTTGGCCACGCCCACTTTTTGGAGGCGTTTTTTAAAAAAATATGTTTTTTTTTATAAAATTTATAGAATGAAATAAAATTCTACCCATTATCTTCTTAACGCTTTTTTCTTTGCGGTATATAGGGATTTGGAGGGTACCATACTGTTCGCCCCACGCGGACTGTAGCCTTTTTCCAAAACAGACACAAACAGTGGTCTTACTTCCGAAAATCATCAAAAAAATTACAATTTAAATTCTCTGGGAGATGACTCGCTACATTCTCTTGTTTTTTTTCTAGTGCATTGAGATAGCCTGCTATTTCTTGTCTGTCACTATCACCCATCGTCCCGAACGGGACGTATTTTTTTGTAAATTTACATTTTTTTATTAATATTAATAGATATATAGTCCTAAATTTAATTTTATTGTATTATAGGTAATAGAAAAATTACAAATGAATTACAAAATATACAGAATTGATAAAGCCTTGTCTGCAGTATACGGAAATATGTCATTGTCCAATTTCTTGTAACTTTTTGGTATCTTTCTGCGCGTGTAGGAGTTGAAAAAACTATGTTTTTAATTACATTTGCAGAATCTAACTTTCCTTGTTGTCGAAGTTGCATTTGAACAGGGAATGTAGCCTGTCAGTTTTTATCCTTTTGGATCTTTCACTTAACTCTACAAAATCCGGTTGCGGCCGGCCAACAAATCTATGGGATCGGCATGGAAACGCAATTTCGAATTCAGGCCAAGTTTTGTTCTTACTTTGTAAAGCTTTTTGATACCTTTAGGATGCTAACTATCAACTTTTATATTCATATGTAAACTTATTTAACTTCTGTTTTGTCTCCTCTGAGGCATCAATTTTAGTTAAGTCTTTTACTTTTTCTGCCAAAGAAATATTATTTTGCTTTAAATTCAGTTGATGGAAAGCTTCTCAAGCATTTAGTTAGCTGATTTCTTGACAAATATAATAAAAATACATAACTTGATTGTGAGCCTGTAGCAAAATAGGAAATTCAAAAATTTTGCGAAACTTTTTCAATGTTATTCAAATCAGCGATGTCTGAGAAGATCGCAAAATATCGCACCTCTTTATGATTTTAAAGCAAATGCTAAGGTCAATTTTAAGCTAATTAATATAACAGAACTCCGCCGGAAATTTAAAGTTTTCCTTTATTAACTTTTCTTTGTTCCAAAAATACTTAATGTATCTATAATGTTGACTAGCCTTTTTTTGTCTTTTTCCTGGTTGTTACTTGCATAAAGTGTTCCTATTTGGCGTCTTCTGTGTTAATAATTTGTAATATAGTTTTAGTGCCTTGAATTATTTCAGTCTGCCGCATGTCTATGGTCAATAATCCGTTATTGCTTCTTCTGGAGACATTTTAAAAGTTGAATGATACCTATTACTGTAATTATAAACTGCCCTATGAAGTTTCTAAACAAGGGATAAATCTTGGTTTATCATGGTGACTTGTTTTCCCTGTAATGTGGAGTGAAATCTTTCTATATCACTGTTGCCCGTATGAGGTTTGATTAAAGTAGTTTGATTCCAAGTTCATTTAGAAATACCTAAAAATTGTGTGCTAAAAATTCGTTGTCGGTTATTATTTTTGTCGGTTATTATTTCGGTTATTATTACCTCTATTTTTTTTGTCCACTTTTTATTTGATAAATAGTAACCGTATGCTTTCTTAGCAAGTTTATCTATAAGCGTGAGGAACGGGTGTTTTATGAAATAATATATGTCCATGCGAAGAGTCTTATTGGGTCTCTAAGGTGTCTCGCTTATTTCGTATTTGATCTTGACTGGATTCTTTTCGTATTTTGTTTCTAAGCATAATTTACAAATGTTAATAATTTTTGTGATTTGGTTAATAAATGTTGTCCTTGAGGCTATGATACAGTGGCTCACCGCTTATTTGACCCATCACTTACTAAACATTTTAAATAAGTATAACTTTCAAACGGCATGAGATAATTGTAACGCAGAATTGTTAACTGATGCTTACACTTAAAGACAACAACTTCATTTATTTCTATTCGTATAAGGTTTCATAATTAGCAAAAAAAAAAAAAAATATTGAAAAGTTGAGTGGCACAACTTATTTGACCCACGACGTATATTGAACACCAGCGATCGCTCGATCTGCAGGATAACTGTACTTGTTTTGCCTATGCTTCAGTCATTATATTCGCAACTGGAGAAAACATTTTTAGTTTGATGTCGTTAGCGGAACACGTGTTACCACAATGGGAAAACGCACAACCCTCGAATAGCTCAACTTGTGAATTTACAACAGTCCACTGTAAAGGCAATAATTCTTCGTTTCGTTTTTGAAAACAGAGTGGAAGATAAAGGGAGAACCGCTCCAAACAAAATAATTAATACCACAGATGAGCGATATATCGTGCGAAAAGTTAAGGAAAATCCTAAGATTTCGGCATCAAAATTAGCTAGTGTGATGGGGGAAATGTTGGGAAAGTCATGTTCTGCAGAAACCGTACGCTCCGAAAAAATGATTTACATGGACGAATTGCACGCAAGAAACTTTTATTAATAAGACAAATCAAAAACGTCGTCTTCAATTCGCAAAAGACCACATCAACAAGGATTCCAGCTTCGGAGAGCACGTAATATTTGCTGATGAGTCGAAATTTTATATTTTCGGTTCCGATGGGTGACTTTACGTCTGGCGTAAAGCTAATACAGAACTGCAACCAAACATTTAAAAGGAACCGTAAAACATGGCGGTGGCAGCGTCATGGTTTGGTTCTCTATGTCTGCGGCGGGGGAGACTACAGTTCATCGAAACTACAATGGATTAGAATGTATACCTTGATATCCTTAAAAAACAATTTTCTCCAGAGTGCTGAGGATCTAGGCATAAAGGAAAATTTACGATACTACCAGGGCAACGATCCGAAAAATACGTCGGGTATAGTCTAATCCTGGCTAATTTGGAACTGTACCCACGTTATGAAACCACCGGCACAGTTACCTGATCTAAATGTAATAGAGAATTTATAGGCAATATTGGACACAAATATCCGGAAGCGAAATATATGTAACAAAATTGATCGCAAAGCTGCCATAATCGAGGAATTTTGCCCATTCCAATCACTCCGAAACTACCCAAAAATTGGTGGCAACGATTCCTAATAGGATTAAATCGGTTAGAGATAACAAGGGGGCCATACTAAGTATTAAGATTCTTGAAATGTTACCTAAATATTATGTTAATCATTATTTTTTAAGCTGGGTCAAATAAGATGTGGCACTGAATTGTGGATTATTTTTTGTTTTGTTTTGTTATTTATGAAACCGTATACGAATACAAATAAATTAAGTTGTTTTGTTTAAGTTTAAGAATTAATTAAAAATTCTGCATCTAAATTTTTTTGATATCTTGTTCCGTTCAAAAGTTTTACGTATTTTAAATTTGTTTCTTTCATGGGTATGTGATCTAATAATTGTTGCTTCTGTAAGTGGATTATTGGAGTTTTCGATTTCTTCTGGGATCCTACTAAGGAAGTCTGCTATCATATTTCCCTTCCCTTTCACATACTCAACATCGAACTGAAATGCTTGGAGTTTAAGTATCCATCTTTGGATTCTTTGGCTAAATTCTTTGCCTGCCTGTTTTTCTGATTGGTAGATGGTCTGTAATTCGTTTGAACCTTTTTCCCCACATATATGGTCTAAAGTATGTAACCGCCCAAACAACCGCCAAGAACTCTTTATCTGTGACCGCATAGTTTTCTCGTCATCGTTCAAAGATCACGACGCTTAAGACACTGGATGACCTTTTGGGTCAATACTGCTCCTATCGCATAGTTGTTGGCTTCAGTAAATATTGTGAATTTTTTACTAAAATCTGGGAATTTCAATTTCCATAGAAACCCGCTACCCCTAGCAAGCACTTCAACTGCTTATCTGTTGTCGGTAGTGGGAAATTTTGGATACATTTGATTTGATTGGGATAGGGCTTCATGCCCTCACTTGTTAAGACATGCCGTAGAAATTCAGTATTTCTTTTAAGGAAATAACATTTGCTGAATTGAATTTTTTAGTTATGCTCTGCAAGTTTTGCAAATATAATCTTTAAAGATTGTAAAGGGTGATTTTTTAGCTGGTTTGGTTTTGGCAACACTGATTTTGACAGCTGACGTGTGTTTAGTACCTTGTGTCACTGTCAAACAGCTTCAGTTTGGTTTGCAATTTAACCATGGATCGTCTTACAAATGAACAACGCTTGCAAATTATTGAATTTTACTATCAAAATTCGTGCTCGGTTCGAAATGTTCATCGCGCGCTGCTTCCATTTTATGATCGGCATTCTCGACCTTCTGAGCAGTCTATTGGGAAGATTGTGACCAAATTTCGCACCAAATTTACTTTGTTGGACATTAAACCACCAACACGTTTACGTACTGTGCGTATTGAAGAAAATATTGCGGCCGTATCAGCTAGTGTGACAGAAGACCGCGAAATGTCGATTCGGCGCCGTTCCCAGCAGTTAGGCCTTTGTTACAGCACTACGTGGAAAATTTTGCGGAAGGATTTGGGCGTAAAGCCTTTTAAGATACAGCTGGTGCAAGAACTAAAGCCAGCCGACCTACCACAACGCCGAATTTTTGGTGAATGGGCTCTTGGAAAGCTGGCCGAGGATCCGCTTTTTTATCGAAAATTTGTGTTCAGCGATGAGGCTCATTTTTGGTTGAATGGGTACGTAAATAAGCAAAATTGCCGCATTTGGAGTGAAGATCAGCCAGAAGCATTGCAACAGCTACCAATGCATCCCGAAAAAGCCACTGTTTGGTGCGGTTTATGGGCCGGCGGCATTATTGGGCCATATTTCTTCAAAGATGATGCGAATCGCAGCGTTACTGTCAATGGTGAACGCTACCGAGCGATGATAACAAACTTTTTTTTGCCCGAAATGGAAGTTCTTGACTTGCATGATATGTGGTTTCAACAAGACGGTGCCACATGCCACACAGCACGCGAAACAATGGCGCAATTGCGAGGCGAGTTTGGTGAACAGTTAATTTCACGTTTCGGGCCGGTCAATTGGCCGCCTAGATCGTGCGATTTGACACCATTAGATTATTTTTTGTGGGGGTATGCCAAGGCTAATGTGTATAGGGACAATCCCGCTTCGATTGACGCACTCAGCGGATGGGCTACCTGAGACGCAGCCGCGGTCAACATTTGCATGAAATTATCTTTAAGCATTAAATTGCAGGGTTCAAACTACCGATTCAAATAAATATTTCATTCATTTTTTCGAATTTTTTGTGTTTTTTTTTTAAAAAAAAGTTCTAAACCTCTTAAAAAATCACCCTTTATTTGTTCTTTGAGGCTGGTCGAGAAAACCAAAATATATAGTTTAAGTAGAGAACGTATATGTTATTGATTTGGTCCCTGAGAATGTTGTTCATTAACTTTTGAAAGGTTGCTTGCGCATTCTTGAGACCAAATGGCATTAACGTATTCATGTAATCTATTTGGGGTTACGAACGCTGTTTTGGGGATATCTTTTTGATTCATTTTAATTTGGTGATACCCTTTCGTGAGGTTTAATGACGAAAAATACTGCGCACGTCCCAGTTTATCGAGTATAGCATCAATATTCGGTAGCGGATATTTGTCGTCTACCTTAATATCGTTCTGTTTTCTGTAATCTACGCACAGGCGGAAATTTTTTTTCCCGTGCCTTCTGATTTCATTGCAATGGAGGAAACATATTTGCTGCTATTTGTTTTTTTAATAATTCCTCCATTTCTTGTACCTGCCTCGCGTACCTTCTCCTCGTGTTTCGGGGGCAGTCTGTACAGTTTCGAATTGATTGGTTGACTTGTCGTTGTCCTAATTTCATGTGTGATAGATTTGTATTCGTTAGTTGATCGCCTTCTCTATATTTTAATGTTTTAAATTGTTCTAATAATCCTTGAATTTCCTGTTTTTCTTCTCCGTTAAGGCGACTTAAGTCTATTTTTTTCTCATCGGAGATAAGCTCCAAGCAGTCGAACTCTCTTATAGGGTTGGCACCATTATTTAGTATGAGACACTTATTTTCAAAGTCCAGTGTTTTGACAATTTTATTCAGTATGTCCATAGCAATAAGGGCATAGTAGAGTGTGACTCCTAAATCTCTTTTGTACCATTTTATAGCACCCTTGGGACTATAATTAAATTGTTTAGGTATGCTTGTCACAATTCTGTCTACTATTTCTGTGGTTATGTTATTTATCGTTTGTAACCGCATTTTTATTTTATCAAATAATCTATATTTACTGCAATCTATCGTATTGGCAATAATAATGCTCATTGTAGAGCCCGTGTCTATTAGTGTTTTTAGCTTAATCCCGTCAATGATTAAATCTGTAAATAGTTTTTCTCCGAGGGCTCATATAAAAAAAAATTGGTTCGATGTTATTAACTTCCTCCTTTAGTCTGATCAACCATCTCATTCGAAATTTGCCCAATAGACATTGCGGTTGGATATTGCACTAATTTTCCCTGAAGGGTTAAAGGCCTATTCGATTTTTCCTATTGTCATTGTTGCCCTGATTGTTCTTTCCTAAAATGTTTTGTCTTCCTATTTGAGAGAGTTTGTATGTTGAGAAGTATTTGAGCTATTGTATTGTTTTGTTTTGAAATCCCTTTCTATGTTTCCTTCATCATATCCTATGTAACTATATAGAACTTCTTTAATTTTATGGAGATCACAAATATCTTGAATGTCTCTGGATAGGTTCCCTATCTCTAATTGTTTAATTCTGTTTACTATTAGTACATAAAATGTGTTCTTAGCTTTTATTTGATTATTTTCATATGTTGCAAATAAGTTTATATTTGGAATTAATTCCCCTATTTTTATATTGAGATCTGCTATTGCATTTACTTTAAGATACATTATTCTTCTTGAGATGTCTTTGTAGTTTATTGGAGGCCGAAAGTGCTGCTTGAGGATGTCCTTAGCGCGACCCCACATTGTTGGTCGGTTGTGTAGTAGTAGTTTCTTTGCTGGCCCTGTTATTTTGGTGTTGTAGATCGGATGCCAAAGCTCTGGTTTTTCTGCCTCGTTCACTGCATTTATGCGGTTTCCGACTACGTTTATGAATTGTGTTAATGCCGCACTATCACCACTGAATTCAGGGATATATGAAATTTCTTAAAGAATTTGCACCGTGCGACTTTGTTCTTGGTTCCGCATTGCTAAAGCTTTAATAGCTTGCACTAACTGATCTAGATTTTGTTGTTCCATTTCTAGGATTTGTGGCCAAAATTTCAAAATTTTATCGTTGATTTTAATTTTGATAAATTTGATTTGTTAATAAAAAAAAATACTCTTGATAGCCAAAAGTTCCAATTGACGGAGTTTTTTTTGACAGGGAATGAATATACTATCATAATGTTCGCCCCAAGCGGACTGTAGTCTTTTCTTAATTTAATAGAATGAAATAAAATGCTATCCATCATATTCTTAACCCTTTTTTCTTAGCGGAATATAGGGTATGGATAGGGTATCATAGCCTTTCCATATGTTTTAAGTTTTATTTATTTTGTTATAAAAGACATTATAATCAAAACCAAATAAAAAAATGCATTTAGTAACTTTTTGTAAAATGGTACTCCTTTATATTTAGGATGCATTATTACAAATACCTTTCTTGGCAAAAAAAAAAATTCTCCGGCCCGGGCCTTTGATAGAGTTGGTAACCCATTTATTACCAAATAACTCGTGCAATCGCTAAAAATCTATCGCGATTGATTTTGATGCCTCAAACTGTCGTTAAAATGACTGCAGCCAGCGAAGAGTTCTATAAATTCGCTCGATTTCCGCGAACAATTGGTGCAATTGATTACATATAAAATCATATAAAAATGTATATGTGTATTAGAGAGGGCCAGATTCGTACACCAAATGTCATAGAGCGAACTCTTGGCATAATAAAGCGAAGATTTAGTAAATATTTAGATATGGGTATACGACTTAAATTGACAACTTTCAAATTAACGAATTAACGTGCGAGCTACGTACCTAACCTACTCTTGTGCTTTTCTCCAACTAACATATATCACCATTTATAAAAACAAGCGAACTAGCGCAAGATGCTTTGCATTAATAAGCGTGTAACGCCATCCATCCCAAAAGTTATAACGTCGTCCCAATAAACCAAACGAACTAGCAACAACTGTTGACTATGTATGATAACTGTATAAAAATGGAATCAAAAGCGTCGCTGAGTTTACGAAATAAACTGCTACACCATATACAAGTTACATGCACCAGAAGAAACTTTAAAGCAGCAGTTTATCAGTCGAAGTCTTCAGCATGGAAAACATATTGATTATGAGCTTTAACATTACGGTGCATATATAATGACAACTTTAGGATGAAGTATATTTTTCTATTGCATATATTAAGTCTTTATTTTGAAGTTTAGATTAGTCAGTTACGTTTGAATAAAGAAAGAACGAACATTTAATTAGTTTTGGTCAACCAAGAAGTTTTTTTTTGCACCTTAAATTATTATTACAAAATAGAAAACCGCGGAACAAACCACTGATTAAACAAAATTAACGGCGGAGCAAAAGAAAAATAAATAGACAAAAATTGCGGGCGCCGCCGCCCGAAAGTAAAAGTCGCTTGTTACACTCCACAGATCAGATGCAACGAAAGCAAAGATCTTGCTAATTCCCGGCAGCTGAGTGGAAGGTTTGGGTTTGTTGAATAGAAAACTTAGGCAAAGGTAAATGAAGGATTTATTTCGAAACAAAATGGAAGTGGGCGCCACACAATTTCTTGGGGAATTGTGAAACCTTGAAATGACCAATTATCAGAATAAGGTTATAACCTGAAAACGAATAAAATCGAAAGAAAAATTAAAATTGAAACGATAGTTTTACCACGTTATAATTTTCCTTTGGAGAACGGTCTTTAATTTTAGGCGAAGCCTCTTTAAATTGACTATTTGGGTTCAAGAACAATTTCTTTGCAGAGAACGTTGGGGTGACCCACGATCACTTATCCTGAAATTGAAACAAAGAAAAAAAATTTACTTGGGTCGCGTGTCCCGTCTTTTCTCGGGAATTATAAAGCCGAAAACAAAACCCAACCAAACTAAAATTTTTCAACTCAAAAAAACCATTTACTTCACTCTACTAATCTTTTCCTTCTTGTTCCCTTCTCCTCCTCCTCAATTTATGTTCTTCTCGCCCTTTAATCGTCCTGTGTTTCCTTTTTCCTCTCTCCACTTCAAAGTTGTCAATTTTTTTTTTAAATTAATATTTACTCTTTTTGTCTATTCTCCAAAAAAACTTTTCAAGAAAAAAATTCCTTCGATTAGGAATAGCAAATAGCCACTGGTCAATCAAGAAGTGGTTTCAGGTTCCTTTGTTCAAAGTCGGTCAAAATTGGACATTCACACTCGCATACATACATTGGCAGTGGAAGCTCACGTATGGCGTGCCATGGATTTCCACCTCTGTGTGGGTGGTTGTCAGCAATATATTCCACTACCAACACATTCACAATAGCAAACCAACGGGCGGCATTTTCCAGCTACTCCAGAGCAATTTTTGGAGTGGTGTGCCAATGCTATCCGTTACCCCTTCGCTTTCAACTTCCACTCACTGCAACTGGAAAATCCGGTTGCAGTGAATTCTCTGACCAACCTGGAACAAACTTTCCAATCCATTCCGATTGGCTTACCCGATTTATGAAAAAAAGCGCTAAGGAAATTCCACTGAAAAGTTAGCTGCGCGCTAATGTCCACACTGGACGGAGTTAATTTACTAACGGTGGCCAAGGTGTGAGGAGAAACTGAGGAATGAGGACAATTACCCCGTGCTCACCTCGTGCCATGAGAGGAGGATAAGGAACCAAGACTAATAAACTAAAACGCGTAACTTACATCTGTTTTCACGCTGTCCGATCCACGCTTTCTTTCTTTTTTCTGAGCTTGGTTTACAAAGAAACCCAAGTCATTTCCAAGGGTTAAGGTAAACAAAATAACGATGGATAGAATTTTCATCAATAGCAACTCGCCCGACTAGAACTTAAATACGACTAGTGAGAAAAGCAAAAGTAAAAGCAAACAAAAGTTGAAATAAGCTACGTTATTAGGGAGTTTTAGACTAGTCTTCGGTAGCATTGTGATAGGGCTTAAGGTCCTCACGTGCCAGGTACCGCGGTCTCTACCGTTATCGTCGGTCAGAGTGTCGGTCCAGGGAGAAACGCATTTCTTGATTTTAAACGGTCCGATAAATTTCGGAGGAAGTTTCGCGGTGTAAAAATTAGCGGCTTCTGATAACGCGAAGTTTCTTCGCCATACAATCTCATTCGGGTGATATTGAACAACTCGCTGTCGGAGATTGTAGGCTTTCGCGGACTTCTTGGCTGCCGCCGCTAACTTCGTACCCATATCTGATCATAGTTCCTGAAATATTTCTTCTATCGTTGACCTATCGTTCTCCGCAGTGTCTTCCCCAACTAAACCTAAGCTCCGACTACCTGAACCCCCTCTATACTCAAAGTAGTTGTTCCTTCATCGTCACCCGGTTCTCTACCCGCGGAGTGATCACATGTGGGAGATAATACTCGCCCGCTTGTTATCATTTCATACGCTCTCAGAATTTTGTATACCCTATCCTAAGGGTATATTAATTTTGACACATAGTTTGTAACATCCCTAAATATTCGTCGTAGACCCGTAAAAGTATATATATATATGATCAGGACCAATTCCTAAGACTATTTAGCCATGTCCATCCGTATCAACTTTTG
The DNA here is from genome assembly GCA_963576555.1 of Ferdinandea cuprea. Lineage (NCBI taxonomy): Eukaryota > Metazoa > Arthropoda > Insecta > Diptera > Syrphidae > Ferdinandea > Ferdinandea cuprea. Next base: position 7,206,396 of record OY754962.1, read on the forward strand.
AGTCCTTTAAATTTATGCTACGAAGCAGAAAACTTTAAGCATATACTCCCTAGGGTCGCGAAATGGTAAAGTGTTAAAAGTTTTTAAATCCGCCCACTGCCAAGCCCACAATTTAGAAAAAAAACATTTTAAGGCTAAAGTTAGAGAGATAGAGTATTGGAACCTTTACAAGATATGTAGACACTGCCCTCCTTTACAAGTCTGTTATATAAGATTTTTTGCCACGCCTACTTTTTGTGGGCTTTTTTCACTAAAATGCTGTTTCAGCGAAAATTTTCATAGAAACTTAAAAAAAAATTTTACAAGTTATTTAGCAAATATTTTTTCCAATAAATCGCTTATACAAAGTTTTTGGCCACGCGCTCTTTTTGGGGGCGTTTTTTTTCAATAAAATTTTTTATACCCTATCCTAAGGGTATATTAATTTTGACACATAGTTTGTAACACCCCTTAATATTCGTCGTAGACCCATAAAAGTATATATATTTATGATCAGGACCAAATCCTAAGACTATTTAGCAATGTCCGTTAGTCCGTCCGTCCGTCCGTATCAACTTTTGAGGCCTTTAAAGTTATGCTAGGAGGCTGAAATTTGGAGCATATACTCCCTAGGGTCCCGAAATGGTAAAGTGTTAAAAGTTTTTAAATCCGCCCACTGCCACGCCCACAATTTAGAAAAAACCGTTTTAAGGCTTAAGTTAGAGAGATAAAGTTGTAAAACCTTCACAAGATATGTAGGTACTGCCTACCTTTATAAATTTGTCATATAAAGTTTTTTGCCACGCCTACTTTTTGTGGGCGTTTTTCACTAAAATGCTGTTTTCTTTGAAAATTTTCATAGAAATCGAAAAAAAATGTTTAACAATATATTTAGCCAATATTTTTTCCAATATATTGCCCATACAAAGTTTTTGGCCACGCCAACTTTTTGGGGGCGTTTTTTTTTTAAAAAAAAAAAATTTTTCTTTAAATTTCATAGAATAAAATAAAATTCTATCCATCATCTTCCTAATGCTTTTTTTCTTTCGGGTACATAGGGATAAGGATAGGGTATCATACTGTTCGCCCCAAGCGGACTGTAGCCTTTCCTTATGTTTTTTTTAATGAAATGACATCCATCACCTTCTTAATGCTTTTATTATCTGGTTGATGCGCTCTGCAGGATTAGCCTGTGGATGATAGTGCGCTGTATATTTCAATTGTGACGCGTACGCTTGGCAAAGCGCTTTCAATTCCTTACTGCGGAATTGTGGGCCGTTGTCACAGACGACCACCGACGAAACGCCAAATAAGAGGAATACATTTTCCTCTAGCTCCATATCTACTGCTTTAGCGGTAGCAGATCGTAACGCGAATAATAAAGGGAATTTAGTAAAGTTGTCTACCACAGTCAAAATATAATGGAATTCCCTACTGGACTTTGGAAGTGGGCCTACCAGATCTACTCAAATCATTTCCCAAGGCCTTGAAATCCCTACTCTCTCCTTCATTAGACCAGCTGGTCTCGCATTCACCGGCTTAACTTGTTGGCGAACAGTACAATTTTTAACATAATGTGTTATATCCCTTTCCGCAAATTCTTGAGACAAAACTGCCCCGATACCATCATAGTCTGACGCATCCGTTTGCACCACGAAAGGTCGCTGTTAATCCCGACACGTCAGGATCGGTGCTGTCACAAGACATTCTTTCGCCTTCCGAAAACTTTCCTCACATTCTACTGACCAAATAAGCTTCTTATTATTCTTTAACAAATCTGTTAAAGGTCTAACTAACTCGGGGAAGTTTGGCACAAAACCAAGAAATTGTCCCTACAAAGCTCCTACCTTCCTTCACGTTTTTGGGTGCAGAAATCCTAACTATGCCTTCCACTTTTTATGGATCGACGTGTACTTCATTTTGATCAACGACATAGCCTAGGAATTTAAGTGACGGCCCACAAAAGTTGCATTTTTCCCTGCTTACTTTTAATCCCACTGCACAAAGTCGCTTAAAGAACTCTTCCAGTATCTCAAGGTGTTGTTGGAAAGAGTTGGTGACGATTATCGATTGGTGATATTGTCCAAATACACAAAGACGTGTGGCTCGAGATCGGTACCAAGAACTCTGTCAATAAATCTTTGCCACGTTGCCGGTGCGCTATGTAAGCCGAAAGGCTTTCGCTTGAACTGGAACAGACCCCTATTCGGCACCGTGAAGGCTGTGAGCGGTCGCGATGCTTCCTCCATTGTGATCTGCCAATAGGCAGACATAATATCCAAAGAAGACAGATATTCCGCATCTCGAAATTTGTCTAGGGTCGTGGGTGCAGTGGCTTTGTGGTTAAGTGCGTTGGACCACTAAGCGAGAGGTCGCTGGTTCAAATCCCGACCTATACCACCTGAAAGTTTTTATTCGCTGCCCCATCTCCTGCGAACGTCTGAAAAACAACCAAGAGTAAGAATGGTCATAAGAAGCTTCTCAAAAAAAAATTGCCGTTCGGAATCGGAATTAAACTGTAGGTGCCCAATTACCTCCCGACGCGTGCACTCGCATTTATATTTGATTTTTATTTTTTTTTGTGTAATTGTTAAGCGGCTAGTGTGAAAAAGAAAAAAAAAAGTTTATCGCGCGCTGTGGTGTACTGTGTGCATAAATAATGCAAAAAAACATAAGGAAAGACTACAGTCCGCTTGGGGCGAACAGTATGATACCCTATCCATATCCCTATATGCCCCAAAGAAAAAAGCATTAAGAAGATGATGGATAGCATTTTATTTTATTTTATTATTAAAAAAAAAATGTTTTTTGGAAAAAACCCCCCAAAAAGTAGCCGGGGCCAAAAACTTTGTATGGGCGATATGTTGGAAAAAATATTGGCTAAATATCTTGTTAAACATTTTTTTTTGCTTTCTACGAACATTTTCGAAGAAAACAGCATTTTAGTAAAAAACGCCCACAAAAAGTAGGCGTGGCAAAAAACTTTATATGACAAACTTATAAAGGAGGGCAGTGCCTACAAAGGTTGTAACACTCTATCTCTCTAACTTTAGATTTAAAACGGTTTTTTTCTAAATTGGGGACGTGGCAGTGGGCGTATTAAAAAAAATTTTCCACTTAACCATTTCGGAGACCTAGGGAATATGTGGACCAAATTTCAGCTTCCGAGCTTAATTTTAAAGGCCTAAAGATTGCGTACGGACGGACGTTGCTAGATAGTCTTAGGATTTGGTCCTGATCATAAATATATATACTTTTATGGGTCTACGACGAATATTAAGGGGTGTTACAAACTATGTGTCAAAATTAATATACCCTTAGGATAGGGTATAAAAAACAAAGTGCATTGTGTTAGGGCAATCCCTCTCGCCCCACTCCCATTCGTTTGCTGCTGCCTTGCTTGGCTATAGCAAGTGTCGTATGCTTATGCGTGCACTTGCTATGGCTGGGTAGGGTATCATTTGGTGAATATCGGGTCGCGTTGTGTAGATTTTGTTGGTAGACCAAAGCAATTCATTGCATGGGCATAACACCTGCAGTGATTTGTTTTTGGTAAGCTGACGCCAGGATCTACACAGAATGGCCTAGATTAGTCAGCGTCGGTATTGAGTTTTTTGTGTTTACTTTTTGTTATGTTTAGGAATTTTAGAGTGGACGTGGACAATATTCGTGGTTTGAGATCCAATTTTTTTTCATTGTACGCCCATGCGATTCACAATAAACCAGCTGTTCTGGCACTAAGTGAAACACAGGTCAGCATTGATTCCGATTTAAAGGAGTTTAGTCTGCCTGGATATAACTTGGTGCCATTATGCTTTTCCCATCGTGGTATCGCCGTTTATATACCATCGATGTAGCCTACCAACTTCCAATTCGGAATTTAATTTATTTGGCTAAAATTCCATGTCCGTAGGCAAGAAATTCACTACTGTTTTATTTACAGAAGCCCTAACCAAGACAGGCATTCAACTTATAATGAGATTGATGCACTGTCTGATTCCATCACCAGAATTGTAACCCATTATCCTCGTACTGAAATCGTCATTGCGGGCGGTTCCAATATACGCAAATTAAGTTGGCTTCGACATTCTGGACAGACAACACCCGAAGATAGGTATGTTGAGATCTTTGCTGATGTCAATAATTTGACCCAGCTTGTGAATGAGCCGACACAGATCCTGCACGTTAGCGGTCAAAACGCCAACACTCTGGACTTGTTTCTTACCTCTCACCCTGATAGAAACACTATAAATGTATTATCGCCTCTAGGTTCGGCAGACCATTGTATCATATCGGCGAATTTCTCGTAGTCCAGCCACATAGTTAAAGAATAAGCTCCTAAAAGAACCGTATGGCAATACGAGAAAGCTAATTGGGGAGTTTTAAACGGTTTCGTTAGGAGTTTTAACTGGTCGCTATACTTCCTCAACAACGACGTGGATGCCGCTGCCGATATGATTACAAATTTAATTGACCTGGGTATGAAAACGCTTTATCCTTAACAGGATAAAGTGCATCAGACCGAAGGAAAACGCGTGGTGTGACGCGAAAAAAGTTCAAACGAGCCAGAAATGACTGCAATGTCCACATTAATCGTGTCAAATTCTCCTACGACCAAAAGTTGAGGAGGGACTTTGCCTCCGGTAGTAAAAACTTTTGGTCGTTTGTCAAGAATATTAAAAATTCGGCCTCGTCGTCAATCCCTACACTCATTTTCAATGACATCCTAGCTGCCAGCTCTTCGGATAAAGCGAATCTGCCTGCTGCTCATTTTGCAGCTAGCTCAACGCTGCCAGATTGTGCTTTATCTCCCCCTGTACTCGAGCGCGTAGAATATTCTATGGGACCCATTCATTTTTGCACTCGTACAGTGGCAGAGTTCTTCAAGATCTCAACATACATAAATCCGCTGGTCCAGGTGGTATTTCTCCTATCGTTCTGAAGAGGTGTTCTTCCACGCTGGCAAAACCACTGCGTAAGCTCTTTTATCTGTCCTATTCTTCAGTGCTGTTTCTGAGAAGATGGAAAACAGCATTTATCCAGCCCGTCCTCAAAAAAGGCGAATCTTTGTCTCCCACCTCCTACCGACTAATTGCACTTACGTCCCTTCTTTCTAAGGTCATGAAAACGCTTATAAATCGTCAGCTTATGAAGTATCTCAAATCCCGAAAACTGCGTAATGACCGGCAGTGCGGTTTTCGCAGCAACAGGTCCACTGGTGATTTGATGACATATCTAACCGAAAAGTGGAACCAATGAATAGATTCTATTCACCGTGGTGGTGAAAGTAAGGTCGTTGCGCTTGATATTTCAAAGGCATTTGACAGAGTTTGGCATCAGGCTCTTTTGTCGAAAATGCGCGCATTTGGAATCGATGATAGCTTTCTTCAATGGATTAGAAATTATCTTTCGGACCGTTCAATTGGAGTCGTTTTGGACGGTTTCAAGTCTGCAACTCACCAAATAAATGCTGGTGTCCCCCAAGGCTCCGTTCTGTCTCCGACTCTCTTTCACATTTCTATCAATGATCTCCTGTCTGTGTCTTCTAATCCAATTCATTCGTTTGCTGATCACAGTACCCTTAGCTTCACATATTCGTTTTACAATTCACGTCCCTCATCTTCGGGCGTGGAGCTAGAATGGCAACGTATTTGAAGCTCATTACATTTTGAACTTGACAGCATTCTTACGTGGGGTAAAACCAATAGAGTAGAATTTAATGCTTCCAAAACACAATGCTGGCTTCTGTCATTAAAGCGAAATCCAAATACTCTGCCATTATCCATGGATGGTACTTGCATCGCCGAAACCGAAAGACTTTCAATCCTCGGTATGTGCGTTTACGACAAAATTCGCTGGAATGACCACATATTAGATGTCGCACATCTCTCTCCTGAAAACTTTAAGTTCCAGTTTTCAAAACGTTCGGAAGTGAAAGGTTGGTCGCTTGTGAAACGTTGTTCACCTGCGAAACGCTCTTTCAAAAGGGTGTATATTTCTACGAGTTTTCCTCTAACAGCGTCCCGGTCCTGTTCGAAGGTAACTGGGCAATTATTCTCTAACCCTCCCATCGAACCTCGACGCTCTAGCATACGCGCAGCTAACAGTGACTTCCTCATCGCATCTACTGTGCATGTAGGAAGTGTCCGAACATCGACTTCATATGCTAGCTCGTCGGCCGATAATCTATTAATCTCCATTTTGAAAATAACAGACAACAAAAAGAAAACCGAGCGAAAAAAGAAGATTTAGCCAACCAAAATATGTAGAAGAGAAAAAAACAATTTAAAATACGCAGTTCGCCACAAGAAGCCAAAAATCAAACCCACAAACAAAATTCAAGAGCGAACAAGATCAAATTGAACGTTAGTTATATTGTTCAACCACGAAACTAAGGAAGAAGGCGTTTAGTAATTTGTTACCGATGTACAAAGGAAAGAATTTGATTTCAGTTTTCTATATTACTATAGAAAACTGAAATCAAATTCGCAAGAAATCACTAAAATTATTTCCCCAAAATTCACCATCAAATGTACATATATATAGGCATAAAACTGTATGTATTCTCCCAAGTGTTTCGCTGAAGTTTTTCCCAATGGTTTCCCCCGGCGAAAATGATACGGCTCCGATGAAAAACAACCACTTTTCCAGCACTTGAAACCTATGAAACAAAATTAGGAAAGGCTACAGTACGAACAGTGAGGCGAACAGTACGATACCCTATCAATATCCCTATATGCTTCAAAGAAAAAAGCATTATGATGGTGATAAATATTATTTAATTTCATTCTATGAAATTTATAAAAAAAAAATATTTTTTGCTAAATAGTCCCTCAAAAGTTGATACGGACGGACGGACGGGCGGACATTGCTAAATAGTCTTAGGATTTGGTCCTGATCATAAATATATATACTTTTATGGGTTTACGATGAATATTAAGGGGTGTTACAAACTATGTGTCAAAATTAACATACCCTTAGGATAGGGTATACAAATAAAACAATGAAAAGTAAAAAGCACAAAGATAATAAGATCACTTCCCTTAATATGCCACAATCACTTCACAATAGGATTCCACAGTAAAACAAACTTCCCAGTAAGGGTGGATTACAACCAAATCAAATTTGTTTCTTTTTTTTTCAATAAGCCCCATGTTGGGCGCCAATTGTTGCACCTTCAAATATTATAAAAAAAATTAAACAAATTTACCGGCGGAGCAAACGAAAAATAAATAGACAAAAATTTCGGCCACCACCGCCCGTAAGTAAAAGTCGATTGTCACACTCCACAGATCAGATGCAACGAAAGCAAAGATCTTGTTAATTCCCGGCAGCTAAATGAAGGATTTATTTCGAAACGAAAATCGAAGTGTGCACCATCACTTCCTTCGGTTAAAAACTTCGACTGGCTATTCGCTGGTCAACCAAGAAGTGGTTTTCTAGGTTCCTTTGTTCAAAGTCGGTCAAAGTTGGACATTCACACTCACATACATACATTGGCAGCGGAATTTTCCAGCTACTCCAGAGCAATTTTTGGAGTGGTGTGCCAATGCTCTCCGTTACCCCTTCGCTTTCAACTTTCCACCACTGGAGAGTCCGGTTGCAGTGAATTCTCTGACCAACCTGGAACAAACTTTCCATTCTTTCCGATTGGCTTACCCGATTTATGAAAAAAAGCGCTAAGGAAATTCCACTGAAAAGTCAGCTGCGCGCTAATGTCCACACTGGACGGAGTTAATTTACTTACATCTGTTGTCCGGTGGTTAGTGTCCACGCTTTCTTCTGACGCCCTTTGACAATTGGGGCCGGTGGTGTCCCCCAACGCTGTTTCTATGTGTTGTGAGGGTGCGCAATGTTTTTCTCTGAACTCCTCTGCTGCTCCTCCGGTGCTCCAAATGGTGGAGTTGGACAGAAAGGATCGTCTCCACTTCCCCCATCGAACGTGACTCCCTACCGTGTTGGTGGTAGTTCTTTTGCAATTGTCGTTGGAGCTTGTTTACTCTGGGCCGTCCGCCCGTGCTCCACATTTACTGATTTGTGCGTCTAGGGCATTATAAAATATGTAGGGGTGTGTTTATGACAAGGGCCGTCCGCCCACACCCTTTTAAATGCGTTGGAGTGCCTTTGCTTTACACCCAGACCGTCCGTCTTGCCTTCTATTGTGCCTTGTTGGATGGCACTCGACCGCTGCGGATCGTCCGTCCGATTGGACTCGCGGATCCGTTGAGAGTCTGCAGACCGTCCGCCCGGCTCACATTCGGATAGGCTGCATCTCTCGATTTAAGACAGTATACCATCCGTCTTAATTGGGCCGTCCTGAGTCTCTCCCATTGTTTGAACGAAGTGGGCCATTGGTTGATGAGGCCATGGCTGCCTTTCCACTTCTTACAGCCTTGGGGGTTCGAACCGATAAAGACAGGGTAAAAGGTCGGGAAAAGAAAGGTACCGAAGGGTGCGGTAAAATTCACCACGAGAGAACACGGGAAATCCTACTTAGTAATATACTTAGTTTCACATCTCAGTTAGTGAATACAAAAATATATTAGCTAAAATCAAGTTGTTTGGAGTAGAGGACATACTCAGAAGGTACAACGAAGTGGTGTATTTTTTTTCCTTTGGTTCAAGTTAAAGTACTTTGCAAGTAAAGTGTGTGAGGCTGTGAAAAAGAAATTAATCAGATTGACAAAACTGAACATAATAAGATCCTGACCACTATACAATGTGCAGAAATTATTTCAATTGATTTCGGTTGTTTAATTGTATGGTGAATTATTGGCGCAGATTTGTGACGCTGTCGATCATTATTGATCTGAAATTTGAAGTAAGTTTTGGAAGGGTAAGTCCATATTTGCGGTTAATTTTCGTCAGTTCTATCCTATGCCTCCTATCCTAAAAGGTGTTTTTTAGAGGTTTGTTTTTCGAATAGAGATAAAGCTGACATTTTGTGGTCAGATCTGGCAACTCTTATGTAATTTATGTTCAGTTTGGTTTGCCGTTTCATCATGAACAGGTTGACAAATGAAAAACGGTTGCAAATCGTGCAAATTTATTTCGAAAATAATGGTTCAGTTCGCGAAATTTACCGCAAGCTCCGTTAATTTTATGGTCGACATAATCGTCCATCAGAGGAATTAATTCGGTTAACCATTATTTGTTTTCGCACTACGTTTACTCCATGTGATAATACGCATCCGCAGAGACGTCGAACAGTGCGTACCGAAGAAACAATTGCCGCTGTAGAGCAAAGTGTTGAAGAGGACCCGAATGAATCTATTCGCCACCGTGCACTGCAATTGGAGCTTTGCCCATCAACTTTTTGGAAGATTTTGCGCAAAGGTCTCTTCTTACGACCTTACAAGATCTAGCTTGTGCAAGAATAAAAGCTGCGAGACCAAGCAATCCGTCGTGATTTTGGTGTATGGGCCGAAAATGAGATTGATATCGATGCTGATTTTCATCGCAAAATTTTGTTCAGTGATGAGGCTCATTTTGGGTTGAACGGCTACGTCAACAAGCAAAATTGCCGCATTTGGAGTGAAGGGAATCCATGTGCTCTATGGGCTGGTGGAGTCATTGGGCCATCCTTCTTCCGAAATGATGCTGGAGAGTCAGTTACCGTTAATGGAAACCGGTATAGAGCCATGATAACCGACTATTTTGTTCCCGAATTGGATGGCATGATTGTGGGTGAGATGTGGTTCCAACAAGGCGGCGCTACATGCCACACCACGCACGTCACAATCGATTTATTGAAGGAAACATGAGCGCATAATTTCGCGGAATGGACCTGTCAATTGGCCACCAAGATCGTGTGATTTGACGCCATTGGATTATTTTCTTTGGGGATGTGTGAAGTCGCTCGCCTAGGCAAACAAACCAGAAACGTTATTGACTTGGAAGCCAACATTCGTGGCGTCATTGTCGACATACAGCCCCAAATGCTTGAAAAAGTTCTTGAAAATTGGACCTCTAGACTTGTCTTTACTCGAACCAGCCGCAGCGGCCACATGCACGAAATCATATTTCAACATTAATGGCATAAAATTATCCTTCCAATAAAACCAAATTGCTGGACATTAAAACTATTTTCTTATGTTTAATTCTAATTCGAAGTTCAATACCTCTAAAAAAACTGCCTATATAAGCGTCAAATGATAAGAAGTATAAAACAAACTCTGTCTAAGATATACTAGCTGGCGAAAACTGAAAGTTAAATCGGGCTGTGTTGCGATATATAAAGTGTTCAACTCCGATTTATCCGCAGATTTTATTGGTAGTTTATTTAAATTAGGCTTGTGTTCATTTACCAATAGTAAGACCGATTTTGTTGACAGGTCCGCGTTTGCGACTATTGATTCAAACAACCATTTAAATAATGCCTCACAAGAAATAAATTCAAATCATTGTTTATTTGCTTTGGATGGATTTAACTGCCTCAGAATTCCTGACGCTGTCAAAGATCTTCCAAATTTTGATGGGAACTCTCGGTGCTTTTATGATTTCATTGGTAATTTTGAAGAAATCTTAAATCTAATTCCTCAAATCGGACGAACTACATACGAAAAAATCTTTATTAGATCAATTAGGAACAAAGTTTTAGGACCAGCGAACGAAGTGTTAAATATGTATGGTACAGTTATTGATTGCCAGGAAATGAAAGCAAATTTAATAGTCCATTACTCAGACAAACGTAATAAAACAAGCCTGATTCGTGATTTGCATCAGCTGGGGCAGAACCAATCGACTGTAGAGGGTTTCTATGAGAAGACTATACATAGATATACTATCAGCGATAACAAATTATGTAAAAGTTCACGAGACTGATAAAATGTAATTATGTCAAAACTATCACTTTACCAGGAAATGTGCCTAAATACATTTTTATACGGTCTAAAAGAACCATTAGGATCCACTATTAGATCAATGAGACCAACTAAATTAGCGGACGCATTAAATTATTGCCTTCAAGAACAAAACTGCCACTATTTTCAAAATCCTCAACAACAATTTGTAACACACAATAAAGGAAATCAATACAGCCTTATTCAATCACATCATCGCTTTGCAACAACATTTGCTCATTAATCCTAAACAATACCATAGACGACGTTTCGCTAACCCCAATACCCTTCAATTCCAATAATACAACCAAATAGTCCCCAATTACCTCTAGTAAGACATCCTCCTACTATGCAGCAACATTATAACAACAATTTGGACCCTGGGCTTAGATCTTTTCCTCCACCCGAACCTATGGCGGTAATACAAATAGGGCCTCGAATACGGGGTTTTAATAATTCATTTAGGCAAAGGCTCACAAAATCAACTCCATAACATTGAAGGAAGCACAAACCTGAATTATTATACCCCAGGCTTAGAAAACCAAACTATCAAATTAGTATGAACCACAAAACTATATTTAAAATTCGAATATACCTGGTCTCTCAAACCAAGTAATTCTCGTCAAAGTTGATGATCGAAATTTTCAATTGCAAGACAAGACAGGAAAGCATTAGATGTAGATAGTTATAATACCTATATATTTATTACCATATATTTCAATTGAAAGTATTAATAAGAAAAAACGCAAATTCCTTATAGATACAGGGAGTAACAAATCGCTTATTAGTTCAGGGGTAGTTGACAAAGGCAAGTAAATACAAACTATAGACCCTGTTGAGATAAAAACTATTTTTAATAAGGAATTTATATATAAGAAAGTAGATATTTGTTGAGGCAATGAGAAGTACATCTTTCAACAACTAGATGTCAATGTGAATGCCAACCTGTGGGGACTTAGTCCCAACAAAAGCGCCCCTAACCATTAATAATAGAAACAAATACTGTTTCTACAAGTATATATATATTTACACATATAACGTATCTCTTGACTTAACTATGTATTCATTTCACTCTTTTTGAATCCTTTATCTTAACTTCTTCATTTATCTTTTTTCCGTTAAACTGAGTTCTTATAAAAAATATAACGCATTCTGAAACTGTCGCTTGTTAACTACGCAGCCAAAAACTATCTTCGGTGAATAAATTCGTTATATACATATATAAATTGTATCTGTATTTATTTTATATTGTACTACAATTTGGTGGCCCCGACGTGATCGGACCAATTTAAAATATTAAAAACGATTTATAACGCTAAAACAATAAAGAAATACAATGAAACCCCAAAACCGCTATTGTTGAAGATGATGAACAGGCAAAGTTAAACGTTTATCATCGGAGCCGATTTTCTGGTACTCTGGTGAGCAAAGGACTTCCGCAGCAAACAAACACCTTTGGCATCTCGACTATCGACACCCATAGAGACTTCGATGGTATCCCAAGTCAATTCATCAGCATTACAAAGCTATTCCCATTTCATTATCATACAATAGCCGTATATTCTACCAATAAATCACCACCAGACATCCCATAGTAGAACGCCCCCGGAAACTTTCCGGCGATAAACTTCGGGGCGCAAAAGCTGAAATTGAATTCCTCCTTCAGCAAGGTATCATTCTCCCATCCAGCAGTCCGTGGGCTAGTCCAATCCACCTGGTTAAGAAAAAAAGCGGTGATTAGAGACTCTGCGGTGATTTTAGGAACCTCAACTCTCAAACTGTGCCGGATCGTTATCCACCACCATTCATCCAAGACGTTTTTGAGAAGCTTCATGATAAAACTATCTTTTCGACTTTGGACTTGGCACGTGCCCATCATCAAATTCCAATGTGTTCAGACGACATTAAATAAACAGCCATAGCAACACCGTGTGGGCTTTATGAGTACGTTTTCATGCCATTAGGCTTAAAAAGTGCTTCGCAAACATGTCAACGGATCATGGCTTCAATATTTCGTGGAATGGATTATGTGTTCTGCTACATAGACGACATTCTGATTATGTCTGAATCAGAAGAACAACACAAACTACACCTTAAGGCAGTTCTTCAGAAGTTAAAAGACTACAACCTTGTAATTAACCCCAAAAAATGCTGTTTGGGCCAAGCAAACATAACCTCCCTTGGTTACAACATCAGCGGCGAAGGTTGTCGACCTCCCAAAGACCGCGTCGAAGCAATAATTGACTTTCCCAAACCAGAAACCGTCTAAGACTTTCGTCGTTTTCTGGGGATGCCTAATTATTATCGCCGTTGCATTCCACAAGTAGCTGAACAACAAGTACCTCTCAACAAATATCTCAAAGGATCTACCAAGAATGACAATGACGGAGTCTTATAGACTCCGGTAACCAGTGAGGCATTCCAGAATAGCAAAAGCAGTATTGCCAATGCAACCACTTCATCCTTCATTTCACCACATGCGTCACTTGCGCTGACTACATATGCGTCCGATTTGTCCATCAACCTTTTTTTAAAAGGAAAAACATCTTCAAAAGGTTTCAATAGACATTGACATCAGTCTGTTTTGCGACATTTCAACTGGATTCCTTCATCCATTTATTCCAGCACCACTTCGACAAACAGCTCTTGACTTTGTACATGGCCTGGCACACCCTAGCAGTCGAAAACTTGCAAACAACTCCGCGAGAAGTATGTGTGGCCAAATATATGAAAAAATGGTCTTGAATGGTCGAGAGAGCATGTCCCATCCCAACGCGCAAAAATACAGAGGCACAACAAGCTCATTCCAAAGAAGATAGATGTTCCGGATAAAAGATTTGATCACGTACATCTGGATATAATCCACATGTATGAGGTAAGAGGATCTAAAAATTGTTTAACAATAATCGATCGCTTTTCGAGATATCCAATGGCAATTCCAATGAAAAACATTGCTGCCGATACAGTTACTTCAGCCTTTTTCAATAACTGGGTCTACTTTTTTGGTACACATACGCAGCTAACAACGGACCAATGTTTCCAATTTGAAAGCGCTCTATTTGCTGCCATGGCAAACACTATTAGTGCCAAGCGCATCAGAACGACTGCTCACCATCCGGCCGCAAACGGGATGGTTGAACGTTGGCACAGGACACTCAAGGCAGTATTAATGTGCAAGCCGGCCATCCCATGGATCGACATTCTTCCGTCAAAGCTACTAGGACTTCGTACAGCGTTGAAAGAAGACATCGATGCTTCACCTGCAAAAATGGTATTTGGTGCTCCACTGCGCATTCCCGGAGATTTTTTCATTTGCACAGATGAACCAGCAGATCCAGAACTCTTTCTGGAAAAACACAGAGAATACATGCGAGCAATTCGGCCAACTCCTTTAAGACTTCAAAAGGAAACTTTTTACTTATCTACGATTGCTCACACGTTTTCCTACGTCATGACGAAGTAAAACCTCCACTCAAGGCACCATATTCCGGTACATACTTGGTGAAAAAGCGTATCGATGATCGATGATTTTTAATATCCATTGACGGAGACGATAAAATCATATCTGTTGAAAGATTGAAACCAGTTTTCATTTCAAAATCGCATCATTCACATCAACAACAACCAGCTGATTCAAGAACTTATATGAACAAAAAAGTAACATGTGCTTCCGTGAATTTAATGAGGTTTCGGGAGGGGGAGTATCTGTGGCAACTTAGTCCCAACAACAGCGCCCCTAACCATTAATAATAGAAATATGTATTGTTTCTACAAATATGTATATGTATATATACACTGAACTTCACTTAACTATACATTCAATTCACTCTTTTTGTATCCTTTATCTTAACTTCTGCCTTTATCTTTGTCCGTTAAACAGAGTTTTAAAAAAAATTTAACGCACTCTGAAACTGTCGCTTGTTAACTACGCAGTCAAAAAGTATCTTCGGTGAACAAATTCGTTATATATATAAATTGTGTCTGTATTTATTTTATTTTGTACTACAAACCCTGTACTTACGCAGATCTAACAATAGACAGTTGAGTAAGCATTAGGCAGCGGCGCACAACAATTCATTTTTTTTTTAATTAATTATTTTTAATAATAAATATATATAGTTACATATCGTAACTTTAACTTATTTCTTGTATGTCCACACGGACAAAACAATTGGCGACGAGGATTAAGGACTAAGTGTGAAATTGTTTTTTTTTTTCCCAAAAAAATTAACTAAACAAAATGGCGATCGAGGAAATTCGAAAATTCTCGAACTTTTGGGTATTCAATCCAAACTTCTGCAATCAATCATAGCTGATAGTTCACCAACCGAAATAGGAAGATCCAGACCAGAATGTCTGATGGATTCGCTAGCAAACAGTATATTAGAATTTTGCTATGATCCTGCAAATGGCATAACATTTGAAACATGGTTTTCTCGACGTGAGGACATTTTTAAAGTCGACGGAAACGATCTCGATCACTCATCCAAAGTTCGATTGTTGATGCGTAAACTCAACCTAACTGCGCCTGGAAAATACGCGTCAGTTATTCTTCCAAGGAGTAATCGAGATGTAAGTTTCCAGGAAACTACAGACACACTTCTGAGTATTCGGTACCCCGTATTCGGTACAACGGTATCGTTGTCTTCAAACCGTAAAAATCCAACAGAGAATTTTACGAGCTACGCAGCATATGTTAACAAGCTATGTGAGGACACCAAATCAATTTAAGTGCTTAGTATTTGTGACAGGCTTGCAGTCATCTAGCGAAGCAGATATTCGCACAAAATTGCTGTCGTCGTTGGAAGATGTGTCAAATTTAGATTTAGCTAACCTGTTGTCGGGTGTGCAAAAATGCATAAACCTTAAAAAGGATACAGCGCTAACCGAAAATACATCGAATTCGACCACGTCAGTTAATGTTGTAAGAAGAGAAGAGCATAATCCGCCTCGAATGACTTCCAATCATCAACATCCTAGCAGTCAACAGCCAAGTGGTCAGCAGTCTAACAGTCAACCCAAATCCCCTTGTTGGAATTTTGGAGAAATGGATTTTTCTCGAGATTGCCCCTTCCGAGATCATAAGTGCCAACAATGCAACAAAAAAAAAATAGTCATAAAGAAGGTTATGGCAACTGTTTTTTTCAAACCAAACAAACAGAAGGAAGGTAAGGTTGAAGAAACAAGGCAATACCACAGTCACAAAAACTTTTCACCAAGAAACAAGTCGATTCGTTTCAAAATCAACTTCATCAGCCATGCTAAGCGAAGAAAATTTGTATCAATCGTTATCCGCCCTGTTGAGCTTTTGGTAGCAGAGCGTAGAAAAAAAAACGCAACGAGAAACGTGTGACCGCTTTTAAAGTTTATTCGTGACTTACTTTATTTTAGTTATAATAAAGTACAGTATATACAAATGTAATTATATATTCCTACTCATACATGCATATGTATGTATGTATACATATTAATACACCCTTCCTCAATGCAAGCATGTTTTGCAAAAATTAATTCATAAAGGAAAATGTGTTTAACTCAATTTAACATTTTTCCTAGACTCGTTATGCTTTCTCTTCGGTAAATTCTTAGTTAATATGTCAGCTATCATAACATCTATCGAAGCATACTTCAAAACAATTTTATCTTGATTAACAATTTGTCGAACAAAATACCTTATATCAACATGCTTACTCCTTGATATCTTTGGTGCTGCTGCGCTCATCTGAAGCAGCCTTGAAATAGTCGTCGCCATCGTTTCATGCGTGCCGCCTTCCATATCTCTTCATATGGAGCTTGTCCTAATTGAAATCCTTCAACATCCCTAATTAAGCATCTATCGTGGGGTAATACCTTTGCTATCCTATATGGACCCTTAAATTTTTGAAGCATTTTCCTACAAACTCCGGCTTTACTCACAAAGTTCTTTATCATCAAGTAATCCCCCTTTATATATCCTCTATGAACTCGTCCACTCGTCCGTATCTGAGAATCTGCTATCCTGACCTCAGCTTTTGTCCTCATCTTTTCTAGTTCCCTATCTCCCCCGTTTTTGTCACACTCCGTCAAACTTTCTTTCAGGAACCCCGAAAGCTCTGGCTAACCCCGAACAATAATTCCCTCGGGTTCACTCCTATACTCCTGTGCACGGTGTTATTTAGTGCAAATTCAATTTTTGCAATATTCCATCTAGTGAGTATTTCGAACCCGCGTTCGTCATTTTCGCTATCATGGGGCCTAAATTTCTGTTAATTCGTTCGACCTGACCGTTGGCTTGAGGTGAGCCAGTAGCTATTTTGATGTGCCGCACGTTATTTTCATCCAGGAAATCCTCAAATTTTTTTGATGTAAATGCAGTACCCCGATCGGATATCAATATCTTGGGACGGCTATACGCTGTGAAATACATTTGCAAACAACTTAAAACTTGCCTAGTGTTGGCAGTACTAGTGGCGTACAACTTTACGTACTTGGTAAAAGAATATATTACCAAAAATACGTATCGTTTCTGGGCACTTTTCAGTAAAACTGGACCGAAATGATCGACATGCACTGTATCAAACGGTTTGTCCCCTTTTGGGATATTGTGCATAAATCCTTCATGTTTTCCATACTTACAATTAGATGAGAAAACGATGCATCTGAGGCAGTTAGTGATGTGACTTTTTATTTTCCCCTTCATCTTCGGGAACCAATAAGTTCTCGTTATCGCGTTTAGCATCTTATCACGCCCCAAGTGACCTAATTCGTCATGGTGCATTCTCATAACATTCCCCTCCATAGCTCTTGGCACATAGAATAAAATTCGTTACCCTACTTTCCTATATACCAACCCATTTCTCATCTCATATAGGCTACTTTCCTTCCTTTCCAGTTTTTTTCTAAGTCTATTCACTATCTCGTCTTTGTATTGTTTAATTGACAGATTCTGTTCGAGCGTGTTTTCTTCTAAAACCAATATATTTGTGGCCCACCTTGCTATTTTAGGGTTAATTTCCTTCTTGTTCAAAGTCAATGTCAGCGAGTTGCAATCGGTTATTATCTTAAACCTAATCCCGTGTACGTATATTCTAAACCTCTTTAGCGCATATATTATTGCTAACGTTTCTAGTTCGAAGCTATGGTGTTTGGACTCATGTTCGGTCGTCCTTTTTGAAAAATAGAATACGGGGTGACACTTTCCGTCTTTTTTCTTTTGCATAAGTATCGCTCCATATCCCAAAGAGCTAGCGTCACATTGAAGCTCAGTCTCATCTTTCAGATATATAGGGTGATTTTTTAGCTGGTTTGGTTTTGGCAACACTGGTTTTGACAGCTGACGTGTGTTTAGTACCTTGTGTCACTGTCAAACAGCTTCAGTTTGGTTTGCAATTTAACCATGGATCGTCTTACAAATGAACAACGCTTGCAAATTATTGAATTTTGCTATCAAAATTCGTGCTCGGTTCGAAATGTTCATCGCGCGCTGCTTCCATTTTATGATCGGCATTCTCGACCTTCTGAGCAGTCTATTCGGAAGATTGTGACCAAATTTCGCACCAAATTTACTTTGTTGGACATTAAACCACCAACACGTTTACGTACTGTGCGTATTGAAGAAAATATTGCGGCCGTATCAGCTAGTGTGACAGAAGACCGCGAAATGTCGATTCGGCGCCGTTCCCAGCAGTTAGGCCTTTGTTACAGCACTACGTGGAAAATTTTGCGGAAGGATTTGGGCGTAAAGCCTTTTAAGATACAGCTGGTGCAAGAACTAAAGCCAGCCGACCTACCACAACGCCGAATTTTTGGTGAATGGGCTCTTGGAAAGCTGGCCGAGGATCCGCTTTTTTATCGAAAATTTGTGTTCAGCGATGAGGCTCATTTTTGGTTGAATGGGTACGTAAATAAGCAAAATTGCCGCATTTGGAGTGAAGATCAGCCAGAAGCATTGCAACAGCTACCAATGCATCCCGAAAAAGCCACTGTTTGGTGCGGTTTATGGGCCGGCGGCATTATTGGGCCATATTTCTTCAAAGATGATGCGAATCACAGCGTTACTGTCAATGGTGAACGCTACCGAGCGATGATAATAAACTTTTTTTTGCCCGAAATGGAAGTTCTTGACTTGCATGATATGTGGTTTCAACAAGACGGTGCCACATGCCACACAGCACGCGAAACAATGGCGCAATTGCGAGGCGAGTTTGGTGAACAGTTAATTTCACGTTTCGGGCCGGTCAATTGGCCGCCTAGATCGTGCGATTTGACACCATTAGATAATTTTTTGTGGGGGTATGCCAAGGCTAATGTGTATAGGGACAAGCCCGCTTCGATTGACGCACTGGAAGCCAACATCCATGCATTCATTCGTGAGATACCGGCCGATATGTGTGAAAGAGTATGCCAAAATTGGACTCAGCGGATGGGCTACCTGAGACGCAGCCGCGGTCAACATTTGCATGAAATTATCTTTAAACATTAAATTGCAAGGTTCAAACTATCGATTCAAATAAATATTTCATTCATTTTTTCGAATTTTTTGTGTTTTTTTTTTAAAAAAAGTTCTAAACCTCTTAAAAAATCACCCGGTATATGGCTAAGATGTTGTCAGTGTCATTAACCGCAGTAGACGTGTTTTTGTTTCGTGCGTTGCTTATTTTGTTTTTTGTTTACATCTCGTTATTTTATTATTTCACCTAGTTATTTTCTTTTAGATGTCGACTGGTCTAATAGTTTCGTAAGGCCTAGTAGCTATTTTGTTTTTCCTCTTTCTTTTTCCTTTGGGCTGGTAAGCGTATTGTTGTTTTTATTTTTGTCTCTTTGTATGTAAGCTTTGCTCTAAATCCGTAATCAGTCTGTCTTTATTTAAGAGAATTTTGCTATTCTCTTTATTTTTATTAGTTATTTTCTTACAATTAGCACTTATCACTTGTTCTTGTCTCTGTATTTCTCTTTTACTTTTTCTGTGTGGTACTCTCACATACATTTTTTAGCTTATAACTAATTTTTTGTTTACGATTGAATGAGTCCCCGTTTAGTGCAATTGGTTTGTGCGTCCTTTACGTGAAATATCCATTGATTTGTGTAGGTTCGATTCCTGGCTCCGGCTTGTTAATAATATTTATATATATATTTTTTTTCTTTTTAATTTTAATTTTCTTTGTTTTCCCCCTTTTTAATTTATTTCCTTCTTTAGAATGGATTGCTGTGCAACAAAATGTTTGGAATCTAAAAATTCAACTAATTCCTTATTTGCGTGCTATGGCCCATGTGGTATGTTGTTTCATGCTAAATGTGTTGGTTCCACCAATGCATTTATTGATAAAATAAATTCTTCGGAGCTTGCCTTATGGTATTGTCCCCCGTGCCGTAAAATTTCTTTATCCACCCTTGCAATTTAAAATGTCATCTTTTAAGACTGACATTCAAAAACTGTCCAAGGGATTCAATGAATGAGCAGTCGTAAACCTTTCCAATTTTTCAGCTCCTTCCTTAACGGTTGACGCTTCTACGTCAACTGACACGGAATCATTAATTTTAGTGCAACAACCAGATACCCAACCTTCTATGCCAATGTCTGTTTTAGGTGATCCCTTTCGAGGTTCCCTACTTTTTTAAAGGAAAAAACACAGAAAATTCAAAATTAATGGAGAATGTTTATTACCATTTGAAAGAACATTCTTTGGCATTTATTTTTTTGAAGATTATGTCTATCAAATGTTGGCCGTTGCTACGTCGCAGATGGTCCATCCGTTGAGTCCAATTTTCGATCACTCGTTCGAGCATTTCGACTGGTAACTGGCGAATGACACGCGTGATGTTTTCCTCCAAGGCCTGAATCGAAGCGGGTTTGTCGGCATAAGCTTTTGACTTTACATATCCCCACAGGAAAAAGTCTAACGGTATGATATCACACGATCTTGGTGGCCAATCGACCGGCCCAAAACGTGAAATTATGTGCTCACCGAAATGTTCTCTTAATAAGTCCATTGATTGATGCGATGTGTGGGAAGTGGCGCCGTCTTGCTAAAACCAAATGTCGCCGAGATCACGAGCTTCAATTTCAGGCATCAAATAGTCGGTTATCATGGCACGATAATGGTCGCCATTGACGGTTACGTTCGCACCGGCATAATTTTTAAAGAAATATGGACCGATGATTCCACAAACCACACCAAACCGTTGTTTTTTCTGGATGAAGTGGCAGGTCTTCAATCTCTTCAGGTTGCTCTACGTCCCAAATGCAGCAATTTTGTTTGTTTACATACCCATTGAGCCAGAAATGGGCCTCATCGCTAAACAAAATTTGCCTCGAATACGTCGGATCTTCTTGGAACTTTTCAAGAGCCCATAGAGCGAAGCGATGTCGCTTGGGAAGGTCGAGCGGCTTCAGTTGTTGCACAAGCTGTATTTTGTACAACGATATTATCCAATAATGAATGCTGGGTCTCAAAATGGGTGATGGTGTTGCGAATAGTACGCTCAGTAGGCCGATAATGTTGACCATAAGTTGAGCGAAGTGCACGAAACACATTCCTCACAGAACGTGAATTTTCATAATAAAGTTTAACAATTTGTAAACGTTGTTCACGCGTAAGTCTTTCCATTATGAAATGCCAAACAGTACTAAACAAAAACAACATGACAGCATGACACGACTCACACGTGATCTGTCAAAAAAGGCTATTGGAAAAAGTATCTCTACTTCGATCACCCGTTACATACTGTAATGATGTAGTGTCCCATTTAGTTTCAAATAATCTGGCACCGAATAAGGATTCCATCAAATGTTCTTAAATCAGCAAGGATGATAGTTTTGTTGCGTCTTTTAAGATTGTGGCTCCTTCTTCTTTTTGAGGGTTATTATCCGATACCCTCGTTAAGGAATTTAAACCTCGTGCCGCTAAAAAACCTAGTCTGAATTGTCCATCTGCACTAAAAAACTAGGGAGGCTGCCCCTCTATCACCAGATGCTACGGGGACTCCGCTCAAAAACCTCGGATTTCTACATTAATTCACAAGCTCTTTCACATGACATTTTCTCCTTGACCGAAACTTGGCTCAATTTCAATATTTTGGACACGGAACTCTTTACTCGCGAGTTCTCAATTTATAGAAACGATCGTCATAAAAATGACGTTAAAGCTCTCGGAGGGGGTGTCCTGATAGCAGTTCGTACTCACATTGAGTCCCGAAAGATCGACTTTCCATTTCACCTCAATATTGAACTTATTTGTGTGAAAATAACACTTGGGAATAAATATTTGTTTATTGTTAACGCATACATACCGTCATACCGTCTTTGTTCGTTATATTCTGAACTATCTATGGTACTCGACCACGTATTTGACATATCTTGTTGTAACAGTACAATTCTACTTCTTGGCGATTTTAACTTGCCTCATATTAAATAGGAGCCTTCTGAGGATGAATCTCACTTTATCCCCATGATAGACTCTGCACAACAAGTGCTATCGCTACTTGACAACATTTTGTCTTTTGACTTATAGCAAAAAAGCTGTATAAAAAACTATAAAAATCGAACTCTCGATTTAGTATTTTCTTCTGACGCTGTTAGTACTGTAGTTGACGAATCTCACAAAAGTATTACTAACATAGACAAAAATCATTCACCATTGGACATTTTTATTGACTTAGGCGGACATCTTTACGAAAACAGTAATTCGTATGACCGTTCGCATTCCTATGACTTTCGGAAAGCAAATTTTCAGAGGCTTTCTGAAGAAATTAATAATTTACCATTAAATATGAACAACTGATATTGATGTTGCAGTTGAATCATTCAATGCATTAATGACTGCATGGATAGAGTTATACCTGTTTAGTCATCTAAAAATGGCCACTTGTCCCACCCCTGGTATACGAGAGAGCTTAAGTCGATACGAAATCGACGAAACAGAGCCGAGTCGAGAAATTTATTTAAAAAGCCTCCTTCAATCAGATTTCGATCATTATTTAATTCTATTTTATGAGTTTAAAATATAAAACCTATATAGGGATTATGTCAAAAATATGGAATTTTCACTAAAAAGTGATCGTAAACGTTTTTGGAAGATTGTTAACTCGAAGAAAAAAGCGGATGAGTATCCAGCAAATTTTAGTTACTGTAATAGCAAAACTTCTGATTCCTTTGCTGTTAACAATATGTTTGCTGACTATTTTAGTAGATCATTCAGTGACTCTCGTCTTTTCATCGATGGTAATTATTTTAGCTATTTAAATAGCTGTTCCCAGATTAATTTCAGTAATTTTTCTTTCGATTTGGAAAATATTTCGAAATTTGTTTCCCTATTGAATAATGACTACTCATCTGGACCTGATGGCATTGCACCGATTGTTCTTAAAAAATGCAGCCAAGCCCTTAGTCCTTATCTTAAGTATTTGTTCGATTTATCTATTAGCACTGGGAAATTCCCTTAGCTATGGAAAAGTGCTTTTATCACGCCTGTATTTAAAAAGGATGAACGTGGTGATATCACGAATTGCAGACCAATTTCTAAGCTTTCGTGTATTCCTAAGCTTTTTGAGCAAATAGTCTGCGAAAAATTAATATTTCTGTGTCGTAGTGTCATTTGTAACGAACAACATGGATTTGTAAGAAACAGGTCCACTGTTACAAATTTGTTATGTTTTTTGCATGCATGCTCTAGTTCCTTAGAAAATAATAATGAAGTCGATTTCATATACACCGACTTCTCTAAGGCTTTTGATCAGCTGTCCCATGAGATAATCAGATTTAAACTCAGGGCGTATGTAATTCATACCTTATGGGTAGGGATTATCGTGTCAAATTTAGAGGTTTGTTTTCTGAATCTTTTTCTGCTCGGTCTGGAGTTCCTCAGGGAAGTCACTTAGGCTGCGCTTTAACTGAGATCCCTTCTATAAATCTTCTGAAATACGAGCAGAGGCCTTAAAAACTATGCACTGCCTTAGCATTTTTCGGCACTGGGAAATTATTTATAGACTCCAAACCTTTCGCGTCCGGTTTGATACCATCTTTCGTAACAGTGTAACGCAAATATTGGATTCCTGATTTCATGAACTGACATTTGTCTAGCCTCAACTCTAATCTGTTCCTTACTAGCCTTTCAAAAACTTCTCTCATTATCCCCAGGTGCTCCTCTACCGTTGACGTAGCTATCATTATATCGTCAATGCATATTTTTACCTTTCCCTCTCTTATAAGGTCTTTAAAAAACTCGGCTGACATACCGCTAAAATTCCGAGGGCGCATTCTTGAGGCCAAATGCATCTTTAAATATTCGTATTGTCCCATCGGAGTTACAAAGAAAGTGTACTTTACAGAACCCGTGTGCATGTGAACATGGTAAAAAGCGCTTCTGAGATCTAAAAGTGTAAAAACTTTTTATTGACTAGCCCGTCTAAATCTTCTATCAGGGGAATTGGGTAAGTATCCTTTAATGTCATCTTATTTAAGGTTCTATAATCTACACAAAGTCTGATCTTCCCTGTTTTCTTTTTCACCAACACAATAGGTGAGGAGTACTCGGATCTACTTGGTCTTATCACTCCTTGTTTCAATAAGTCATCTAGTATGATTTGTACCTGTTCCTTTTCATGATAGGACAATCGTCGTGGGGGACAGAGGAAGGCTTTGTATCATTTAAGATAAGTTTCATTTCACAATCCACCTCAGGGATCTCGGGAAGTTTGCATTCATATAGTGCTCACTCAATAATTCATCGAACAAAATCTATATCCCTGTTCATAACACACTCTTTTTCTTCATCTATATATGCATCTACATCTATATTCATTAAGCTTTGACATTCTTTATTATAATCTTCGTTTCGTGCATCAGTAACAACATTAATTTTGAGACCAGCTGCCTTCAAAAAATCTTTGTCTAGTACCACGGAGAAATTCGTTGTGTCGTCCGGTACAACCAATTAGCTTACTTTTAATTCTTTTCCTTCAAATAGTACAAAATAATCAAGTTTTCCTAATATAATTAGTGGACTTTTATTTATTCCGAAGAAATTCCATGTATTGATATTTTTATTCATGACGACAGGTGGTACGAACTTTTGTCTCACAAAACTTACAGGACTGCCGGTATCTATGAGAGTTCATAATCATCATCTCCGGCATCGCCCTGCTCTACCTGGTGAACTTGGCGTCCAGCTCGCCTTTTAGGGCATTCGGGTGCGAAATGTCCCATCTCCCCACATGCGTGGCACGCTCCTCTTTCCCATTCTGGCTTGACGCATTCGTTGGCCATATGGCCAACGGAGTTACAGTTGTAACACCTTATGGCCCTGGATGTGTGTGCCTCGTTTGCTGCTACTGGTCGGTACGTTGATGATACTGCTGCCTTTGGTTTTGGAAGTTGGATTTTGTTAAATGCTTTCAATAGATGTTGCCTGGAGCGAAAACATTGCATCCTCGCCTGTGAACGTAAATAGGGATCGGGTATTCCCTCTTCCATTGAGATTTTGTTTGCCAAGATTGTTTTCTCGTGGAAATACTGCTGGAATGTTTCAGTATGTGACTCAATACTCTAAGATTTCCTTCGTCTATTTTGTAGGCTGCCTTCAAATTCCTCAATTGTGTTTCCCACTGTGCAAAACAATCATCGTCGCTTGAAAACTCAGATATTAAGTCTTTAAGATTGTTTAAATTTTCGGTTGCACCACTGTTGTTGACATTGCTCCACTCATTTGCTCTTACCAACAGATTGTTTTCCCTCTTTTGTAGTTCTTTTTCCTTTCTCATTATGTCCAGTTCTTTCTTCATTAAATTCCACTCATTGACACTCTTTTGTTTTTTCTTTCCCTCTTGGTGATACTGCTCTTCATCGCTCTGTTCGTCTGCTTCGTCATCTTCTTCGATTCTCTCATTGTCTTCGTCGTCGTCGCCAACAATATTTGTCGTGGTCTCTTCGCCGTTATCGTCTACATCTGCCGCTGTTGTCTGCATTTCACCGGCGTCGTCGCACAAAAACGGGAACTCACCACGATCTCCTTCGGGTATTGATAACAGGCGCAGCAATAGTTCGCTTTTATTTCCTGATTTCTTTTTTCCTAATTTCTCCAGCCATAACTTTAGCTGCGACGGCGTGTATTTTTTTAGATTTTCGACTTCCGACATGGTTGTATCACACACACACACTCGTTGTAATTTTCCTCAATGTTCACTGTGCCTTTCGTAGCACACAATCGTTTCGTACCGTTTCTTCACAGTTGGGGTTGCAGCACGGATGCACAATCATTTTATTTTCGTATGTATGTATATATCTATTTTGGGACACTCGTTTTTTCTTCACTCTTTTTCCTTTCTGTTTCTTGTTATGTGTTATTATTTATACTGTCACTTTTCACTTTTTTTTTGATAATTCCACTTCTGAGCTTTAAACGTCTGTACTTTTTTTTTCTAAATGGAGAAAATGCAAATAATTAAACACAATCAAATTCCGTTTACTAATTTCGTATACGTCTTACAGCCACGGCGTCTTTTTCTCAACTGCCGCTTATGACTTAAATTTTATTTAACAAACATATTGATACCTTCCTACTGGTAGTATCTCTTAACTTATTTACTCTTATTTTCGGACTGCCACACTTTTAGGTGACTAATAGAGGGCTTCTTTCCTGTCCATACTTCCATTGGTGTCATGTTGGTTAGTGCACTTGTGGGTGAACGATTGCGCAAATACACAGCTATAAAAACTGCTTCAGCCCACAATGACTCTTATAGTCCTGACTGCACCAGCAAACACCTTGACATCTCGACCAAAGTCCGGTTGGCTCGTTTTGCAACGCCGTTTTGTTGCGGCGTGTATGCAATCGTTAGCTGCCTTTTAATGCCATTCTCCCGTAGAAAACCATCAAATGCCTTGTTCACTTATTCCCGACCATTATCGCTGTGAATACACTTCAACTCTTTTCCGGTTTGCCGTTCCACTAGGTTTTTGAACTCCACGAACTTCACAAACACCTCGTCTTTTCCCTTCAGAAAATACGCAAATATACGCCTGGATTTGTCGTCGATGAACGTCAAAAAATATCTCGAGTCACCAATATATCTTGTCTCAAAAGACCGCAAACATCTGTGCACTAACTCCAGTAATTCGCGTGCTCTGTTGTCAGTTGCGTTTGGGAATGGCTACACATGAATTTTGCTGACCATGCGGGTTTTGCAGTTCATTTTGGCTGAAAAATTGATATTTTCAATACCTCGCACCAGCTTCTTCTTGACAACTTCCATCAAGCTGCCATAATTCAGGTTACCATATCTTCTGTGCCACAAAAGCGCAGCAGCTTCAGCGGCAGCAAAGCACTTATTACGTTGACCTTCAAACATGTAGAAATTTTCAGCTTTATGGACGTTTAAAACTCGCGTTTTTGTACAACTTTTGCGTGATTTTTTCCGAAATGCACAACACAATTCTTTTCTGCAGCTCGACTCACTGACATAAAATTGTATTTCATGCTTGGCGCATACAATACATTTACCAATTTCAATATGCAGATATCTGTTTGCAGTTCTACCTCACCCCTTCCATCAGCACGTAAGAAGCCTTCGCCAGCCAAACCAATCATCTCTGAATGTGTTTCAAATTTCACGAAAAATTCTTTTTTACAACACATGTGACTTCTTGCGCCACAGTCCAAGCACCACCTCGACCGGTTAAAACTACCGGCATCTAACGCACCCAGCAAGCTGCATTGCTTTTGTTGTTCCTTTTTCGGTTTGTTCCCGTTACTCCGACACTTTGCCTTCATATGCCTGCGACCACCGCATTTGAAACATATGACGTTTAGCAATTTGTTTTTGTTGTCTCTCGCACCAGTACTCAGCCGTTGATGATCATTACTAACCGTACACGCCTGCGATTTTTCTATGTGTAGTTCTTCATTACCTCGGCGTTCCCCTTCTTCCATCAAGTTGATGCAAAGAATTTAAAATTTTGGTAAATTGTCTCTCGTCTCGATGGCTAAACTCTCATAGAACTACTTTTAGTAGATTAGAAAGAAAAATAATTGTTCGCAATTCGTCGTTCATCTCTATCCCAACAACTGCAAGCTGATCTAAGACTTCGACGAACGCATTTAAATAGCTCGACATGCTCTAGCCATCCGCAGACTTAACAGCTTCTTGTAAAGAGATACCTTTCGCAGAGGACCACTGGACTGATGAGCTTCTTTATACCCTATTTTTAAGTTTTATCCAAGCCGCGAACGATGTAGCACAATTCTTCACATAACCCAATTGTGATGGCTTTACACTCAATGTGATCATGACCAACGCTTTCTCCATGTTTGACCAATCTACACCAGCAGTGGCGTTCTCTCTTTTTAAAGTACCTAATGCCACACTCCATAGCTCCGCATGCACCAAAACGCATCGCAATGCTCCAGGAATCGTAATTCTTTTCCTCCAGCTTCTCAATTTGGTACATTGCTATTCTATGCAGACATATGCCTATCACATAAAAAAAACTTTTGCACAAGTACCGCCACAAATTTTATATTTTTTATTCTTTACCACAGGTCGTTACCTGGGCCCATAACCTGGTGAACTTTTGGTAGCAGAGCGTACAAAAAAAAAAACCCAACGAGAAACGTGCGACCGCTTTAAGAGTTTATTAGTGACTTATAGTTATAATATAGTCCAGTATATACGAATGTAATTATATATTCCTACTCATACATGCAAGCATTGGTATATATTCAACACGCCCCAAAAATCATGATAATAAATACACTCTCAAGATGCAAACTGATACAGGATCTGACATAAGCATGGTTGAAATTTCCACATGGAAAAAAAAGGGTCAGCCCGGATCAAAACTTGAGAGAAGTCGAGCCAAGAGAGCATCGCTGGACGACATCAAGCTAATAGCTGAATTTTTGTGTGAAGTTTAGCTCAACGGGGAAGTTAAACAATGAAAATTTTACGTCTCAAAAATTGATTCCTTAAATATTTTAGGTACTAATTTGTGTGAAATCTTAAAATTGTGGGACCAGCCAATCAGCGCAATTGAGCTGTTCGAAGAAGATTCAGCAGTATGTACCAAAACTGAGGTAGAGCTTCAGTCTTCAAAGCGTCCTGTAGCGTATTCAGTCCAAGAATACGTTATCGTTTGGCGAAGAGGAGCTTTAACGACTTCAAAACCGCAAGGTCATCAGGCCAGTCGATTATTCAGACTGGGCAGCACTCATTGTGGTTGTCAGAAAAGCATCGGGTGGAGTTCGAATTTGTGGAAACTATTCATCGGGTCTAAATCAGTCCCAAGAGTCCCATCAATATCCACTCCCTCTTCCCGAAGACATTTTTGCCAAAATCGCAAACAGACCATACTATACCCACTTAGACTTAGCAGATGCATATCTTCAAGTTGCTGTAACACCTGAATCAAAAACGCTACTCACCATTAACATCCACAAGGGGTTATTCACTTTCAACAGGCTGGCGCCTGGCATCCAATCAGCACCAGGAGCCTTTCAACAGATAATGGACGCAATGCTTGCGGGTATCGATGACGTTGCAGCATATCTCGATGATAAAGTTATTTGTGGAAAGGACTGGCAGGAGCACATGGATAATTTAAACAAAGTTCAACGTCATTTGAGTTACAACTTCCGAATTAAAAATCAGTTCATTTTGTATGCCTCAAATTAAGTAATTAGATGGATTGCGACCAGACCCTGACAAAATTGAGCGAATAAAAACGATGCCAGTACATACAAGTATTACCGAGCTCAGATCATGTCTTGAAGTAGCAAATTAGTATGGGAAGTTTATCAAGCAAATGAGATAAATTCGTTCACCATTAGACAATTTGCTTCGAGAAAACGTAAAATTTGAGTGGTCCGAGACATGTCAAAAGTCGTTATAAAAATTTAAATCCATTCTCGCATCTGACCTAATTCGCGGCAGATGCGTCAAATATTGTCATGGGTCCATGCATCTTACATGTTTTCCCTGATGGTACCAAAAAAGTCATCTCACATGCAGCCAGATCTTTGACACCAGCCGAGACACGATTCATTCAAATGGAGAAGGAAGCAGCTGCACTCATCTTTGCTGTTAAGAAATTTCACCGAACGATTTTTGGACGCAAGTTTCAACTTCTTACCGCAAGCAGACCAACTTCTTACTAAGAAGGGTATACCAATATACACCGCGAATAGGCTTCAGAAGTGGGAACTAACGCTTATGATGTATGATTTGACATCAAATACATTTCAACAAAAGAATTTGGATTTGCCGACGTATTTTCGGGTTTGATTAACACCAATGCAAATTTCGATCAGGATACATAATCGCTTGCACCAGATCTGAAGAAGATTTTACCTCATCTCTTTTAGAAACAATCAAGAAGCTACCTGTAAGTTTCGAAATGATTCAGCAAGCATCAACAAATTGTAAAATCTTACAGTCAGTCATCAACACCATGAACACAGAATGGGAATCACCTATATCATCGCAAATTACACCATATTTTGCTAGGAGAGAAAGCTTAGCTGTCATCGATGGGTGTTTAATGTTCAAAGACCGCATTATTATTCCAGCGTGTGTTCAAAAACGAATTTGGGGACAACTCCATCGAGGGCATTCGGGTATTGAAATAAAGGGCACGACTGCGTCATACGAAACTTTCTTGGTACATGAGATGCGTTTCTATACCCTATCCTAAGGGTATATTAATTTTGACTCATAGTTTGTAAAACCTCTTAATATTCGTCATAGACCCACAAAAGTATATATATTTATGATCAGGACCAAAACCTAAGACTATTTAGCAAATGTCCGTCCGTCCGTCCGTCCGTCACCAATTTATAGGCCTTTAAATTAAAGCTAGAAGGCTGAAATTTGAAACATATACTCCCTAGGGTCCCGTAATGGTAGAGTGTATAATTTTGTTTGATACGCCCACTGCCACGCCCACAATTTTGAAAAAACAGTTTTAAAGCTAAAGTTAGAGAGATAGAGTGTTGCAATCTTTACAAGATATGTAGGTACTGCCCACCTTTACAAGTTTGTCATATAAAGTTTTTTGCCGCGCCTACATTTTGTGAGCGTTTTTCACTAAAATGCTGTTTTATTCGAAAATGTTTATAGAAACCAAAAAAAAATGTTTAACAAGATATTTAGCCAATATTTTTTTCAATATATCGCCTATACCAAGTTGTTGGTCACGCCCACTTTTTGGAGGCGTTATTTCAAAAAAATTGTTTTTTTAATAAAATTTATAGAATGAAATAAAATTCTACCCATCATCTTCGTAAAGCTTTTTTCTTTGCAGCATATAGGGATATGGATAGGGTACCATACTGTTCGCCCCACGCGGACTGTAGCCTTTCCTTATGTTTCAATCTTAAAATGAATCGAAAATGAATGGTGACAAATTTATTTAAATTCTTTTTTGGTTTTGAAAAATTATATTTTCTTAAAAACGCCACCTACGATTTTGATGTAATTACGCACATTGGACAATTTTAACATAATCCTTCGAAATACGCAAAATTATCCAAATCGTTAGAGCCGTTTTTTAGAAAACGAGTTTAATTTAAATTTAAAAATTGTTATTTAAAAAAAAAACTTGAAAAAAATTATTTCAAAAATCGAAGTATAATTTGTTCGACTTAATAGTACAAAAAAAACAGTTAAATTTTTTGGAGTTAGCTTTGTTAAGTTTCGATATATTGGCGGTTTTATAAGTTAGCATTAATCGAATTGTTTTCCCAAAAACTGAGTATGCAGTATTTTGGGTTTCATCCTAAGTATCCTTAGCACAGAAAAAAGCAAAATCCTTGGAACCATTTTCTAGACCAATATTGTTAAGTGATTTTCACGAAAAGAAATGTATGGCAGGTACCGTTTTTTCAAACGATAAAGCAAAAAATAAAAAATACCCCGAGGTGTAACCACAAAAACCTTATATACGATGTTTGAAGCAAATTTGTCGAACCGTCTCGCCATACGACGCCCGGACAGACAGATAGACCGACAGACAGCATTGGAGGACCCATTTCTTGGATTTATCTATAGTCGTAATATCATCCCTCATACTTAGTTTGTGTTCGAATTTCCGCACGATCGCAATAACTTTCTCTTTAGTATACTAATGTATACGAGTAAGTTAAATGAAAATATTTGCCAGATGGTACGTATATTAGCCACGACAATATAAGATCTTTCATACGTTAGTGTCATGATGGTGCCAGGGCAGCGAAGTATCCTGTAAAAACAACTTTCCAGTCATGGCCTATTTCAACTTGTCCTTGTGACTACAAATCACTAATATTACATTAAACATAATTATTAGTTAGAGTTATTTTCTCGCTATGGTGATTGTCAGCAGCTAGTTTCAGATAATGGAACTCAATTCACCAGCGCAGAATTTCAAAGTTTAATGAAGGCACGAGGTATACAACACTTGCGAAGCAGAACGTTTCGTTGATACGCTAAGGCGAGCGCTTAAAAAACTTAAGCAGTAAGAAACAAGTCAACAGAACCTTGAGACATTTCTACAGACTTATCGTTCAATACCGAATCGTAATGTCGGTAAGTTAAAATCGCCAGCTGAAGCATTTCTTGGTCGCAAAATTAGAACTTCGCTGGACTTGTTAAAGCCGAAAGAAATCGAAATACAATATCCAACGAAAAACAGAATTTCCAGTTCAACAAATATCAGGGTACTAAGGAAAGACAATTCATTGCCAGTGACATTGTCTACGCCAAGATTTATCGAAATAATAAAGAACATTGGGTACCAGGTACTATCATCGAGCGTAAAAGTACGGTCAACTACAATGCTCTCATATACGAAGGAAATATAACCAGACTAATAAAATCTCATGCAAACAAATTAAAGCCCGATATTCAAAAGACATCGAGAAGAGCTAAGCAAAGAATATTTTAGATTTAATAGATATGTTTCAAATTAATAAGCGAACTGTATTTGAACAACGCCTTCCAGATGACCCAACCGTTCACGAGGATTCCTATGCAGAGCCACCAGACGAAGTTTTCGATGATGATGATGGATGGAACTTCGGAGGTTTCTGAACTTTTGCGTTTCCCGTCAATATCTCATACTCCTAAACCAGAAAAAGCGACATCGTCAAGACAATGGTTCCACTGATGTGTTCGATTCTCTTGCTATTCTCAACTGTCAGTTTTGCTTTCAATGATCAACTCTAACCTTAAAACCTATCGCAGTGGCCTTCCACTGGCAGACATTTTTCAATGATTGCTATAACCGACCTGTCAAAAAAATGGGTATTTGTTCCAATGATGAATTTTAATGCAAGCTATAACTGGCCCCTTAGTGAGAAATCATTTGTATAGGATTGAGAGGGATAGTATGCGATGTGAATTTTGAATGGGAATGAAGAGATTTGAAGCGAGGCAAATTTATCATCGACAATGGCAGTATCAGTGAAAATTTAGCAGGTTTGGAATTTTTGATCATCTTTATGAGTAAGCATTAGGAGACGGCGAACAACACATCATTGTATTTTAAAATTAATTCTTTTTAATAAATATATATAGTTACATATAATAACTTTAACTTATTCCTTGCATGTCCACACGGACATAACAATATTAATGGTTTAAAAGAAAACCGAAAATGCCAGAAATCCAATAGGGAATAAACCGAATCGTATGTTTAAAAAATACACGGTTCCAGGTTTATGCAAAATAGTTTGTTATCTACCTGTTGACATCGAATTTGGTAGTATTCTTATCGACCCAAATATTATATGGGCCGATTTAAAAGTGCCAGAAGGGATTTACAAGGCCCAACATTGGTACTCCTTCGTGGAAGTTATCAATACTTTAGAACTACCACAAACATTTGTAATAGACCAACCACTCGAAGTTTAGTGTCTTGATCATAATACATTTATGGAAATCCACAGCCTTTCAATATATAATGTCGAAGGCTTGAACAATTTCAGTATTTCAAGCTAGATTTATCGTGTTATCTTTACACGATATGTAGGTACTGCCCACCTTTACAAGTTTGTCATAAAAAGTTTTTTGCCACGCCTACATTTGGTGGACGTTTTTCACTAAAATGCTGTTTTATTCGAAAATTTTTATAGAAACCGAAAAAAAATGTTTAACAAGATATTTTGCCAATATTTTTTCCAATATATCGCCTATACCAAGTTTTGGCCACGCCCACTTTTTGGAGGCGTTTTTTCAAAAAATATGTTTTTTTTATAAAATCTATAGAATGAAATAAAATTCTACCCATCATCTTCTTAAAGCTTTTTTCTTTGCAGCATATAGGTATATGGATAGGGTATCATACTGTTCGCCCCGCGCGGACTGTAGCCTTTCCTTATTTTTTTTTGGCGACTGATGTTCAGTCGCTGGTAGACACTATGACAGGGTGATATGGATGGTGCGTGCTTTTCTTGTAGGGGTTCTCTGCAGTGGTCGAATTTTTGTGGGCTGCTGATGGAAAATGTGGCGAGATGTAGATGACGTTTCTACCGCTTCTTTCTATGCCGTTTATTGGTCTCGCTGCTGTCCGATATTAATGGTGACGTCAGTTGGATGTTTTGTTCATCTAGGCTTTCGCTGCTGGCTCATTAGGAGCACCAGAGGTGAGTTTCTCACAGTTTAATGTGCTGTGGCTGGTACGGCTCCTCCGATCTCTAAGCGGTTTTGACTGGTTCCCAGAGTAGTGCAATTATATCTTGTGTCAGAGCACGGTTTTATTTGACACGTGACTTGGTGGATGGCACAAATACTTGCTGGTGGCGATTTTTTTATTGTTTTGCAGTAAGGTTTTGATTTCTAAACATGGATGTATAGTTTGACCACGTTTCTTTCGTCATTTTAAGCAAATTTGCCGACAACACTACTGCGATGCAGTTCCTAGCCAGGTTGTTGGTTTTTTTTATTATGGGGCGCGAGATTGCACTAGGTCTAGTTAAATTTTTGACTTTATATATATATGTATAAATAAAAAAACTAGCAATAGTGACAATTTAGAAATAAAAACTTTGTTTTCTGTCCAACACTCAACTGCACTTGGCGACGTCCCAGAAAGAAGAGAGTGAACATGACTTTTGCGGATAGTGAGGTAGTCAAGCTCAGACAAATTATTCGTCAAGTGGCTAGCTTCCGGTTAGCTTAACGAAAGTTTATAGTTCATGGCTGTCAGAATTCCGCCTGCTTTTTAGGTTCGAAAACAGGGTGTGTACGATGGTCACAACATTAATTATACATTATTATATAAATGCATATGTCAGTATATTGCTAAAACAATTTTCTTATGCCCCTACAAAACTTTTCAGTTTCATATACGTCTAGAAATGAAAGTGGAATGAAAAAGGACTTCATTTAATTAAAAGTCGACCCACACCTGAGAGTTAATTAGAACCTGGAATATGGATTATGGTTCTATGTTGTACTAAATTCGGATGTCTTTGGCGTGAAATACACCAATTTTGTTACCCTTCATATCAGCCAACTCGTACAGATTTTGGTCCAACTATACCGATGATCTTGGCTTGCGCAAATTTCGGACATAATTTTGCATTTCGTTGTTTTGTTGCATTGCTCAAAGTGAAATTGCGTTTGAAAACGGCGTGTCCGATGCAATATAAATAGCTCTTGCCTCTAGTATTGTATACGCGCTCATAGATTGTGTAGGCTTTCGCCAAAGATTGTTTTAAATGATTGTGGATAAGATTAATTTTTAGAGATTTAGGTAAGTTTTCGAACTCAGAGTTATTCATGCCATTTAATTTTTTTAACAATGCGCAATCGTTGCCATGTTGGATTTTAGATTGGCCAAACAGTGCTTCGTGTGGCGATATCCCGATCGCCGAATGGACTGTTGAACGTAGGGCACTAGCAACCGATGGCACATATCTATCCCAGTTAAGTTGGTTCTTTTCCTTTGCTATATATGAGTGGATTAATGTTAATATTGAGCGATTTACACGCTCACTAGCATTTGCTTGGGGCGAATATACAGCGGTTCTTACGTGTCTGATTCCATATGAACTAAGAAGCTAACTAAAATCTTTGCCGGTAAATTGTTTTCCATTGTCTGACAGCAAAGACTCTGGTACTCCAAAAACTGCAAAAACCTGTTCTTCCAGAAACTTCATCACTGCATAACTCGTGGCTTTTCGTAAAGTTTGAATCAACAAAAACTTCGTCAATTGGTCAAGACATATGATCATATGTGCGTTTCCATTTTTGGATCGGGGATATGGACCGAGGCAGTCAATTAAATGATTTGCCCTTCTTCAAGGTATCCGTAATAGGACTACCACGAGAGGAATAGTCCTTTACGAACCTTCTATACCAGCCTGATAGACCTAGAAAACGTCTTACCTGTCGAGGTGTCTTTGGTATAGGGAAATCGTTTATTGCTTATACTTTGTCCGGGTCGGCTTTCAGGCACCCCCCTCACACTATATATCCTGGATACTTTAACTGCTTAAAGCAAAATTTTGACTTGCTAAGATTGATGGTTAATTCATATGATATGATCAACTAATCATCCAAATATACGAATATGTTCTGTTTCAACTTATGGGGTACCACTTTGTCCATAAGTCTGCACATGCGTTGACCAGCATTGCAGAGGCCAAAGGGCATTACCCTAATTTGATACCGAGGTCCTGCCGGGGACAGTAAACGCTGTCTGTTGCCGTGATGTCTTATCCAGTGGGATTTGCCAATGGGCGTCTTTCAGATACACACTAGATATGTGTCTCTGTTTAATTGCCTCAGCATCCCCTGTGCCGATGTAGTGTTCTTCAAGACTTGTCTGCCCAAGGCCAGATTAAGCGTAAGTTGATCACCTTTTCAAGTCATTTGTTGACAAATCATGAGCGTTTGAGTCAAATGAATTCCGCAAAAATCCGGACGAGATTTCTGCCAGCAATTGGGGAGCTATCCCAAACAGCTTCCAAAAATTTACCCCAAGGTACATCTGCTGCTCCAATGAAGGAACCAAAAAGAATGATATCTCCTTCGTTGTACCCTTATAGGTGATGTTGATTGTGATTTCTCCAACTATTGGTTGTGATTGACCACTTGCAATTTTCACATTCGAAACAAATGTTTTAAAAGAAACTCCTAAACTTTTCAAGAGCTCAACGCACCCTGAGCCAAGGCAACATATGCTACAGCCACTGCCACTGGGCAGATGTCCTCAGTTCTCGGATCGCCCCGTTTCCGGTTTCCCGAACATCGGTGACAATGAGGAGAAGTGGTATTTTCTAAGCCGCGCCTATAACAAAAAACATTTCTCTGTGGATTGGCGCAATCAATAAATGAATGTCCCTTATGTTTGCAGTTCCAACAAGTGTAGGAAGCAGTGTATCTCTTTATGTAGGGAGTGGCAAGGGCATCTATCTGAAGCAAATCTTTAATGGGTTCTAAAATGTTCAACTCATTCACCTGTCGTCTGAACTGCTGTTGCCCAACAGGCCTTGTACGCAGACCATATACATATTTATATACATATACATATATTATATACATATACATATTTTTATACCCTATCCTAATTATACCCTATCCTAAGGGTATATTAATTTTGACACATAGTTTGTAACACCCCTTAATATTCGTCGTAGACCCATAAAAGTATATATATTTATGATCAGGACCAAATCCTAAGACTATTTAGCAATGTCCGTCCGTCCGTCCGTCCGTCCGTACGCAATTTTTAGGCCTTTAAATTCAAGCTAGAAAGCTGAAATTTGGACCACATACTCCCTAGGGCTCCGAAATGGTTAAGTGTAAAATTTTTTTGAATACGCCCACTGCCACGCCCACATTTTAGAAAAAACCGATTTAAAGCTACAGATGGACAGATAGAGGGTTATAACCTTCACAAGATATGTAGGCACTGCCCTCCTTTATAAGTTTGTCATATAAAGTTTTTTGCCACGCCTACTTTTTGTGGGCGTTTTTCACTAAAATGCTGTTTTCTTCGATAATTTTCATAGAAACCGAAAAAAAATGTTTAACAAGATATTTAGCCAATATTTTTTCCAATATATCGCCCATACAAAGTTTTTGGCCATGCCCACTTTTTGGGGGCGTTTTTTCAAAAAATGTTTTTTTTTTTTCTAAATTTTATAGAATGAAATAAAATGCTATCCATCATCTTCTTAAGGTTTTTTTTGGGGCATATAGGGATAGGGATAGGGTATCATACTGTTCGCTCCAAGCGGACTGTAGCCTTTCCTTATGTTTTATATACATATTTTTCAATAGTCCTGCACACATGAATCATCTCAGACAAGCTATTTGTACTAAGAGTTATCAGAGGCTCACCAATACGGCGTTTTACATTATGCTTCAGCAGATCTATGATCTCTCTTGCACACTTTGGGCAATGAAGGCGAGTGTTCAACTGTTGTATAGAATTATAAAAATCGTCGAAGCTTTCATTTATTCCTTGACGTCTGTCAAACATTCGGCGGGATAATTCAGAGTCAGTTTCGAGTGTTCGATACTGCTCGAATAAAGCAATTCTAAGAGAGGAGCAATTTGTGTCCGGATTAGCCTTTAGGTACATCCAGTACCAACTCTCTACGGCACCTGTGGCAAATAAATGAAAGTGACGAAATATATCCTCCCATGAGGCACCATAACAATCTTTAAGCTTTGTTAGCCGAAAACCAAATTCATCAACTGTCACGTGTTGATTGTCGAACTTCAAGCCCCATTTTTGGAATTCTATTCACCTGTAACCAGCGCTACTGGTTTGCATGGCACGCTCACTTGGATCCTCTGAATTGAGATTCAAATTGTTCACCTGCCGAATAAAGTTACGAACGTTTTCACTATACTGTTCCGGCTGATCGTTTTGATGGGCTTGACATTCAGCATTAGCTGTTGTAGTACTGCGCGGAACATTTTGATGCTGCTGCCGTCTTATGACATCATAGTCGTCAAGGTTTTGTGGACGGGTTGTTGCATTTAGTACACCACGTACTGTGTTGGCCACTTCTTGACGAATTATTTCCCTCTCCTTTTCCAAGTCTTGATGTCGTCTTTGCAGATCTGCTGATCTACTAAGCCCTATAGAAGCAGCTACGACTTCTTGTATATAGCTTGCCAAATTTTCATTACGAAGAGGGGAACGAGTTGTCAAATTATCTGAATGTAGACTACGATTATCTCATCTTACTGAGTTAGGAATGTCGGTGTTAATGGTTTTTCTAATAGAAGTGTAAGCTTCTTGCGCAACTCTTGCATTTCCAAATCTAAACTCAGGAGACTGAAGGATTGAAATACCCCTGGCGTTTTCATCGGGTCTGTTGCGTTCACATTGACTGTCAGATATTTGAATATGGCTTTCAGATAAAATATTAGTTTCAGGTCTAGTATCAAGTTGTCTATGCTCACCATTGACTTGGTCTTCAGATGCAGTACTGTTTCTGGGTATGTGATCATTCGACTCACGAAAAGAAATCCCATTCGTATTTACATCTCGCCATGTAACTTGTTGATTGCGGTTGCCTCGCAAAAAATGTGGATTTGGCTTCTTCGGAGGCATAATTAATAACTTTAGTGAGACTAAGTTTTTTAAAAAAAGTAGAATAGGAAAGTGGAATTATAGAAAAACTTAAAATAGGTAAGATGTAAAAAGTAAGGGAAAGGTTAAGATTCAAGAAAAAAAATGTAATTGTATATAAATAAATTTAACAGATATAATAGATATGTGGATATGTGCAATGTTTAGTGGTAAGTGCATAGGCAATGGATAATTCAAGTCTCAGAACTCTTCTAAAATAGGCATATTATAATATTTGTATTCAAGTACTGCTCAACGCTATCTGTAGTTACGTTAATATGTAGATACTACACGCTTAACTACAGGTCGCTGAACTCGAGTTATTCGGAACTGTGTTTTTTTTACGTTTTTGAATCAATTAATATATCTTTTTAAAGAACATGTATTAATAAAATTTTGAAAAGATACTTTCGATGTTTCATTTAAGTCATTGTGATGGCTCAGAGAAGTTTGTTAAAACGGAGTTCAGGCGCAACAGACAGAGCGGCGATTGCAAATCAATCAGAAACTCTCGGTCGTTTGAAAAACTGCTTTAACAAATAGATATTTACATTTGCATATATTACCCTTGA
Organism: Ferdinandea cuprea; assembly: GCA_963576555.1. NCBI lineage: Eukaryota > Metazoa > Arthropoda > Insecta > Diptera > Syrphidae > Ferdinandea > Ferdinandea cuprea. The sequence goes on from OY754962.1 coordinate 7,246,331, forward strand.
CACTGTTCTCAAGAAGGTTCAAAAAATAATAGATGGAAAAAAAACATTAACGAATTGAATCTAAAACGGTACTATCGGGTCCACGTTGGGCGCCACCTGTGTAACGGAAGATGTGCCTATCCTACAAATGCGATGTTCTACTGTCCCCTACCGTTCTTTAGGAAAAGAGGAATTTCCTACAAAGATCGATGGGTTGTAGGGTAGGTTGTCCACCCTGCTAGACGATGGCAGGCATGCTTGCACACGTGCGAACTAGCTCGCCGGAGGCATGGGATCTTTCATCCGCTGGTGGACATCCGTACATATTTTCATGCCTTTTTTTTTGTTAAATGAACCGAAAAGATCAAAAATCCGTTTTTTTTAAGCCTTTATAGAAAAGACATCTGCGACCTGAGTAACCCTGGGAAACATAAGGTGTTGTTGGTTCCCCTAGCGTGACCCACCCACAACCAAAAACAATGAAATGTGTAGAGGCCATCCTTGGCTATCGCTCTGCTAACTCCTACGATAGCCCCTAAGCAAATAATAAGCAATCGCTTACGGTTCGCTCAGTTTAACACCGAAGCACCACCTCACTGGCATTGTACTGCCCTATCGCACAAAAATTCTTAAGAACACTCCATGATAAATATCAAAATTCGAATACAATCAATTGTGAGTAAATTGTCATAACGAATTTAAATAATTTTTATTTAACAAAATAAAAAGAAAAAGTATAGTAGTATATAACGGGTGATCCAAGTAGAGATACTTTTTTCAATAGCCTTTTTTGACAGATCACGTGTGAGTCGTGTCATGCTGTCATGTTATTTTTGTTTAGTATTGTTTGGCATTTCATAATGGAAAGACTTACGCGTAAACAACGTTTACAAATTGTTCAACTTTATTATGAAAATTCACGTTCTGTGAGGAATATGCTTTGGTGGAATTTTTGTGGGCTGCTGATGGAAAATGTGGCGAGATGTAGATGACGTTTCTACCGCTTCTTTCTATGCCGCTTATTGGTCTCGCTGCTGTCCGATATTAATGGTGACGTCAGTTGGATATTTTGTTCATCTGGGCTTTCGTTGCCGGCTCATTAGGAGCACCAGAGTTGAGTTTCTCACAGTTTAATGTGCTGTGGCTGGTACGACTCCTCCGATCTCTAAGCGGTTTTGACTGGTTCCCAGAGTAGTGCAATTATATCTTGTGTCAGAGCACGGTTTTATTTGACACGTGACTTGGTGGATGGCACAAATACTTGCTGGTGGTGATTTTTTTATTGTTTTGCAGTAAGGTTTTGATTTCTAAACATGGATGTATAGTTTGACCGCGTTTCTTTCGTCATTTTAAGCAAATTTGCCGACAACACTACTGCGATGCAGTTCCTAGCCAGGTTGTTGGTTTTTTTTATTATGGGGCGCGAGATTGCACTAGGTCTAGTTAAATTTTTGACTTTATATATATATGTATAAATAAAAAAACTAGCAATAGTGACAATTTAGAAATAAAAACTTTGTTTTCTGTCCAACACTCAACTGCACTTGGCGACGTCCCAGAAAGAAGAGAGTGAACATGACTTTTGCGGATAGTGAGGTAGTCAAGCTCAGACAAATTATTCGTCAAGTGGCTAGCTTCCGGTTAGCTTAACGAAAGCTTATAGTTCATGGCTGTCAGAATTCCGCCTGCTTTTTAGGTTCGAAAACAGGGTGTGTACGATGGTCACAACATTAATTATACATTATTATATAAATGCATATGTCAGTATATTGCTAAAACAATTTTCTTATGCCCCTACAAAACTTTTCAGTTTCATATACGTCTAGAAATGAAAATGGAATGAAAAAGGACTTCATTTAATTAAAAGTCGACCCACACCTGAGAGTTAATTAGAACCTGGAATATGGATTATGGTTCTATGTTGTACTAAATTCGGATGTCTTTGGCGTGAAATACACCAATTTTGTTACCCTTCATATCAGCCAACTCGTACAGATTTTGGTCCAACTATACCGATGATCTTGGCTTGCGCAAATTTCGGACATAATTTTGCATTTCGTTGTTTTGTTGCATTGCTCAAAGTGAAATTGCGTTTGAAAACGGCGTGTCCGATGCAATATAAATAGCTCTTGCCTCTAGTATTGTATACGCGCTCATAGATTGTGTAGGCTTTCGCCAAAGATTGTTTTAAATGATTGTGGATAAGATTAATTTTTAGAGATTTAGGTAAGTTTTCGAACTCAGAGTTATTCATGCCATTTAATTTTTTTAACAATGCGCAATCGTTGCCATGTTGGATTTTAGATTGGCCAAACAGTGCTTCGTGTGGCGATATCCCGATCGCCGAATGGACTGTTGAACGTAGGGCACTAGCAACCGATGGCACATATCTATCCCAGTTAAGTTGGTTCTTTTCCTTTGCTATATATGAGTGGATTAATGTTAATATTGAGCGATTTACACGCTCACTAGCATTTGCTTGGGGCGAATATACAGCGGTTCTTACGTGTCTGATTCCATATGAACTAAGAAGCTAACTAAAATCTTTGCCGGTAAATTGTTTTCCATTGTCTGACAGCAAAGACTCTGGTACTCCAAAAACTGCAAAAACCTGTTCTTCCAGAAACTTCATCACTGCATAACTCGTGGCTTTTCGTAAAGTTTGAATCAACAAAAACTTCGTCAATTGGTCAAGACATATGATCATATGTGCGTTTCCATTTTTGGATCGGGGATATGGACCGAGGCAGTCAATGAAAATGTGCTGGAAAGGACGCTCCACTACAAACGCGTGTCCCATTGGCGGTCTTAGGGTAGAATTTGGTGCCTTGGATGATTTGCAGGTGCTACCCCGGGCTCTGCTCTAGATGCTTTGATGAATCTTCCTCCCCTTGACTTATATATCATGGGATGTACGCTAAAAACCATCTTTCGCTTAAAGAGAGGTGGTTTTTGGTACCATGCGCAATGGAATTTTGAAGAACTTGCTCGAGACTTATCCTTTGACCCCTGTCTTATGGATATGGCGTCTGTTGCAATGACACCAGAAATCCTTCTGCGAAAAAACTACCACGTCAACTTTCCACAGGTAACGGAATGGCTTCGGTCAGATTCTGAACCATGGATTGAATGCCATCGTATTTTCACGGATGGCTCCAAAACCGGGCAGGGGTCTGGTGCTGGTGTCTTTGTGGAATGCGATGATATACGACTTTACTACCCCTTGGGTAAACATGCATCTGTTTTCCAAGCGGAGATTTTTGCCATCCTAATGGCAATGCGCTATATTGTGAACAACAGGTGGAGGGCCAGAGGCATTTGCATCTGCAGTGATAGCCAAGCTGCATTAAAAGCGCTTCTAAACCCTCTTACCTCGTCCAAGTTAGTGCTAGAACTCAAGCTTTCTCTGAATTTGGTCGGAAGACTGAACACAGTGAATCTTGTCTGGGTACCAGGTCACACTGGCATCCAGGGAAATGAGATCTTGGATGAGCTTGCTAGGCAAGGTTCAGAAGAAGTTTTCTCAGGACCCGAACCTGTGTTGGGTCTGCCTGCGTCTTTAGTCATGTCATCTATCGATTCTTGGGTTTCTCGTGAACACAAGATTCGGCGGCGCGATTGCGGTGGATGTAGACCGACCAAACTACTGCGCCCGGACATTTGCAAAAGGTCAGCATCTTTTCTTCTATCTCTGAGGAGAATCGACTGTAGGCTGCTTGTAGGTGTTCTTTCGGGCCACCAAGCTTTTGCTAAACACTTAAATGTGTTGGGCTTAAGCGGCACCATTACCTGTCCTGCTTGCGGTGAGGAGGATGACACAGCAGAACACTTTCTCTGCAGTTGTCCGGCCTATGCTCGCATCAGGTGGCGGATCTTCGGTGCTGACGTGGTGAGTGCCGAACATCTAAGCTCTTTATCACTGAAGCTCCTTCTCGTTTTTCTTCGAAAGACGGGAAAACTAAGTACATTAATGTAAGGTGTCTGAATGGTAGTACAATAGACCTGTAGTTGTGTCTGAGCGCTCCATCGGATAGCAGCAACCTCCGACAAAAAAAAAAGAAAAAAAAAGTGCTAGAATAAGCGATGAAAGATTTCACTTGTGCCGCCATATTAGGCCAGTAAAAGCGCTCACGCAAACGGTAAAGAGTCTTTGTAACTCCACCATGCGATGCCTTAGGAGGATCATGAGCCAAAGTTATCAGACGAGTTGTGAGTTTGGTGGGAATCCATAGTTTCCAGATGTGGTCATCTGCTATGACATTTCCTGTACTGGGTTTCACCTTTTTGTAGACAAAATCTTCTGAAACTCGCAGGTCAGGCAGTTAGTGTTTATTTTTGTCAATTGTTTCAATTAAGCTCATATATTCCTCTGATTGGAAACTCGGATCCGTAAGATCAACATGAAGATCATCAAAAGAGTTCACACCAAACGCTGTATCAGATACAATCTCATCTATGCAGTAAATATGTGAGAGTGCATCTGGAACTACATTTTGTGTTCCTTTTCGATGTTCTATCACAAACGAGAAACATTGGAGCTTTAAGCTCCATCTAGCTAAACGCCCGCTGAGGTCTCTTTCACTCATGAGCCATTTCAGACTCTCATGGTCAGTCACTATCTTGAATTCCTGCATCTCAATGTAGGACCTTAACTTTTCAACACCTAAGACGGCCGCTAGACACTCCAACTCTGTAACGCTATAGTTACGTTGGGCAGAATTTAGTTTGCACGAGTAGTAGTAGATCGGTCTCTCCAGCCCATCCTCATCCTGCTGGCACAAAACACAGCCCATACCGGATGCGGATGCATCACAAAGAATAACAAATGGCTTACTAAAATCGGGGTTTATCAAAATTGGTGCTGATGTTAACGCACGCTTGAGCTCTTCAAGTGCTGCAATGGCCTCTGGACCAAATACAAATGATTTGCCCTTCTTCAAGGTATCCGTAATAGGACTACCACGAGAGGAATAGTCCTTTACGAACCTTCTATACCAGCCTGATAGACCTAGAAAACGTCTTACCTGTCGAGGTGTCTTTGGTATAGGGAAATCGTTTATTGCTTATACTTTGTCCGGGTCGGCTTTCAGGCACCCCCCTTACACTATATATCCTGGATACTTTAACTGCTTAAAGCAAAATTTTGACTTGCTAAGATTGATGGTTAATTCATATGATATGATCAACTAATCATCCAAATATACGAATATGTTCTGTTTCAACTTATGGGGTACCACTTTGTCCATAAGTCTGCACATGCGTTGACCAGCATTGCAGAGGCCAAAGGGCATTACCCTAATTTGATACCGAGGTCCTGCCGGGGACAGTAAACGCTGTCTGTTGCCGTGATGTCTTATCCAGTGGGATTTGCCAATGGGCGTCTTTCAGATCCACACTAGATATGTAGTGTGTTTCTGCAAGACGACTTAGCAGCCCTTCAATATGAGGAAGTGGATAGTCGTCTTTTTTCGTGACTTGGTTCACTTTTCGCGAGTCAAGGCATAAGCGATTTTTTCCCGGTTTTCGCACCAACACCACTGGTGAGTTCCAAGAACTACTACTTTCCTCTATGACTCCCATTTTGAGCATCCTATCCAACTCCTCATACATCAGGTTTTGCACCGCTGGAGAGATAGGATAGTGTCTCTGTTTAATTGCTTCAGCATCCCCTGTGCCGATGTAGTGTTCTTCAAGACTTGTCTGCCCAAGGCCAGATTAAGCGTAAGTTGATCACCTTTTCAAGTCATTTGTTGACAAATCATGAGCGTTTGAGTCAAATGAATTCCGCAAAAATCCGGACGAGATTTCTGCCAGCAATTGGGGAGCTATCCCAAACAGCTTCCAAAAATTTACCCCAAGGTACATCTGCTGCTCCAATGAAGGAACCAAAAAGAATGATATCTCCTTCGTTGTACCCTTATAGGTGATGTTGATTGTGATTTCTCCAACTATTGGTTGTGATTGACCACTTGCAATTTTCACATTCGAAACAAATGTTTTAAAAGAAACTCCTAAACTTTTCAAGAGCTCAACGCACCCTGAGCCAAAGCAACATATGCAAGAGCCACTGTCTAGCAGACCTAGCATTTGCCGACCGAAAATTGAGACACTAGCATAGGGTCTGGGATCTTCAGCAGTACAAAGGCTAGTAGCACTTATAGCTCGATGCATGCTTCGCTTGCGCTTGAAACGCTCTTGAAGCTTGATAACTCGATTGGAGGGTTGGCACTTAAAAATTCGCGCACGAGCTTCGTAGTATCTTTTTAATCATTCATGAAGAGAAGTTTGACACTTTTTGCGACGAAGGTAAATTTATGTCAGGTCGTTTTAAAATAAATATATTTAGATTAACGTTTTGTATATCAGGTGAAATTTGTACGTCAGACTGATTTTGAAATTCAGGTATATTTGCAATGGGCTGTTTTATTAACTCTAATTGTCCTCCGGGTTGTTTACTTGAGGGCGGATGTCCTCAGTTCTCGGATCGCCCCGTTTCCGGTTTCCCGAACATCGGTGACAATGAGGAGAAGTGGTATTTTCTAAGCCGCGCCTATAACAAAAAACATTTCTCTGTGGATTGGCGCAATCAATAAATGAATGTCCCTTATGTTTGCAGTTCCAACAAGTGTAGGAACCAGTGTATCTCTTTATGTAGGGAGTGGCAAGGGCATCTATCTGAAGCAAATCTTTAATGGGTTCTAAAATGTTCAACTCATTCACCTGTCGTCTGAACTGCTGTTGCCCAACAGGCCTTGTACGCAGACCATATACATATTTATATACATATACATATATTATATACATATACATATTTTTTATATACATATTTTTCAATAGTCCTGCACACATGAATCATCTCAGACAAGCTATTTGTACTAAGAGTTATCAGAGGCTCACCAATACGGCGTTTTACATTATGCTTCAGCAGATCTATGATCTCTCTTGCACACTTTGGGCAATGAAGGCGAGTGTTCAACTGTTGTATAGAATTATAAAAATCGTCGAAGCTTTAATTTATTCCTTGACATCTGTCAAACATTCGGCGGGATAATTCAGAGTCAGTTTCGAGTGTTCGATACTGCTCGAATAAAGCAATTCTAAGAGAGGAGCAATTTGTGTCCGGATTAGCCTTTAGGTACATCCAGTACCAACTCTCTACGGCACCTGTGACAAATAAATGAAAGTGACGAAATATATCCTCCCATGAGGCACCATAACAACCTTTAAGCTTTGTTAGCCGAAAACCAAATTCATCAACTGTCACGTGTTGATTGTCGAACTTCAAGCCCCATTTTTGGAATTCTATTCACCTGTAACCAGCGCTACTGGTTTGCATGGCACGCTCACTTGGATCCTCTGAATTGAGATTCAAATTGTTCACCTGCCGAATAAAGTTACGAACGTTTTCACTATACTGTTCCGGCTGATCGTTTTGATGGGCTTGACATTCAGCATTAGCTGTTGTAGTACTGCGCGGAACATTTTGATGCTGCTGCCGTCTTATGACATCATAGTCGTCAAGGTTTTGTGGACGGGTTGTTGCATTTAGTACACCACGTACTGTGTTGGCCACTTCTTGACGAATTATTTCCCTCTCCTTTTCCAAGTCTTGATGTCGTCTTTGCAGATCTGCTGATCTACTAAGCCCTTTAGAAGCAGCTACGACTTCTTGTATATAGCTTGCCAAATTTTCATTACGAAGAGGGGAACGAGTTGTCAAATTATCTGAATGTAGACTACGATTATCTCATCTTACTGAGTTAGGAATGTCGGTGTTAATGGTTTTTCTAATAGAAGTGTAAGCTTCTTGCGCAACTCTTGCATTTCCAAATCTAAACTCAGGAGACTGAAGGAATGAAATACCCCTGGCGTTTTCATCGGGTCTGTTGCGTTCACATTGACTGTCAGATATTTGAATATGGCTTTCAGATAAAATATTAGTTTCAGGTCTAGTATCAAGTTGTCTATTCTCACCATTGACTTGGTCTTCAGATGCAGTACTGTTTCTGGGTATGTGATCATTCGACTCACGAAAAGAAATCCCATTCGTATTTACATCTCGCCATGTAACTTGTTGATTGCGGTTGCCTCGCAAAAAATGTGGATTTGGCTTCTTCGGAGGCATAATTAATAACTTTAGTGAGAATAAGTTTTTTAAAAAAAGTAGAATAGGAAAGTGGAATTATAGAAAAACTTAAAATAGGTAAGATGTAAAAAGTAAGGGAAAGGTTAAGATTCAAGAAAAAAAATGTAATTGTATATAAATAAATTTAACAGATATAATAGATATGTGGATATGTGCAATGTTTAGTGGTAAGTGCATAGGCAATGGATAATTCAAGTCTCAGAACTCTTCTAAAATAGGCATATTATAATATTTGTATTCAAGTACTGCTCAACGCTATCTGTAGTTACGTTAATATGTAGATACTACACGCTTAACTACAGGTCGCTGAACTCGAGTTATTCGGAACTGTGTTTTTTTTACGTTTTTGAATCAATTAATATATCTTTTTAAAGAACATGTATTAATAAAATTTTGAAAAGATACTTTCGATGTTTCATTTAAGTCATTGTGATGGCTCAGAGAAGTTTGTTAAAACGGAGTTCAGGCGCAACAGACAGAGCGGCGATTGCAAATCAATCAGAAACTATCGGTCGTTTGAAAAACTGCTTTAACAAATAGATATTTACATTTGCATATATTACCCTTGACACGACATCGGGCAAAGTTTCAAATTGAACTGATAAGCCTTGGTCATCAAATTAAATTGAAAGCATAGACGTTAGAAAACAAATAATAGACAATAAATGCGTCAAAGAAGAAATCACGTAGCTTATTTGATATCTTCCGCTCATTTGCTATCTCTATGTTAAAAGGAATACTGTACTCAAGTGCTATCTGAACTGTTCTCAAGAAGGTTCAAAAAATAATAGATGGAAAAAAACTTTAACGATTTAAATCTAAAACGGTACTATCGGGTCCACGTTGGGCGCCACCTGTGTAACGGAAGATGTGCCTATCCTACAAATGCGATGTTCTACTGTCCCCTACCGTTCTTTAGGAAAAGAGGAATTTCCTGAAAAGATCGATGGGTTGTAGGGTAGGTTGTCCACCCTGCTAGACGATGGCAGGCATGCTTGCACACGTGCGAACTAGCTCGCCGGAGGCATGGGATCTTTCATCCGCTGGTGGACATCCGTACATATTTTCATGCCTTTTTTTTTTGTTAAATGAACCGAAAAGATAAAAAATCCGTTTTTTTTAAGCCTTTATAGAAAAGACATCTGCGACCTGAGTAACCCTGGGAAACATAAGGTGTTGTTGGTTCCCCTAGCGTGACCCACCCACAACCAAAAACAATGAAATGTGTATAGGCCATCCTTGGCTATCGCTCTGCTAACTCCTACGATAGCCCCTAAGCAAATAATAAGCAATCGCTTACGGTTCGCTCAGTTTAACACCGAAGCACCACCTCACTGGCATTGTACTGCCCTATCGCACAAAAATTCTTAAGAACACTCCATGATAAATATCAAAATTCGAATACAATCAATTGTGAGTAAATTGTCATAACGAATTTAAATAATTTTTATTTAACAAAATAAAAAGAAAAAGTATAGTAGTATATAATGGGTGATCCAAGTAGAGATACTTTTTTCAATAGCCTTTTTTGACAGATCACGTGTGAGTCGTGTCATGCTGTCATGTTATTTTTGTTTAGTATTGTTTGGCATTTCATAATGGAAAGACTTACGCGTAAACAACGTTTACAAATTGTTCAACTTTATTATGAAAATTCACGTTCTGTGAGGAATATGCTTTGGTGGAATTTTTGTGGGCTGCTGATGGAAAATGTGGCGAGATGTAGATGACGTTTCTACCGCTTCTTTCTATGCCGCTTATTGGTCTCGCTGCTGTCCGATATTAATGGTGACGTCAGTTGGATATTTTGTTCATCTGGGCTTTCGTTGCCGGCTCATTAGGAGCACCAGAGTTGAGTTTCTCACAGTTTAATGTGCTGTGGCTGGTACGACTCCTCCGATCTCTAAGCGGTTTTGACTGGTTCCCAGAGTAGTGCAATTATATCTTGTGTCAGAGCACGGTTTTATTTGACACGTGACTTGGTGGATGGCACAAATACTTGCTGGTGGTGATTTTTTTATTGTTTTGCAGTAAGGTTTTGATTTCTAAACATGGATGTATAGTTTGACCGCGTTTCTTTCGTCATTTTAAGCAAATTTGCCGACAACACTACTGCGATGCAGTTCCTAGCCAGGTTGTTGGTTTTTTTTATTATGGGGCGCGAGATTGCACTAGGTCTAGTTAAATTTTTGACTTTATATATATATGTATAAATAAAAAAACTAGCAATAGTGACAATTTAGAAATAAAAACTTTGTTTTCTGTCCAACACTCAACTGCACTTGGCGACGTCCCAGAAAGAAGAGAGTGAACATGACTTTTGCGGATAGTGAGGTAGTCAAGCTCAGACAAATTATTCGTCAAGTGGCTAGCTTCCGGTTAGCTTAACGAAAGTTTATAGTTCATGGCTGTCAGAATTCCGCCTGCTTTTTAGGTTCGAAAACAGGGTATGTACGATGGTCACAACATTAATTATACATTATTATATAAATGCATATGTCAGTATATTGCTAAAACAATTTTCTTATGCCCCTACAAAACTTTTCAGTTTCATATACGTCTAGAAATGAAAATGGAATGAAAAAGGACTTCATTTAATTAAAAGTCGACCCACACCTGAGAGTTAATTAGAACCTGGAATATGGATTATGGTTCTATGTTTTACTAAATTCGGATGTCTTTGGCGTGAAATACACCAATTTTGTTACCCTTCATATCAGCCAACTCGTACAGATTTTGGTCCAACTATACCGATGATCTTGGCTTGCGCAAATTTCGGACATAATTTTGCATTTCGTTGTTTTGTTGCATTGCTTAAAGTGAAATTGCGTTTGAAAACGGCGTGTCCGATGCAATATAAATAGCTCTTGCCTCTAGTATTGTATACGCGCTCATAGATTGTGTAGGCTTTCGCCAAAGATTGTTTTAAATGATTGTGGATAAGATTAATTTTTAGAGATTTAGGTAAGTTTTCGAACTCAGAGTTATTCATGCCATTTAATTTTTTTAACAATGCGCAATCGTTGGCATGTTGGATTTTAGATTGGCCAAACAGTGCTTCGTGTGGCGATATCCCGATCGCCGAATGGACTGTTGAACGTAGGGCACTAGCAACCGATTGCACATATCTATCCCAGTTAAGTTGGTTCTTTTCCTTTGCTATATATGAGTGGATTAATGTTAATATTGAGCGATTTACACGCTCACTAGCATTTGCTTGGGGCGAATATACAGCGGTTCTTACGTGTCTGATTCCATATGAACTAAGAAGCTAACTAAAATCTTTGCCGGTAAATTGTTTTCCATTGTCTGACAGCAAAGACTCTGGTACTCCAAAAACTGCAAAAACCTGTTCTTCCAGAAACTTCATCACTGCATAACTCGTGGCTTTTCGTAAAGTTTGAATCAACAAAAACTTCGTCAATTGGTCAAGACATATGATCATATGTGCGTTTCCATTTTTGGATCGGGGATATGGACCGAGGCAGTCAATGAAAATGTGCTGGAAAGGACGCTCCACTACAAACGCGTGTCCCATTGGCGGTCTTAGGGTAGAATTTGGTGCCTTGGATGATTTGCAGGTGCTACCCCGGGCTCTGCTCTAGATGCTTTGATGAATCTTCCTCCCCTTGACTTATATATCATGGGATGTACGCTAAAAACCATCTTTCGCTTAAAGAGAGGTGGTTTTTGGTACCATGCGCAATGGAATTTTGAAGAACTTGCTCGAGAATTATCCTTTGACCCCTGTCTTATGGATATGGCGTCTGATGCAATGACACCAGAAATCCTTCTGCGAAAAAACTACCACGTCAACTTTCCACAGGTAACGGAATGGCTTCGGTCAGACTCTGAACCATGGATTGAATGCCATCGTAATTTCACGGATGGCTCCAAAACCGGGCAGGGGTCTGGTGCTGGTGTCTTTGTGGAATGCGATGATATACGACTTTACTACCCCTTGGGTAAACATGCATCTGTTTTCCAAGCGGAGATTTTTGCCATCCTAATGGCAATGCGCTATATTGTGAACAACAGGTGGAGGGCCAGAGGCATTTGCATCTGCAGTGATAGCCAAGCTGCATTAAAAGCGCTTCTAAACCCTCTTACCTCGTCCAAGTTAGTGCTAGAACTCAAGCTTTCTCTGAATTTGGTCGGAAGACTGAACACAGTGAATCTTGTCTGGGTACCAGGTCACACTGGCATCCAGGGAAATGAGATCTTGGATGAGCTTGCTAGGCAAGGTTCAGAAGAAGTTTTCTCAGGACCCGAACCTGTGTTGGGTCTGCCTGCGTCTTTAGTCATGTCATCTATCGATTCTTGGGTTTCTCGTGAACACAAGATTCGGTGGCGCGATTGCGGTGGATGTAGACCGACCAAACTACTGCGCCCGGACATTTGCAAAAGGTCAGCATCTTTTCTTCTATCTCTGAGGAGAATCGACTGTAGGCTGCTTGTAGGTGTTCTTTCGGGCCACCAAGCTTTTGCAAAACACTTAAATGTGTTGGGCTTAAGCGGCACCATTACCTGTCCTGCTTGCGGTGAGGAGGATGACACAGCAGAACACTTTCTCTGCAGTTGTCCGGCCTATGCTCGCATCAGGTGGCGGATCTTCGGTGCTGACGTGGTGAGTGCCGAACATCTAAGCTCTTTATCACTGAAGCTCCTTCTCGTTTTTCTTCGAAAGACGGGAAAACTAAGTACATTAATGTAAGGTGTCTGAATGGTAGTACAATGGACCTGTAGTTGTGTCTGAGCGCTCCATCCGATAGCAGCAACCTCCGACAAAAAAAAACGAAAAAAAAGTGCTACAATTAGCGATGAAAGATTTCACTTGTGCCGCCATATTAGGCCAGTAAAAGCGCTCACGCAAACGGTAAAGAGTCTTTGTAACTCCACCATGCGATGCCTTAGGAGGATCATGAGCCAAAGTTATCAGACGAGTTGTGAGTTTGGTGGGAATCCATAGTTTCCAGATGTGGTCATCTGCTATGACATTTCCTGAAACTCGGATCCGTAAGATCAACATGAAGATCATCAAAAGAGTTCACACCAAACGCTGTATCAGATACAATCTCATCTATGCAGTAAATATGTGAGAGTGCATCTGGAACTACATTTTGTGTTCCTTTTCGATGTTCTATCACAAACGAGAAACATTGGAGCTTTAAGCTCCATCTAGCTAAACGCCCGCTGAGGTCTCTTTCACTCATGAGCCATTTCATGCTGCAATGGCCTCTGGACCAAATACAAATGATTTGCCCTTCTTCAAGGTATCCGTAATAGGACTACCACGAGAGGAATAGTCCTTTACGAACCTTCTATACCAGCCTGATAGACCTAGAAAACGTCTTACCTTTCGAGGTGTCTTTGGTATAGGGAAATCGTTTATTGCTGATACTTTGTCCGGGTCGGCCCCCTCACACTATATATCCTGGATACTTTAACTGCTTAAAGCAAAATTTTGACTTGCTAAGATTGATGGTTAATCCATATGATATGATCAACTAATCATCCAAATATACGAATATGTTCTGTTTCAACTTATGGGGTACCACTTTGTCCATAAGTCTGCACATGCGTTGACCAGCATTGCAGAGGCCAAAGGGCATTACCCTAATTTGATACCGAGGTCCTGCCGGGGACAGTAAACGCTGTCTGTTGCCGTGATGTCTTATCCAGTGGGATTTGCCAATGGGCGTCTTTCAGATCCACACTAGATATGTAGTGTGTTTCTGCAAGACGACTTAGCAGCCCTTCAATATGAGGAAGTGGATAGTCGTCTTTTTTCGTGACTTGGTTCACTTTTCGCGAGTCAAGGCATAAGCGATTTTTTCCCGGTTTTCGCACCAACACCACTGGTGAGTTCCAAGAACTACTACTTTCCTCTATGACTCCCATTTTGAGCATCCTATCCAACTCCTCATACATCAGGTTTTGCACCGCTGGAGAGATAGGATAGTGTCTCTGTTTAATTGCCTCAGCATCCCCTGTGCCGATGTAGTGTTCTTCAAGACTTGTCTGCCCAAGGCCAGATTAAGCGTAAGTTGATCACCTTTTCAAGTCATTTGTTGACAAATCATGAGCGTTTGAGTCAAATGAATTCCGCAAAAATCCGGACGAGATTTCTGCCAGCAATTGGGGAGCTATCCCAAACAGCTTCCAAAAATTTACCCCAAGGTACATCTGCTGCTCCAATGAAGGAACCAAAAAGAATGATATCTCCTTCGTTGTACCCTTATAGGTGATGTTGATTGTGATTTCTCCAACTATTGGTTGTGATTGACCACTTGCAATTTTCACATTCGAAACAAATTTTTTAAAAGAAACTCCTAAACTTTTCAAGAGCTCAACGCACCCTGAGCCAAGGCAACATATGCAAGAGCCACTGTCTAGCAGACCTAGCATTTGCCGACCGAAAATTGAGACACTAGCATAGGGTCTGGGATCTTCAGCAGTACAAAGGCTAGTAGCACTTATAGCTCGATGCATGCTTCGCTTGCGCTTGAAATGCTCTTGAAGCTTGATAACTCGATTTGAGGGTTGGCACTTAAAAATTCGCGCACGAGCTTCGTAGTATCTTTTTAATCGTTCATGAAGAGAAGTTTGACACTTTTTGCGACGAAGGTAAATTTATGTCAGGTCGTTTTAAAATAAATATATTTAGATTAACGTTTTGTATATCAGGTGAAATTTGTACGTCAGACTGATTTTGAAATTCAGGTATATTTGCAATGGGCTGTTTTATTAACTCTAATTGTCCTCCGGGTTGTTTACTTGAGGGCGGATGTCCTCAGTTCTCGGATCGCCCCGTTTCCGGTTTCCCGAACATCGGTGACAATGAGAAGAAGTGGTATTTTCTAAGCCGCGCCTATAACAAAAAACATTTCTCTGTGGATTGGCGCAATCAATAAATGAATGTCCCTTATGTTTGCAGTTCCAACAAGTGTAGGAACCAGTGTATCTCTTTATGTAGGGAGTGGCAAGGGCATCTATCTGAAGCAAATCTTTAATGGGTTCTAAAATGTTCAACTCATTCACCTGTCGTCAGAACTGCTGTTGCCCAACAGGCCTTGTACGCAGACCATATACATATTTATATACATATACATATATTATATACATATACATATTTTTTATATACATATTTTTCAATAGTCCTGCACACATGAATCATCTCAGACAAGCTATTTGTACTAAGAGTTATCAGAGGCTCACCAATACGGCGTTTTACATTATGCTTCAGCAGATCTATGATCTCTCTTGCACACTTTGGGCAATGAAGCACTCGCCTTCAACTGTTGTATAGAATTATAAAAATCGTCGAAGCTTTCATTTATTCCTTGACGTCTGTCAAACATTCGGCGGAATAATTCAGAGTCAGTTTCGAGTGTTCGATACTGCTCGAATAAAGCAATTCTAAGAGAGGAGCAATTTGTGTCCGGATTAGCCTTTAGGTACATCCAGTACCAACTCTCTACGGCACCTGTGACAAATAAATGAAAGTGACGAAATATATCCTCCCATGAGGCACCATAACAATTTTTAAGCTTTGTTAGCCGAAAACAAAATTCATCAACTGTCACGTGTTGATTGTCGAACTTCAAGCCCCATTTTTGGAATTCTAATCACCTGTAACCAGCGCTACTGGTTTGCATGGCACGCTCACTTGGATCCTCTGAATTGAGATTCAAATTGTTCACCTGCCGAATAAAGTTACGAACGTTTTCACTATACTGTTCCGCCTGATCGTTTTGATGGGCTTGACATTCAGCATTAGCTGTTGTAGTACTGCGCGGAACATTTTGATGCTGCTGCCGTCTTATGACATCATAGTCGTCAAGGTTTTGTGGACGGGTTGTTGCAGTTAGTACACCACGTACTGTGTTGGCCACTTCTTGACGAATTATTTCCCTCTCCTTTTCCAAGTCTTGATGTCGTCTTTGCAGATCTGCTGATCTACTAAGCCCTATAGAAGCAGCTACGACTTCTTGTATCTATATAGCTTGCCAAATTTTCATTACGAAGAGGGGAACGAGTTGTCAAATTATCTGAATGTAGACTACGATTATCTCATCTTACTGAGTTAGGAATGTCGGTGTTAATGGTTTTTCTAATAGAAGTGTAAGCCTCTTGCTCAACTCTTGCATTTCCAAATCTAAACTCAGGAGACTGAAGGAATGAAATACCCCTGGCGTTTTCATCGGGTCTGTTGCGTTCACATTGACTGTCAGATATTTGAATATGGCTTTCAGATAAAATATTAGTTTCAGGTCTAGTATCAAGTTGTCTATTCTCACCATTGACTTGGTCTTCAGATGCAGTACTGTTTCTGGGTATGTGATCATTCGACTCACGAAAAGAAATCCCATTCGTATTTACATCTCGCCATGTAACTTGTTGATTGCGGTTGCCTCGCAAAAAATGTGGATTTGGCTTCTTCGGAGGCATAATTAATAACTTTAGTGAGAATAAGTTTTTTAAAAAAAGTAGAATAGGAAAGTGGAATTATAGAAAAACTTAAAAAAGGTAAGATGTAAAAAGTAAGGGAAAGGTTAAGATTCAAGAAAAAAAAATGTAATTGTATATAAATAAATTTAACAGATATAATAGATATGTGGATATGTGCAATGTTTAGTGGTAAGTGCATAGGCAATGGATAATTCAAGTCTCAGAACTCTTCTAAAATAGGCATATTATAATATTTGTATTCAAGTACTGCTCAACGCTATCTGTAGTTACGTTAATATGTAGATACTACACGCTTAACTACAGGTCGCTGAACTCGAGTTATTCGGAACTGTGTTTTTTTTACGTTTTTGAATCAATTAATATATCTTTCATGTATTGATAAAATTTTGAAAAGATACTTTCGATGTTTCATTTAAGTCATTGTGATGGCTCAGAGAAGTTTGTTGAAACGGAGTTCAGGCGCAACAGACAGAGCGGCGATTGCAAATCAATCAGAAACTCTCGGTCGTTTGAAAAACTGCTTTAACAAATAGATATTTACATTTGCATATATTACCCTCGACGCGACATCGGGCAAAGTTTCAAATTGAACTGATAAGCCTTGGTCATCAAATTAAATTGAAAGCATAGACGTTAGAAAACAAATAATAGACAATAAATGCGTCAAAGAAGAAATCACGTAGCTTATTTGATATCTTCCGGTCATTCGCTATCTCTATGTTAAAAGGAATACTGTACTCAAGTGCTATCTGAACTGTTCTCAAGAAGGTTCAAAAAATAATAGATGGAAAAAAAACTTTAACGATTTGAATCTAAAACGGTACTATCGGGTCCACGTTGGGCGCCACCTGTGTAACGGAAGATGTGCCTATCCTACAAATGCGATGTTCTACTGTCCCCTACCGTTCTTTAGGAAAAGAGGAATTTCCTACAAAGATCGATGGGTTGTTGGGTAGGTTGTCCACCCTGCTAGACGATGGGAGGCATGCTTGTACACGCGCGAACTAGCTCGCTGGAGGCATGGGATCTTTCATCCGCTGGTGGACATCCGTACATATTTTCATGCCTGTTTTTTTTTTGTTAAATGAACCGAAAAGATCAAAAATCCGTTTTTTTAAGCCTTTATAGAAAAGACATCTGCGACCTGAGTAACCCTGGGAAATATAAGGTGTTGTTGGTTCCCCTAGCGTGACCCACCCACAACCAAATACAATGAAATGTGTATAGGCCATCCTTGGCTATCGCTCTGCTAACTCCTACGATAGCCCCTAAGCAAATAATAAGCAATCGCTTACGGTTCGCTCAGTTTAACACCGAAGCACCACCTCAATGGCATTGTACTGCCCTATCGCACAAAAATTCTTAAGAACACTCCATGATAAATATCAAAATTCGAATACAATCAATTGTGAGTAAATTGTCATAACGAATTTAAATAATTTTTATTTAACAAAATAAAAAGAAAAAGTATAGTAGTATATAATGGGTGATCCAAGTAGAGATACTTTTTTCAATAGCCTTTTTTGACAGATCACGTGTGAGTCGTGTCATGCTGTCATGTTATTTTTGTTTAGTATTGTTTGGCATTTCATAATGGAAAGACTTACGCGTAAACAACGTTTACAAATTGTTCAACTTTATTATGAAAATTCACGTTCTGTGAGGAATATGCTTTGGTGGAATTTTTGTGGGCTGCTGATGGAAAATGTGGCGAGATGTAGATGACGTTTCTACCGCTTCTTTCTATGCCGTTTATTGGTCTCGCTGCTGTCCGATATTAATGGTGACGTCAGTTGGATATTTTGTTCATCTGGGCTTTCTTTGCCGGCTCATTAGGAGCACCAGAGGTGAGTTTCTCACAGTTTAATGTGCTGTGGCTGGTACGACTCCTCCGATCTCTAAGCGGTTTTGACTGGTTCCCAGAGTAGTGCAATTATATCTTGTGTCAGAGCACGGTTATATTTGACACGTGTCTTGGTGGATGGCACAAATACTTGCTGGTGGCGGAGGTGGTGATTTTTTTATTGTTCTGCATTAAGGTTTTGATTTCTAAACATGGATGTATAGTTTGACCACGTTTCTTTCGTCTTTTTAAGCAAAATTGCCGACAACACTACTGCGATGCAGATTTTCTAGCCAGGTTGTTGGTTTTTTTTTATTATGGGGCGCGAGATTGCACTAGGTCTAGTTAAATTTTTGACTTTAAATTAACATATTTATATATGTATATATAAAAAAAAACTAGCAATAGTGCCAATTTAGAAATAAAAACCTTGATAAAAACACTGAACTGCACTTGGCGACGTCTCAGAAAGAAGAGAGTGAACATGACTTTTGCGGATAGTGAGGTATTCAAGCGCAGACAAATTATTCGTCAAGAGGCTAGCTCCCGGTTAGTGCTTATCGAAAGTTTATAGTTCATGGCTGTCAGAATTCCGTCTGCTTTCTAGGTTCGAAAACATTGTGTGTATGATGGTCAAAACATTAATTATACATTATTATATCAATGCATATGTCAGTATATTGCTAAAACAAATATTCTTAGGCCCCTACAAATCAGCTCCTGTTAAGTCATTGGTTAACTCGCCGTACTTTTGGCAGCTATTCAGTTTTCGTAACCAGTGTTGTGGCTTTTAATTGCCGAGTGAGTAAAAACCAAAACACGTGTTTTTCAAGGTGCTGCCACATCGAAAACAATAATGATATGTTAAGCAACCAGCCATTTATAAAATAAAATTTGACTGTTATATTATATCCATTATGGTCGATTACTTTCATACAAGTAAGAAACTTTCTTGCATAGCCTAAAAATTCCTCTTGCTCTTTGCTTTGTGTAAAAGCTTTCTTAAAATTCTGCGGCTGCTTGATGTTGAATATATCAAATAGATTATTGAAAAATTCAAGAGACTTTGCAGTTTGCAACACATTTTGAGAACCTAAACCCGATTTCGAAAAAGTTTGAAGAGACGCGGACACAGTTCTACTTAAAACCTGGGACGCATATTTGACCTTCATCTTTTGAAAGCTATTAGACCGAATATGCGCCTCAGTCAACTTAGGGGCTAATTTATAGTCATTCTTGGAGTCGACATTATGCAAACTAACAATGTCATTCCAAGAAGCTTTCTTGGCTAGCTAGCAAGCAAGCTAACTCGGCTGTCGAACACAATGTTGTTCGCTAATATACAATTGCGCGTCCTTTTTAAAAGTTGTGGTACATCAATGACAAAAATCTTTAAGTTGTCTACTAAAAAATAAGGCTTAGCTGGGGTTACATCTAAGATACATATGAAATTTGAGCCCTATACTAAATGGGCTGGTATCAATTGGCTTTCCCTCAGGGCACGTACTACT
This sequence comes from Ferdinandea cuprea, assembly GCA_963576555.1. Lineage (NCBI taxonomy): Eukaryota > Metazoa > Arthropoda > Insecta > Diptera > Syrphidae > Ferdinandea > Ferdinandea cuprea. The sequence goes on from OY754962.1 coordinate 7,266,282, forward strand.
TTTAAGATTAATTTTCGAACAATGTGAGAAGAGCAGCTACTGCCCGCGAAGTAGTCAGCGATTGGGTGTTTCCATTGCTTGGAAATACCTTGTCCCATTACAACTAGAACACTGCATGCAGGAGAGCGCATGCGGTGTACGTCGTCACCATAATCCTCTAATCCAACAACCTTGTCTGTTTTTCTATTATAGTCTTAATGTGATATTAAGGACATCTCGTCAACTGAAATAGAACAGTACTTGTAAATACTGGGTGGTCGATTTAATTTAAGTTCTAAGCTCTTAACGTTTAATTCAATGTTTCCAAGTTCTTTTGGCCATGTAGATATAAAAGACTTCATTGTTGAAGAGAAGGAAGACTCAGCACAGGCCTCAAAAATTTAAAAGCTATCGGAGATGTAAAATAAATCGATAGTGCCAATATTTTCAACTCATTTGTGTAACTACAACCTTGTCCTGTTCTATCTAAATTTGTCTGGCAATTTGCAGCTATACTTCTAACTTTTTCTGGCAAATTTTCTAAACTACTCTGCCCAAGGTTTCGTTCTTGTTGCAGTTTTACGATTTTTTATCCAACTTTTATCATCCATGCAACATGCAGACATACATACCGAACATCCAAATTCAAATTCATTCTAACTATTTCACCATCATATTCCGCTGTCATGTATTTGTGTAAGAGATGAGAACATATAGTGGCAAGATTAGAACAAATGTGTAAGAAAAACAAAAGGAAAGGCTACAGTCCGCTTGGGGCGAACAATATGATACCCTATCCATATCCCTATATGCCCCAAAGAAAAAAGCATTAGGAAGATAACCGATAGCATTTTATTTCATTCTATTCAATTTTAAAAAAAAATATTTTTTGAAAAAACGCCCCCAAAAAGTGTGCGTGGCTAAAAACTTTGTATAGGCGATATGTTGGCAAAAATATTGGCTAAATCTTGTTAAAAAATTTTTTTTTGCTTTTTATGAAAATTTTTGAAGAAAACAGCTTTTTAGTGAAAAGCGCCCGCAAAATGTAGGCATGGCAAAAAAATGTATATGACAGACTACATATCTTGCAAAGGTTCTAATACTCTATCTCTCTAACTTTAGCCTTAAAACGGTATTTCCTAAATTGTGGGCGTGGCAGTGGGCGGATTTAAAAATGTTTTACACTTTACCATTTCGGGACCATACGGAGTATATGTTCCAAATTTCAAATTTCAGGCCTCAAAAGTTGATACGGACGAACGCACATTGCTAAATAGTCTTAGGATTTATTTCCGATCATAAATATACATATATACTTTTAGGGATCTACGACGAATATTAAGGGGTGTTATAAACTATGTGTCAAAATTAATATTATACAAAATTTATATAAATTTATACGTAACGAATCCTTCACTAGAAGTGATGAATTCCGGCTGTTTTACATACCAATTCTAACGTATATGGAAACAACTTTTCTGTATACGAAAACGCGTCGAAAGTGAGTGAACGGTTTGCATTTATCTACTTGTGTTAAATAAGTTAACAACAATTTGACAAATATTTTTGGTTGAATTTTAAAATAATACTCATATATAGTTATTTCTGAAGCCCAGACGAGAAAAATGTGGTACAGTAAAGGGGTCTATCATCACACCAACTCAAGTTATATCAAGTTAAAACAATAATTACTACTTTGTAGTATAACTCCTCTAAATGATATAACTTCAGATATATTAGATATAGGTAGAAAAACCATTTTACATATTTTGTAGACCTAATTCAATTATAAACAGCATATTGTGATTTTATAAGCCCAAAAACAATATCTCTCTAACTTAAACCTTAAAACGGTTTCTTCTAAATTGTGGGCGTGGTATTTAAAAACTTTTAACACTTTCCCATTTCGGGACCCTAGGGAGTATATGCTCTAAATTTTAGCTTCCTAGCATAAATTGACGATTTACATATTTTTTTGCAGTATTAAAACTTCCTTTTTTTGTTGTAGACTAAATTATTATAAAAAAAAAATTAGTGGCGGGAAAAGTCACCATTCATATTTAAATTTTTTGATTGGATTGGATTGGACACGCATATATCTACCAACCATTCATATAAGGGGGGAAAAGAAAAAAAATGGTTCATAGGTAGAGGCGGTAACGGCCCCCTTTCGTCCCCTTCTTATACGCGTCAGAACTGCGTACTACAGCTATATTGATAATTTTGTTGTTGTTGTTAGTAAAAATTTTGTTGATACGTTAGTTTTAAGTTCTTGTTTAATAATTTATTTTCTATCGCTAGTATATTAGGTATATTTATTGTGAATAGTTAATAAGTTATTGTTTTGTTGTATTTCCTTATATAAGTCATTTATTTCTTTATTTATTAGTTATTTCTATATATTTATTGTGAATAGTTAATAAGTTATTGTTTTGTTGTATTTCTTTATATAAGTCATTTATTTCTTTATTTATTAGTTCGTTCGTCTATTATTTTTTTTTGTTTTGTCATTTATTGTTCTTTTTTTTTTTTTTGAAGTACGTATATGAAATATTTTGAAAAAGGTGAAGTTTCACACCCCGCTTGGTATTTGCTAAGATTCATTTGGGGGGAACTTTAAATTGCCCTCAAACCTACCTAAACATGCCTATTTTTTGTTGTTATGTATTCTCTTTATTGTGAGCTATTTATTTATTTGAGTATTTATTATATTTCGTTTTGTTACTTATTTATATATATTACTTATTTATACATATATGCATTTTATTTTTGTTAGTTTTTTTATATTATTTATTCCATTTTATTTTGTTAATAAATGTTTAAGTTATATGTTAATTTTTGAGTGTTTTGGTTTTGGCCATGATAATTCGGGTCATGGTTGGGTTGTAAGCAATTTTTCAGGGGGTGCGGTAGGGTAGGCTAAAGTCCGCTCGTTGATAATGCTCTGAACTGAGAACAACCTCATAGTAGGGGAGATTCATGGCCGTGATTTAAGATCTAACTACGTAAAAGATTATTTGGAAATGCTAGCATCGTTAGGACTCATGAACATCATCACCCAATTTACAAGAATAGATCCAGAAAATGGAACTAAAACAGCAATAGATCATATCCTTGTCAGCAGAACAGATGGCCAAATAAGCTCTGCAGTAATAGAGAGTGGGTTAACTGATCATTACCCAATTTTATACTATACTGGTGATACAACAAACCTTGTTAAGAAGACAGACAGTGCTAAGTATACGATAAGTAATGCGAAAGTTAACCAGCTCATCCGTGAAGAAATTTGGGAAGATGTTCTGACGGAGGATGATGCCGAAAACATATACCAAAAGCTAAATCACAAGATGCAACATATATATAAAACATCAACTCTCACGAAAATGCAAAATAAAAGAAAGCCTAGTACCTGGATGACCCAGAGTTTAATTGTGAGTTGCAAGCGAAGGGATGAACTATACAGACGTTGGAAAAACAATAGGTTTAACAAAAGTTATGAGACCGAATACAAAAGTTTTAGAAACAAAATAAATAAAGAAATTACAAAACAAAAATCGTATTACTATAAAAATCAGTTCAATTTATTCAGAGCTGATCCTCGCAAAACATGGGGACTAATAAACGAGCTTTTGGGAAGGAAAAAGTCAAATATCGACGAGACCATGATAGCCAATTTTCCAACGGATGTTGCAATATTAACTAATAAATGTGCAAACAACTTTTTATCACAAACGAGTAATATAATCCATCACTGCAATGCGATAACGTCAACTCATACAAATAAAACCATAGCGAATTCAATATTCGCCAAGGCTACTACCATTGATGAGGTAAATAAAATCATAAACAATCTGGGAGTAAATAAGTCGCCAGGTATAGATGAAATTCGAGCAGTTGACATAAAAAAACATGCAAAGATATTTGCTCCTATCCTCTGCAAATTTATTAACCTCAGCTTGGCACAATCAAAAATTCCGATAGCCCTCAAAACTGCAGTAGTAAGGCCAATCTACAAAGGAGCAGTAAGAAACGAAATCAGTAATTATAGACCAATTTCGATTCTCCCAGTTATTGAAAAATGTATGGAAGGCGTAATTATGGAACGATTGCAGAATTTTATATCCAAGCACTCTTTAATACACAATAGACAATACGGGTTTCAAAAAAGCAAAAACACTGGCAAACTCCTAGCTGAATTTGCAAACCTGGTCAACAATAGTCTGAACAGAAGCCACCATGTCTTAGTAGTATTCATGGACTTCAGTAAAGCATTCGACACATTGAACCATTCAAAATTATTAGAAGCTCTACGACGCATTGGCATAAGAGGAATAATGGCGGACTGGCTACGGGAGTATCTACATGACAGGCTGTATTGTGTGAAAATTAAGAATGCGATGAGTGAGAGGAAAAAGGTTGAATATGGGGTCCCCCAGGGATCAAAACTTGGTCCAATCCTATTCATTCTCTACACAAATGAGCTATTAAACGTTTTTAAGAAGGGCACCCCCTATGCTTTTGCCGATGATACAGCGATTGTGGTGCATCACAGATCTTTGGAAATGGCGACATCAATAATGCAGGAAGAATTAGATGTTGCTGTAAAGTGGTGCCACGATAATGGTTTGGTTATCAACGCTAAGAAGACAAAAATCATGCACATACGCAACCCAAGTTACAAATCAACGCAAATACCAATATTTATTAAAAATGATGAATGCCCTAGTACCGCAAGTGAGGTTATTGAACTAGTAGAGAGCTACAAATATCTTGGAGTTGTAATTGACAGCCATTTTATCTGGGACAAGCACATCAATAAATTGCGTATGGATCTAAGGAAGGCTTTATACGCACTAACTCATTTAAAATACCACGCAACAGCACCGGTTTTGAAACAGGTGTATTACGCTCTCATTGAATCCAAGCTTCGATATGGTGTACTTGCCTGGGGCGATGCAGCGAACACCCACATTCAAAAGCTGCAAAAAATACAAAATGCGGCGTTAAGGCAAATAAACGGCAACAATCTACATCAATGCGAACAAGATTTCAAGGTGCTTAATGTAAAACAGCTATTCAAGATGGCGATAGTTTTGCAGTTCTCGAATGACAACCGCTTTACCAGACCAATCGATCACGATCGGAATACAAGACGACGTGCCCAAGGTATGCTGCAAGTACCAAGGAGTTACAACTGCTATGGGAGAAGACAACTACAATTCAGCGTTCCATCTATCATCAATGAACTACCTCAAGAACTTTCAAATATAACATATTACAAAACAAGAAAAAAATATCTCAAAAATGTCTTTTTAAATGTCAACATCTAGAACTATACAATTTTAAATTAGTAAATTGTACAAACGCAATTTTCTCCTACTGAAAAAAAAAAAAAAACAGGGAATTAAAATCACTAATATAATTATATTATGTACTTTAACAAATTTCAAAAACATACTAAGCTAAATATTTGTCAAAATTAAAATTCTTGTCACATAATCTTCTGCAGAAAAGCCTCGGCTTCGCAGAAACTATTGTTTAAACTTTTGAAACCTTTTATGCTTAATAAAACGTGATAAAAAAAAAAAAAAAAAAAAAAAAAAAAAAGGAATTTCCAGGTTGGAAGGGGATGGCTACGGCGCCCTAAAGTGTGGTGGACGTCCTTCCGCTCTTGGTGGAAAAAGTAAGTTTTTTTTGGTATGGTTTATGTTTTTGTTGTTGGCTAGGTTGAGTGAGGGGCAAGAACCACCACCACTATATAAGTGATAGGATCGTAGGAAATGCGCGAATTGAACTTTAAAACCACGGTAGACTACGAACATGGTTTGAAATAAGACAAATTATAAAAACTAGGTTCGGAGAAAAGATTATAGATAAGATAATTGAGGAAATTAGAACAGCTAGAATAAATACATTAATTGAAGAATATTATAAATACAAATTTTTTTATTAAGCAGGGCTAACAGTATTTTGGGCTCAACTTTCTAAAGGCATATCACGAATTTACACATACGAATACATTTATCCGATAGGAAAACTTTTTAAAATAATAAATCCAAAATCTGAATGTGAGGAGATGGATATTTATAATAAAATTATTTATTTAAAATATACACTTTTTGCACTGAAATGACAGGAAAATATGGATGTATAAATGCGTTCATCGAAATGCAGCTACTTTTGCTTTGGTTTGTTCTGGGATTTTTTACACTTCTCTTTGTTTCAGTGATATCATATCGAAGTTAATTTTTTGATTTTTGTAGGGAATTTTTCTTTTTTGTTGAAATTGGGGAATATTTTGATTAAACCCGAGGAAGTTTTAAAATCCTTTTTAATTAATTTTTGCGGTGAGTGTTGCCACACACACTGTAACCAAAGGCGTCTACCTGACGTAAAGCGCATACCCCGAGCGGAGCACTGAAGTTGCGTGAGCTGTTCTTGCCGCCTGGAGAACGAGGGTTGAAATACCTTAAACCCCCCGGATACCATATTATATTCATCAATTTATGCCCTCCGATTGAAAATTTATTTTTTCACCACAAAAAAAAGTGGTTGAAAAGGTGCGGTTAAAACAAAAAATAAAAAATGTTTTTTAATGATTTAGGGGGGTCTCCTCACTTTCACTTTTTGAGTATATTCTATTGAAGGCACTACCTGCATCTGAAAAAAAAAATAACTTTCAAAGCCTGCTACCCCTTGGGAAAGTGGCCCAAAAGTTTGTTTACATTTACAGTTTTTATACAATTGAAAATTCATTTAACAATAATTGTTGCAGTTGTGATGTGAAATGTCCCTAAAAATATCTTTGACAGCTATTAAACCATTCTCATCACCATATTTTAATAGGATTTAATAGGAATAGGCAATAGGAAGTTATCACCTTTAAGAGTAACTTTCATCTTCGGGTCTTTTGCGCGGAGTGCCTTCATTATGACTTTAGCATTATGGTATACGTTCCATGCCGCTTTGCATATTACGGTTTTGAACACTGTATCCAGACTCAATATCGTTGTTGGTTTCATTTGTCCATTTGTATGCCAGCGCATACAGATTTAGCGCAGTACTTAAAATGCAAATTTTAAAATCTCGATGAAATCACAAGTTAAGATATAGGAATAGACTCGTTTTCGCCCAGTTCAGGAGATATCGAGGGTTGAAAACATATTTTTAGTATGCAATCCCATTGCTAATATTAAGGAGTTCAATCACCAAGAAAAGTAGGGTGTGCTATTCATCGAGATCTATAAAGTTACATTTTCAAAGGTTGATATTTACCAAATAATAAACAAAAAACAAAAGGGACGTTTTCTTCTTCTTCTTCGTTTTCTTTTATTGCAGGTGACCACAACAAAACACCGAGGATGGTGCACGTCCACCCGACAATATGGACGGTGAAAGTCCCTGTTAATATAGAAAAACGTGTGTATGTTATCAAGTGAAAGCATCAATTAACCCTGCTCTATACAGGTAATCGACCCGGATCTAATACACCCAGCTGGGCACTAGGTATAGGTATGTATTTACCAATATCATTTATCGCATCACATATTTATTCTAACACCCCCTTCGGGTAGGAGTTGGAATATACCCGAGGTTGGCATGCTTGTTGTTTACTGAAACCGTATACAAAAAATGCAATGAACAAAACAAAAAGATACAATACCCCAGGTGGCAGTCCAGTTCTACTGGAAAATCCCCACTCTATGGAGGCATGCTCTCCGGATTCTAGGGAGAGCCATTTATTGCTATCAATTGACCCTTTTAATAACAGTAAACAGGTGTCCAGATCACCACCATCGGGATTGGTAAAAGTAAATCCTAAAAGAAAAAGAAAGAGAGAAAGTAGCTGGCGCGTAAAACTGATTGGATTACTTAGAGGAGACAGAGCAAAACACGAAAAGCCGGTTCCTCACCAGTAATTGAGGTCCCAAAGGAACGAAACTTTAAACTATTCTTGCGGGTAATAGCGGAAAAGAGCCGAGACCTAAAAAGAATCAAAATAAGATATACCTTTCGCCAGCGATAACCGTTGTCGGAATTACCGATTGTAACAAACATTATAATATTCTTAAGCATATGTTAAAAACATCAGTTAAGGTAACGTCGTTAAATAACCATATGTGGAAAATTAATGTTAGCGATCCAGGCAGCTATCGCACAAACTAAATTTAGATAAAAATTAATGGTACTTTTATGAAAATAAGTCAGAAAGGCCACACCGAGTTGTAGCCACAGGACTTCATTCTTCATGCCGCAAGGAAGACGTCGTGCAAGACCTTCAAACTAAAGTACAGGTAAATCCCGTTTACAAGGCTATAATCATACGCACGCATATTACCCAAAGGAACCACATTGCGTTCAATGTGCCAGTAAACACAACAAGAAAAGACGCGGCGGTTTGCATTAATTGCAATGGAAAAAAAATCGGCTAATTATCGCGGCTGTGAGGTAGCTAAAGAGCTCTAAAAAAGGCACGATTTAACATAGAAAATGTATTTACGAGTTGTTAATAGCAGAGTTGTTAATACGACGCCTGATCCAGTCCATCAGGTTTTTTACTGAGACTTGAAGAGCAAAGCCAAATTAACAAACCTATGTTTGAGAAACTAGACGCTCGAAAATTAACATCGAGGCACACCAACTCATGTTTAAATCATGAAAGGCCTTATAAGAATGGTAACATGGAACGCGAATGGCCTCCTGCATAAAATCGACGAGTTAGAAATATTCCTTCACAAACACGATATTGATATATGAAACGGAGCGGTTTTTTTTAATAAAAGCTTGATGAAATGCAAATAAGCACGGTTAGCGCAATTAAATTAAACGCATAACATATAACTTTGAATTTATTTATTGTCCGCCACGAGCGACGTTAGAAAAAAGTGCTTTTGGGAGCATATTTGACTCACTTGGACATAATTTTGGAATTGGCGGTGATTTCAATGCAAAACATACTTTCTAGGGCTCCAGATGTATTTCACCAAAAAGTCGTATTTTTTTCGAAGCCGGTATGGAGTTTGTGGTCGACTTTTACTCGTCTGGCAAACCGACATATTGGCCTTAGCAAAAATACCAGACCTTTATCGCAAATTAAATATCGAAAGCTCGGTCAAAATTGAAGAATGTTTTGTTCGATCTTCTGACCACTCGCCCGTCATTATAATAATTTTAAGTGGCGGTGTACGTGAAAGGGACGGTCTCTACTTATCTTGTAAACTTAACGGCGGAAAAAAGTCCAAATTATTCGCTCTGTAAAGCTATGAAATGAATGAAAAAACCAAAGTTTCAACTGCCACCTATCAGGAAAAACAATGGCGAATTGGCGAAAGGAGACATATAATAGGCCGAAATATTCTGGGAAAACCTTGAAGCGACGTTTTAGCTATTGCTGGAAGATGCTGGTTCAACAACGGCATCTGACAATTTTCAGGTGAGAAAAGTATCGCTGGTCGAACTGTGTTATGAAATACGAAAACTGAAATAAAGCAAGGCTCCTGTATATGATCTTATTAGGGGACAGGTTCTTAAAGAGTTGCCCAGAAAAGCACTTATAAAGCTTGTATGCATCTTATAATTAAAAGCTACCTGACAAACAATAATTTTCTATAGATTCACGATGGTGCGATAGCAGTACAACATTCGTTAAGTGATTTTATTCTCTATTTATACCAATGAAATAACCTCCAATTTTCTTATTTATATATTATAAGGGTATATTAATTTTGACACATAGTCAAAATCCCATCGTGGTATCGCCATTTATACACGTAGTGATGTAGCCTACCAACTTCTACCTCAATATGGCCAATATTCCGATGCAGAATATAATTTTATTTGGCTAAAATTCCATGTCCGTAGGCAATTCACATACTGTTTTATTTACGGAAGCCCTAACCGGGACATGCATTCAACTTCTAATGAGTTTGATATACTCTCTGATTCCATCACCAGAATTGTTACCCATTATCCTCGTACCAAAATCGTCATTTCGGGCGATTTGAATATACACAATTCAAGTTGGCTTCAACATGTCGAGATCTTTGCTGAGGTTAATAATTTAACCCAGATTGTAAATCAGCTGACCGGGATACCGGACATTATCGGCCAAAACGCCAACACGCTGGACTTGTTACTTACCTCTCACCCTTTTAAATACACTTTAAATGTATTATCGCCTCTAGGTTCGTCAGACCATTGTATCATATCGGCGAATTTCTCGTATTCCAGCCACATAGTTAAAGAACAAGTTCCTAAAAGAACCGTATGGCAACACGAGAAAGCCAATTAAGAAGCTTTAAACGGTTTCTTTAAAGCTTCTTAATTGGCTTGGGTTCTTTTCACGCTGCCGATATGATAACAAATTTAATTCACCTAAGGAAAACGCGTGGTGTGACTTGAGCTGTAAAGAATCTATCAGGGCTAAAGAGGTAAGTTTTCGGTCATTGAAGGCCAACCCAACTGAGGAAAACCGAAAACAGTTCAAACGAGCCAGAAATAACTTCAATGCCCACATTAATCGTGTCAAATTCTCCTACGACCAAAAGTTGTTGGAAAAAATACTACAAAGTCCCATCGGTAGTAAAAGCTTTTGGTCGTTTGTTAAGAATATTAAAAATTCGGCTTCGTCATCTATCCCGACACTAATTTGCAATGACACCCCAGCTGTCAGCTCTTCGGATAAAGCCAATCTGCTCGTTGTTCATTTGTAGGTCAACGCTGCCAGATTGTGCTTTGTCTCCCCCTGTACTCGAACGCGAAGAATCTTCAATGGGACCCATCCATTTTCGCACTCGTAATCGAGATCTCAACATACATAAATCCGCTGGTCCAGATGGTATTTCCCCTATCGTTCTGAAGAGATGTTCTTCCACGCTGGCAAAACCGATGAGTAAACTTTTCTATCTGTCCTATCCTTCAGGGCACTTTCCGAGCAGATGGGAAACAGCATTTGTCCAGCCAGTCCCTAAAAAAGCGAATCTTCCTCCCCCTCCTCCTACCAACCAATTGCACTTACGCCCCTTCTTTCCAAGGTCTTGGAATCGACTACTGCGTGATATAAGCAACCGACATAGCAGACATCTATAGAACAAACAAAAGAAATGCAATAAAATCTTCGATTATTGTCTCATTTACAAGTTATGCACGAAAGGCGAATTTCGTAAAAAAAGCGAAATTGCAAAGAAGAGTCCAACTGTCCAGGGTAAGAGAAAACTTGCAGAACAATGAGGTAAGCAGAGAGACACAGGGCAATGCAGTTGTGTTTGTGAACAACCACCTGACACCAACAAACAAGCATTTGCTCTGGCTAGCGAAGAACAAGGCTAGAGAGTGCAGTTGGAGATTTGTGTGGGAGACAGCTGGCAAAGTATTTGCAAGAAGAGAAGAGAACACGGACTCGATTCACATCAGCTCAGCTAGCGATGTTAGTAAAATACTCATTTAATAGCTTACAAAATGAGTAAAAAAGAAACACAAATCAAAGTAATGAAAACAATGGAGAAAACAAATAATGAAGCTGATGTCGATTTTAAGGTAATCAATGGTTTTACCGGCATTGACAAAAGTTTAATGTGTTTTAATATTCGGTACATGAGGAAAAATTGGAACATTTTTCTTGCAGAAATAGAACATGTTTTAAGCTATATATATCTTATTATCTTAAACGAAATTAATATAAAAAAGAAGGAAAATGAATTATATTATATAGATGGTTTCGAACCAGAATTTCTTAACCGAAAAAATTCCAGAGGAGGGGGAATAGCATTATTTATAAAAAACAATATTAAATATGAAAGATTCGAAACAAATACCGTGTCTTATGAAAGTATAGACATAGAAATAATAGAAAAAACTACAACAAAGCACATTCATGCAATCTACAGACCACCGAAACGAAATATAGGAGACTTCATAAAAGAACTTGAGGGGAATATTCAGGTTAGAAACGAGCTTATAGTTTTGGGAGATATGAATTTAAACTTACATAATATCAGATCACTACGCACTGATGTATGCCACACTGAAGGATACCGGCAATGAAGGTGTACAAGAAGGGCGCGGACGAATCGACCAACAGAGGGTTAATCTTCTGATTGAACAGACTGACTGGCAGCAACGTTGTGAGGAAACCAACCTAGGGTGCCTTTATAGCAAACTTGTAGATGAAATTTACCACATATATACACAATCAACAAATACAAGCAAATACAAAAAGATACGTCAGTACAAACCTTGGATCACCTCCGATATGGTCCAAATGTGCAAAAGAAGAGACGAATTGTATAGAAGGTGGAAGAACAATCCGCGAAATCAAGATTTCCAAAGTGAATATAAGCACTATCGAAATTTTGTAAGTAAAAAAATATTATTTGGTAAATCGAGCTACTACAGGACACAATTTATAAATTCAAAGAACGATCCCAGGAAAACGTGGAATGTTGTCAACGAAGTTCTTGGAAGGAGGAAAAAGTCGATAGATGACATAATTATCAACAACTTTGATGGGAAAAAGGAGCTAGTGACAATTGTGAATGAGTTTGCCGAGCACTTCACAACACAAGTACCTAGAATTTTGCACATCTGTAACGTAATTACATCCAAACATCAAAAACGGAATATTGTCCACTCTATGTTCCTCAAGGAAGCAAGTGAAGAGGAAGTGTATAGCATGTTGTGTTGTCTAAAACCGAATAAAGGTCCTGGAGCAGACAATATTAGACAAATTGACCTGAAATGTAACGCTCTAACTCTGACTCCGATTGTAAAGCAAATCATTAATCAAAGTTTTGATCAGGGTTTCATACCAAAGGCGCTTAAAACAGCAATTCTACGGCCTATTTACAAAGGAGGAGTTAAGACAGAAATTGTAAACTACAGACCAATTTCGATCTTACCTGTGATCGAAAAATGTATGGAGGAGATTTTGTTGATCGCTTAAAGAAATTTATAAGTAAACACAATGTTTTGCAACCAAACCAATATGCTTTTCAAAAAGGCAAAAGTACTGGGAGACTATTGGGAGAGATGTCGAACGTTATTACCACCGGCTTGAATAAAAACCACCACTTACTAGTTATGTTTGTTGGATTTCAGTAAAGCCTTTGACACGCTGGTGCACGACAAGCTGCTAGATTGCCTAAGTCAGATCGGAATTAGAGGAAAGGTAGAAAAGTGGCTAAATAACTATTTATCTGATAGAACATTTAGGGTGAAGATTGCAAACATAGTCAGCGAGGTGAAGAAGAGCATCTATGGCGTTCCACAAGGGTCCAAACTGGGCCCTATATTGTTTGTTCAGTTCACAAACGAACTTCTTCGACTGCATTTGCATACGCAGATGACATTGCTATAGTGGTCAAACATCAACAACTCGAAACGGCGATTGCAATAATGCAGAAGGAATTCGACAAAGTATCAAGATGGTGCCACGATCACAACTTGGTGATAAACTCGGAGAAGACAAAGCTGATGCACATACGCACACCGAATCAAAGAACGGCAGATATAAATATCTTTCATCAAAATGAAAGCTGTCCAACCACACATAGGAGCGAAGCAATTGAGGTCGTCACATCAATCAAGTATTTAGGTATAATCATCGATGAGCATTTCATTTGGCACGAACACATTCAGCGTTTGCGCTTGCAGTTAAAAAGTGCTGTTTTTGCGATGGTTTATCTGAAAAAGTACACAACAACAGATGTCCAAAGGCAAGTGTACTACTCACTGGCTGAATCGAGAATTCCGTACGGCATTTTGGCTTGGGGAAATGCATCGAAAACGCACTTGGACAAAATACATAACCTCCAACGACGTCTGGTAAAAATTATAGAAAATAACAATAACCCATTTCAATTTCTAGACGTCAAGAGAATATTAAAGATGACGGCAGCTCTGGAGTACTACAATGACTCACGTTTCCAACAACCCATTCGTCATAATCAGAACACTAGAAGACGTGCACAACAACTTCTCGAAATACCGGGAGTATTTAACAAATATGGACGAAGACAATTAGCTCACAGTATTCCAACATTGATGAACTCACTACCAGCTAACCTAAAAAATATAGTTAATTTCAAAAAAACGCAAAAAAGATCTTAAAGTATATTTCCTTAACTCTAATTAATTTTTTGTTTTAAATAATTAATACTTTAACATACAATTTTAGATTTTTAAAACACTATTAACATTTAAACTCAACTTTTATTGTAATACTTCCAAACATGAAAATATTTGAAACGCAATCACCTGCAGATAAGCCTTGAGCTTCGCAGGTAACATATTTATTTATAACGTTTTTAAAAGAAAGAAATAAAGAATAAATAATAATAAAAAAAAACAGATCCACTGGTGATTTGATGACATATCTAACCGAAAAGTGGAACCAATCTTTCCATCCTCGGTATGTGCGTTAACGACAAACTTCGTTGGAATGACCACATATTCGATGTAGCCAAGAACGCTGCGAAATGTCTAGGCTTCCTTAAGCGATGCAAGAAATATTCCACCCTTTCTGATCTGGCTAGAATCTACAAGGCGTTTATTCGCCCAAAACTTGAGTACAACGCTCATATCTGGTCTGGTGCACCAATAACATATTGGAGCTATTTGGCAGGATTCAAAAACGTGCGGTAAAACTTATTGGCGATCGAGACATCACGAAATCATTTGACTCTCCTAGTCATCTTCGTGATGTCTCCTGCCTGTCATTGTTTTATCGGTACTTCCACCACAAGTGCTCAAATGAAATAACCAGCTGCATTCCACCACTACAGCAATTGAACTAGGAATGCACATCAGTTTACCCTCCAGCCTGTATTCAGGACGCACAGTGAAATAAAGGGATTCGTTTCTTAACCGTACAATACGAAAGTGGAATGCTGTATTCCGCTCTGTTTTACCAACGCATTATAGTTTACAGACATTTAAGACCAACGTGCATCGGTATCACCTTTTTTCTAATCTTTCACTTCCCTAACGTCCGCCCGTCCGGCCATCCATCCCTATCAACTTTTGAAGCCTTTAAATTTATGCTAGGAAGCTGAAATTTAGAGCATAACTGCTTATGGTCCCGAAATGGTAAAGTGTTAAACGTTTTTAAGTCCGCCCACTGCCACGCCCACAATTTGAAAAAACCATTTTAAGGCTAAAAATAGAGAGATAGAGTATTGTAACAATTACAAGATATGTAGGCACTGCCCTCCTTTATAAGTCTGTCATATAAGATTTTTTGCCGCGCCTACTTTTTGTGGGTTTTTTTTTCACTAAAATGCTGTTTTCAGCGAAAATTTTCATAGAAACTGAAAAAAATAAATTTAGAAAATATTTTTTCCAATATATCGCCCATACGAAGTTTTTGGCCACGCCCACTTTTTGGGGGCGTTTTTTTTTAAAAAAAAATATTTTTTTTTATAA
The DNA here is from genome assembly GCA_963576555.1 of Ferdinandea cuprea. NCBI lineage: Eukaryota > Metazoa > Arthropoda > Insecta > Diptera > Syrphidae > Ferdinandea > Ferdinandea cuprea. Next base: position 7,281,681 of record OY754962.1, read on the forward strand.
ATTTCATAGAATGAAATGATATCCATCACCTTCTTAATGCTTTTTTCTTTGGGGCATATAGGGATATGGATAGGGTATCGTACTGTTCGCGGCAAGCGCACTGTAGCCTTTCCTTGTGAGGGAGTTCAGTGTCTACATTTTTTGTAAAGGTTCCAATCCTTTACCTCTTCAACTAGCTTCCTAGCCTCAGCTTAAAGGCCTCAAAAGTTGATACGGACGGACAGACATTGCTAAATAGTCTTAGGGTTTGGTCCTGATCATAAATATATATACTTTTATGGTTCTAGGACGAATATTACAAACCGTGTTTCAACATTAATATACCCTTAGGATAGCGTATAAACAACAATTTAAGAAAAAGGAGTAGCGATAAAGTGATAACTAAGTACATTTAAGTAATTATAATTTGAAAAATAGTATTTATGCCCTATCCTAAGGGTATATTAATTTTGATGTGGCCGACGACCGCCTATTGTTGCTGACTCAGCAATTTCTATTGGTGGCTTTTCGATTTGTTTGGTGTTAACTCTTCCCCCTTTAAATATATAGTTCGCTTATAATTTCGAGAGACAGTAGTCTATGACAGTTGATTTCTATGGGTGTTGGCTGCAGTATGGCTGCGAACAGTGTGCGTAGATGCTTCGTTTGCTGTAAATATTCTGTTGTTTATTGTTATATTCGTTTTTTCATATTTAATAAGAAAGGTGCCGGTGAGTTCAATTAAAATCGTTTAGTATTATCATCTCTCTTGTTATCTCTTCGATCTCATGGATATGCTGACTATTAATTGAGTTGCTTGTTGCTATTTTACTATTTAATAAATTTGGGATACCTGTGGAGCTTACAATATCTACAAGGTTATTTTTGTTGCCAATTGAAACATTGTTTACTATTTTACAATCATTGGTCAGACCAAACATTTCTCTTTTATTGGTTATAACTTCTTTATAATCGTATGTTATTAATTCCTGCGTTATGCAATTTATTTATTATAACTTGATTGGTGGAGTTAATAAGTAGATTATTCATTTTCTTTTTGATTGTAATAAAATCGTTGTGGTCGGGATTACCAGCGATCCATTTCCATCCACGTCGATGCTTTAAAACCTAGAGATCTTTTTAATTTTTTTTTTAAGTTAGATATCAAATTTTTTATTTGCTAGTGCTCATGGGAAACGTATGGGGTAAGGGAATGGTTTTTGTTGCGTTAAGTTCAACCATCGGTGAAATTTGAGTCAAAAGTTGTTCGTATTGGTCGAGTTCAATGTCATGGATCAATTTAAAATTCCCGTTCTGTATCATCGTTTGCTCAGTGTGTATTAAAACGAATTTAGAGTTGGAGAAATCCAACATTTGGATTTCTGCGTTTGAAATGCAGAAAGCATGTTTGAAAATGAGAAATATAATTTTATCTATATTCTTTTGTCTAGTTTAATTGAGTTCTGCGGGAGTTATTTGAGGGGATCGGCCAAAGAAGAGTTCGACCAGTTTTTTTCCGTTGAGAAATGAACTGAAAAATTATACTCATTAGTGGCTCTTGACTTGATAATTTCAGTTTTGGCAAATTTAGTGAGCTTACATATAGCGGTTAGCACTAGTTTTTTTTCGTTTGAATAGATATCTAGATGCAGAGTATGCCCGGGATAATTAGGGATTGGAGTTGGTTTGAAGAAAGGTTTGTTAAGATGTCGTTCATATTTATTTTCTTTGCAAATTCTATAATTTTTTACTAATCTTTGGATTTTTGCTGCCATTTTCGGAAAATAAAAATGTTTAAGTAGTTGTACGCGATTGTCTTCTGAATTACGATGTGCCCTACGATGGATACTTAAAATTTGCTCTTCCTGTTCTGTTTCATCGGCCAAGTCTTCAACCATTGTTTAAGTTTACTTTGTATTGAAAAAAAAAATTGGGGATAAATATTTTGTATACGGCCCCTTATTTCTTCGGTCATTTGCCAGCCATTTATTACACTGGGATTTAAATATTTTTAAAAGATGGAAATGATATTGGAGTTGCTGTAACTGGGATGAATAAAAACGTGTCTGTAATATGTGGGAAATGGGATCGAGAATTGGTGGCTAGTTGTGCCCCGATTTTTCAAATCAACTGATTTCGAAAAACGTTAATAGGTACTTCAACTGCTGGTATTAAGTTATACGAAGAACTCTCATCACTATGTTGCGTCATTGTCATTGATTTTTTTTTTTTTTTTTATAATGTACGCGCACTAAAGGGACTTTGGATACCCTTATAATGAAGTGACACAGTGCGGGCATTAGGAAATGAAGGATTAGAGAAAGAGAGAAACCGATGCACGTTGGTTTTAAATGTTTGTAAATTATAATGCAAAGGAAAAACAGAGCGTGGTAGAGCATTCCACATTCGTATTGTACGGTTGAGAAAGGAATCTTTATATTTCACAGTACGTCCGAAAACAGGCTTAAGGGTAAACTGATGTGCATTCCTAGCATGTTGAGTATTGCGGTTGAATTGCTGTAGGGGTGGAATTCAACTGGCTATTTCATTTGAGCACTTGTGGTGGAAATACCGATAAAACAATGACAGGCAGGAGACATTACGACGATGACTAAGAGAGTCAAGTGATTTCGCGATGTCCCGATCGCCAAAAAGTTTTACCGCACGTTTTTGAATTCTGTCAAGTAGCTCCAAATATGTTATTGGTGCACCAGACCAGATATGAGCGTTGTACTCAAGTTTTGGGAGAATAAACGCCTTGTAGATTCTAGCCAGATCAGAAGGGGTGAAATATTTCTTGCATCGCTTAAGGAGGAATAGACATTTCGCAGCGTTCTTGGCGACATCGAATGTGTGGTCATTCCAACGAAGTTTGTCGTTAACGCACATACCGAGGATGGAAAGTCTTTCGGTTTCGGCGATGCAAGTGCCATCCATGGATAATGGCAGAGAATTAGGGGTTCGCTTCAATGACAGCAGACAGCATTGCGTTTTGGAAGCATCAAATTCCACTCTGTTGGTTTTACCCCATTCAAAAAACGCTTAACATACGTTGCCGTTTCAGTTCAACGCCCGAAGATGAGGGACGTTGCCCAGGAAACGAATATGTAAAGCTGAGGGTACTGTCATCAGCAAAGGAATGGATTGAATTAGAAGTGACAGACAGGAGGTCAATGATGAAAATGAGAGTCGGAGACAAAACAGAGCCTTGAGGGACACCAGCATTTATTTGGTGAGTTGCAGACTTGAAACCGTCCAAAACAACTTGTATTGAACGGTCCGAAAGGTAATTTCTAATCCATTGAAGAAGGGTAACATCGATCCCAAATGCACGCTTTTTCGACAAGAAAGCTTGATGCCAAACTCTGCCAAATGCCTTTGAAATATCAAGCGCAACGACCTTACTTTCATCACCACGGTGAATAGAATCTATTCATTGGTTCCACTTTTCGGTTAGATATGTCATCAAATCACCAGTGGACCTTTTGCTGCGAAAACCGTACTGCCGGTCATTAAGAAGTTTTCGGGATTCGAGATATTTCATAAGCTGACGGTTTATCAGCGTTTCCATGACCTTGGAAAGAAGGGACGTAAGTGCAATTGGTCGGTAGGAGGAGGGAGAGGAAGATTCGCCTTTTTTGGGGACGGGCTGAACAAATGCTGTTTTCCATCTTCTCGGAAAGAGCCCTGAAGAATAGGACAGATAGAAAAGCTTACGCTGTGGTTTTGCCAGCGTGGAAGAACACCTCTTCAGAACTATAGGGGAAATACCATCTGGGCCAGCGGATTTGTGAATGTTGAGATCTTGAAGTACTCTTGCCACAGTACGGGTGCAGAAGTGGATTTGTCCCATGGAGTGTTCTACGCGCTCGAGTACTGGGGGAGATAAGGCACAATCTGGGAGCATTGAGCTAGCTGCAAAATGAGCAGCAAGCAGATTGGCTTTATCCAAACAGCTGACAGCTGGGATGTCACTGCAAATAAGTGTCGGGATACATGACGAGGCCGAATTTTTAATATTATTAACAAACGACCAAAAGTTTTTACTACCGGAGGGACTTTGTAGTATTTTTTGCCTCAACTTTTGGTCGTAGGAGAATTTGACAAGATTAATGTGGGCATTGCAGTCATTTCTGGCTCGTTTGAACTTTTTTCGGTTTTCCTCAGTTGGGTTAGCCTTAAATGACCAAAAAGTTACCTCTTTAGCCCTGATAGCTTCTTTACAGCTCAAGTCACCCCACGCGTTTTCCTTAGGTCTGATAACTTTATCCTGTTAGGGATAAAGCGTTTCATACCCAGGTGAATTAAATTTGTAATCATATCGGCAGTAGCATCCACGTCGTTGTTGAGGAAGCACAACGACTAGTTAAAACTCCTAAAGAAACCGCTTAAAGCTTCTTTGTGATTTTTGTGGGAGTCGGGAACTGCAGCGGCAACTACATTTTTCTTTCCAGGTTTGAACTTGAGTTCGTAGTAATAGCAATCCAGGATTACCTTCCGTCGCTTCATCGTGTGGTTTGTGTTTCGATTACTCAGCGCATATGTTAATGGCTGGTGGCCCGTATAAATGTTTACTTTTTTTTTTATCCGTAAAGGAAATTCCTAAGCGATTTGATTCCCAAATGATGGCTACCATCTCTTTCTCGTTAGTGGCAGAACTTTCTTCTGTCTTTGTCGGTGTCCACGAGAGAAATGTTATGGGTGTACTGTCCTCAGATAGAACAGCACCAACTGCATAGTCGGATGCGTCCCTGGTGAGTTCAAAGTCCTTGACAAAGTTCGGTAAGTGGCGAGTTACTTCTTTTGAAGTTAAAGATTCCTTAATTTGGTTGAATGAGTTACCGCAATTTTCGTCAAGATCTATTGCTTTATTTTAGGGGAAGTGTCTGGATACTCGTCCGTCTTCCCCTCTCAAAAGGGATGCCAGGTGTTTCACTATTTTCTCATAATCCTGAATAAATCGGCGATAATAACCTAACATACCTAGAAATGATCTCAAGTCTTTGAGCGTTTCTGGTGGTGGTAGCTCTGTAATGGCCTTTTGGGGTTAGTCTTAATGTCATCAGTCCTAATGACGAATCCTAAAAATTAAGATTTTGCTCTTAAAAACTTCGCACTTATCCAACTGAATTTCCATGTTGGTGCGTTTTAGAGTCTCAAAAACGGCTTCAAGGATTTTAAAATATTCGGCTTTGTTTTCTCCAAAGATGAAAATGTCATCAATGTAGACGTAGAATCGTTTTCAGATTTGCTATTTTGGGATATCGTGGAGAGCTCTTTGGAAAATTGCCGAAGCATTTCTTAAACCAAAGAAAAGGCGAGTGAACTCGAATTTCCCGTTATTGATGGAAAACGCCGTTTTCGCAATATCAGATTCTCTGAGCTTGATTTGGTGAAACCCGCTCTTAAAATCTACGGCAGAAAACCATCTATTGTCGCCGAGGTTAGCTAGAACCTCATTCATTTCTGGAATGGTGTATTTTTGCGCAATGGTGAGCGAGTTGAGATTTCAGTAATCAATAACCATTCAATATTTTGTAACGCCTGAAGCTTCCATTTTTTTTGTTGACTATCCAGACTGGCGAATTATAAAGCGATTTCGATGGTCTGATACTCTTATGACTAAGAAGTTGGTTAATTTGTTTTTCGACTTCTTCTTTAAGTCAGCAGGTATGGGTAGAATTTGGAATAAACTGGTTCATTATTTATTGTACGAAATTCTCCTTCAACAGTTGTCGCATAAGTAAGTTTCTCCTCGGGATCATAGAAGAGTATAGGAAAACACCAATAATTTCATCAATAATTTTAGTCGGACAGTTAGCATCTTCCTCATTCAGATGCCTATTTACGGTTTAAGTTAGATGTTGTTTAAGTTAGATAAAAGTGCTCTGATGAATTGTCATATAATTTTCTTTTATGTAAATGACCGCATTCAGGTGGCTTAGAGTATCGTTCCCTATTATGCCGTCGAATGATATAAGGGTAAGAAGTATAAACAATTTTAGGCAGCCCATTTCAGAACCAAAAAGAGGAATACGACTATGGTGGGTTATTCTAATGTTTCCCCCTACGGAATTAGCTTAGAGGATTTCGTCCATGTCGTGGTTGATATTGTGGTTCCCTGTGCTTGGGGTTGCTGAGGTTGACGGGGGTTATGAAGCAATTGTGGAAAGAACTCTCGCCTTGGAGCTGAAACAGGGACTGCGTGTAGAGTATTGAATCTTCTAGGAGGAACCGGTGGGGGTGTATGCTAAAAGATATTCCGAACTGTTGACTGAGAATTATTGGCGCATTGAGTTCTGAAGTAAACATTTTGAAGTTTAAGGCAACTATGCGGCAAATCTGCAGTTGAGTTCTGAAGTCCCCTTATGCTGAGTAATCTGGGTAGGTCACCTTTCCACCCTCTAACGAAGGTATCGAGTGCCTTATCTCCATAACACTGAGTCATGTTATTTAACGATTCATGGCTCATGTTCATACAACCGAGTTTGTTAAGAATTAGGGATAAATGATGAGAAAATGCTTGGTAGAATTCGGGTATTGTGTTTTTACCTTGTACCAGAGTCGTCATCTGGTACTCGAGGGTTCCTCGAGTCCCTTTTATTTGCGTAATGCAGAGTCAAGAATTTATAATTTTTTCCCCAATTTAAGGGGGTGTTGTATGATTCAAGCGCTATATCCGCATAACCTGTTATCTTATTTCTAATAACAGCCAAAATGACATAGTATTTTGGGGTGCCCTTGAGGTTTTCGTAGATCTTAAGTATTCTTAGAACTTGTGGATAGAACTCCTGAGCTTCACTCGAAAATTCACGTAAACTTTTAACAACGTCTGGAACCTTGTCAATGTCAGAGTGTCGGAGAGGTTCTGATCATTAGTGGTGATCATTTCATTTCTCATTTATTTATCTTCGTTTTTAGATCCAGTAATTTTTGTGGCTGACTTTTAAGGCAAAAGTGATTTTTGTAACATATATGGTTTTGGTGTGATTTCAATACTTTTTGCAAAGAATCATTGACACATTTAACTAACTATCGTTTTTTTTCAGCTAGTGCTTATTTCGCGAAAGGTAACACTTAGTTCATGTCTGGTTGACAGATAATATACCCCTATACCGCTGAACGAATATGGTTGTGTATACACTTGAACAACGCTGGGAAATATTGCGGCATAATTGGGCCATTTTAAATTTTTTTTTAAAATAATTAAGGAGTGGCCGTTACAGCCAATGGCGATCGTTATCGGACCATGTTGAACGAATTCTTGTTCACAATAATTGAAGAGGAGGATATTGGCAAGAGCTACACTCGATGTTTCGCGCCCTGTTAAAAAAAAAAAGTTATTTGGCGAACCCTATACAATTGCCTTTGAAGAACTACGGACGTGTAAATATATGGGCGGTTGTCACGACCGAAAACTTACCTCTTTAGCCCTGATAGCTTCTTTACAGCTCAAGTCACACCACGCGTTTTCCTTAGGTCTGATACACTTTATCCTGTTAGGGATAAAGCCATTGATATGATACAATGGTCTGACGAACCTAGAGGCGATAATACGTTTAAAGTGTATTTATCAGCGTGAGAGGTAAGAAACAAGTCCTGAGTATTGGCGTTTTGACCGCTAATGTCCGGTATCCGGTATGTCCGGTATGCCGTGTCATTTACAATCTGGGTTAAATTATTAACCTCAGCAAAGATCTCAACATACCTTCCTTCGGGTGTTGTCTGTCCAGAATGTCGAAGCCAACTTGACTTGTGTATATTGAAATCGCCCGCACACAAAAAAACTCAACTCCGACGCTGACTAAGCTGGGCCGTACCGTGTAGATCCTAACGTCAGCTTTCCAAAACAAATCACTGTAGGTGTTATGCCCATACAATGAGTTGCTTTAGTCTGCCAACTAAATCTACACAACGCAACCCGATATTCACCAAATGACACCCTACCCAGCCATAGCAAGTCCGGAGGTAAATCGGCACTCACTTGACAAATAAATGAATAAATAACTTAACCTGGGAGTAACAAAATGACGAAATAATATAACTAATAAATGTGTAACTTTATCTGATGGCACTTCATAAATTAAAAAATATTATATATTTGCCCTTTTTCTGTATTATAGGTTATCTCACATGCACTCTATAAATCTATGATTTAATATATATATATATATAGTATGTTATATTCCCGGTACCCTTGTATCGGATACGAAGTATATATTCTTGGGCTTATATTCGGTGGTGTATATAGCTTTTATGGTTTTGGAACCAATCTTCATGCTGCCCACTCAATGCGTCATATGCGTCTTAATATAGAAAATTTCGGCGGCCATACTATATTCTCGGTGACCGCAAAATTGCATTACCACTGCACTTTTTCAAATTCAATTTCATTGTTGTAAATAGTTTTGTTGGTGGCTTAAATGTGCCTTTACCAAAATTAATCTCTACGTACCACGGGGTGGTCGCGTGACTTTTAATTAGGCAATAGAAAACCCAACCGACTGATTCCACGGTTGCAGTGAATACCTTTTCCAATTAATCCTCCTTCATTCGACGTTTGATTTGGCTTGTGGTGTGCCTGTGTGGGGGTTATATAAAAGGTAGGTTGCCGCTATTTGTGTACAGACCTAGTACGCTATTCGAATTCCCCATTGGACGAGAAAATCGTTTGCGTATTTAAAAGGTTCGCCTTACCGAAGACAAGAACCAGGGTACAAAATCAGATAAATTCACAACTGAATGGTTTACGCTGACATAAAAGAAACGATGACATTTACCAAATAATAAACAAAAAACAAAAGAGACGTTCGCATCCACATCTTTACTTTTTTACTTATTGATTTTTTTTATTCTATTGCAATTGACCACAACAAAACACCGAGGATGGTACAGCTATATTAGCCGTGAGTAATACGGTTGAATCAGTAATGAATAAGCTCCAATGGGCCTTAGCCCAGACAGCGTTTTTGAGTAAAAAAAATACTTGGCGTAATGAAGGCAAATCCTCCTACGTTAATATTACTTACAGAAATGTAAATATGCTTCCCATGTTTATATACTCCGAGCATATTCTCTGCGCAAATGAATCTAAATATTTGGGAATAACATTAGATGGGAAATTAAAATGGAAATCGCACCTAAAGAAAAACAGGAAGAGCTCATTCTTAAATATAATCGAATGCAAAACAAGCTGCTTTTATACAAGCAAGTTCTAAGACCGGTTTTGACATATTATATACAACTTTGGGGTTATACCAAAATAAGTAATATAAATATTTTAATAACTTTTCAAAGTAAAGTGCTAAGAATTTGTATGTATGTCCAGAGCGGGAAAGAATTTTGATGGGAGGTGTTTTTAGTGAGACCTGAGCTCATTTTGTTACTGCAGAGCCCTCGTCCAGCAGCGCGTATTCCTTTATAATTCCGTTTTCCCCATAGAGTCACACTGGTACGACTCTGAATAAAATAATCTCCTTCTTATTGACATTGCAGCTAAGCAATCGTTTTTCCTCATTAACTTGCTTCTCTGACTACGAGTTATGAGAAGATGCTGGTGTTGAAGAGGAAGACCCTTATCATTGAGCGACGTGTGATGCGTTTTGGTACAGGCACTGGATTCACACTTCCTTTGACTCTTGCAGGAACGTCTACAATGGCTATATTTCAGGCATGAGAAGCATAGCTTATTCTTTTTCACAAATATCAACCTATCTGGAACGTCCAACTTGTCAAAGGCTTGGCACTCAATGACTGGATATGATTCTTTACCACAATATCGACATATCCTACTGCTGGCTTTGTTCGGTTTGACTTGTTCCACGACGTGCAGGATATCCTTCGGCTTTGATTTCTGTTCAGCATTAGCAGGCAGCAACATGGCGGACGGTGCAATGAGGCAAACTAATCTAGCAACTCTACTCAACCATTCTTCGAAGTGTATAATAGAATGAAGGGAGGATTAATAGGAGAAGGTACTATGTGCAACCGTGAAAAAAAGCGTTGGGTTTTATTTTATTTTTTTGCTAAAGGGACAGTACAGCCACTAACAAAACTACAACAAAGAAATTGAATTTGAAAAAATGCAATGGTAATGCAAATTGGCGGTCACCGAGAATATAGTTTGACCGCCGAAATTTTGTTTATTTATACGTATATATAAATATATCAGTATATACGATCGGTACATTCAGTGGGCAGCATGAAGATTGGTTCCAAAACCATAAAAGCTTTATCCACTACCGAATATAAACCCAAGAAATCATACTTCGTATCCGATACAACGGCACCGGGAATATAACATACTATACATACATATGTAAAGTCATGGATTTATAGAGTAAATACGAAATTATATATAATACACAAAAAAGTGCAGACAAAATATATAATTTTTTTTTTCATTTATGAGGTGCAATCTTCTACTTATTCGTTATGTTATTTTTAAATTATTTATTTTGGCAATTCATTTATTTATATAAAATGTTTACAAATGTTTCAAATATTTACTTATACTTAATATTAATATTAATGCATATATTAATTTATTCGTTAATTTGTTCATTATGTTATTTGTTAATATATTTATTTGTTATACATATAGTATAAGTAAAGGTATTTAATCGTTTATGTTGTTGTTTGTTTTTTAAAAGTTCAATATATTATACTAGATGAATTTAATTAGCTTTACTATTCAACTAAATATTAACTATTTTAAGTCAGAAAATTTTTCTATACAGCGTCCAACTTTATTGCTCTCGGATTGTTATCATTGCATAGAAAATAAAAATCTTTCGTTCGAAACTATATTTAAAGTAAATACCCTAATTGATATTAACTCAGGCGAAATCTGCGAATTTGTTCGTGTATAAACCCAAGGTCTTAGAGACTGTCTTACAGCGATTTTGACTGAACTGAAAATTTAATATATAACCTTGTTTTTCGTCTTCTTCGTCATTAATTATGTGCAATAATTCACAAGTAAATTTGTATTTATTACTAACTGATTTTCCACTAATTTACATTTTCAATTTCCTTTATATCTACAGACTAGTACAAAAGATATAAAAATCAATACTGTCGTTCCGCTATTCAGGGGCTTTTACTCGCGCTACATTTAGCTTCGATTCTGTACCTTTTTACGCCATGATCTACCCATATTCCAAATTTTAGGTTCATAAGCCTTACAGTTTCGGAGTAATTTTGGGTCAGACAGAAACGCAGTGCAGAGGACAGAAAATTGACTTGGCTATTACTGTATGGAGGATATTTTTTTTGTGTACTGAATTCAAATTGTAATCGGTGAAGTTTTTCCGTTTTATAATCATAATATTATTCATTATACTACCTTGTTTTGGTTGTTGGTGTATCAACTGCTTGAAAATAAATTGTAAAATATTGAATGAGCGTTATATGACCCGACTGGGATACCTGAGTAATATGCAAATACATTTATTTAATCGGCAAAATCACTATCCGAACCTTGATATTCGGTGTTATCTGCTTGTACATAATCTACATAAGGGATGCGGATGAGCTCATATTACTTTCAGGCGTTGAATTAAAAATTTGACAACATCAGATGAAATGGAGTTTACATTCTTTAGCGGGCTCTCTCTAAATGAATTTATTAGAGGGTCAGATGTATTCAGCAAATCTCTGTTGGTATTAATCCTTGAGTTTTTACGCGTGTGCGACATGCGGAAAGGTCTACTTATTACGGGCCTCTTGAGCCTCTTCAGACATTTGTCCCATGAGAACAATACACTGTTTGATCACGTCAATAGCACGGCATAGTACTTCATGCACACTTCCAGACATAGGATACCAACTATACGACTTTATGTATAGTTCTTTTGTGAGCTTTATAAAGTGTGTTTTTTTTATAGAGGTATAGAACTTTGAAATGGAATTAAAAAAAGATGATTTTTATAAAATGACATGAAATTTTCTTTATTCGAAAGATAATCATCTGTCATCATAATTTTAATATGATTTCTGGCATATGACTCAGGGTTGGCTCGGACGAATGGAAGGGACCTACAGTTTAATGCTGATACAGAACTGAGGATGTTCGTCAGACTTTCGCAAGAGATGGGTCAGCTAAAAATAAATCTATGTGTGTTTAAACGGGGACCCCTCAGTTAGTAGTCCAGCGCACTTAACCACTTAGCCACTGCACCCAATATATAAGCTTTTAGTTCAGTTGACACAAAAAATAAAGTTTATTTTACAACGCTGCAAATGTGTTATTGGAATTCAACCCCAACAATCGGTAAGAATTTGTAAGCATTCTTTAAACATTAAAAAGCTTTTGTCAAAGTACAATCGACGAATTTTCAGCAAAATTGGGCAAAGAGCAAGGAAGTGTAAAATATTCTCATTCTAACTAAGGTTTTAAAGAGAACATACATTTAGTATTGGTATCGTTTTCTAAAAAGTCTTATGTAAATACATAAATACAGATAATAAATGTATGGTCGCTTTGAAACCTTAGTTAGAATGAGATTCTACACTCAGGGTGAACGTCCTTCTCCCTGGCTTGGTGGTTTGTCGCTCTTTAGACTGAGTTTCACTTGCCCGAAACTGTAGGAAACCATTCCTTTGAGCTCTGAAAGCGGCTTCATAGTGCTTTCATTTTTGGCAAAGGCCATGTGGGCTTCTCTCGCTCGTCGGTTCTTTGCAAGATTCTCCACATTAACGTGTTGAGCTCTTTGTTGTGCCGGTTAAGCATAGCCAGAATTCGTTTGTTCACTCTGTTACTTTGTGGAAAGAAACCCCTCACATGTGGCTTTGGGAAAAATTTCTCTACCACAAGCGTCACCTCCAGTCCACATTTTCTTTAAATTTTGCGAAGTTTGTGTTTAACCAGTTCGCGGTGGTAGCATCAGCGCAGGTTTTCAACAGCCATCCGGCGTTGAATGTTGTCCCGCGGAAGGATGGTTTAGTATCCTTATGACGTTGTTAAACTGTGATGTCCAGAATCCTCTCCTGTACCTGAACCATATTTTCATAATTAAGAGGATTACGATCAAGATCCAACGGCACAACCCTCAATCTGACATAGGTTATTATATACCTATATGATGATTTGCCGATGCCACAAAAGTATATATATTTATGATCCAGACAAAAACCTAAGACTATTTAGCAATATTCGTCCGTCCGTCCGTTCGTCACCAATTTATAGGCCTTTAAATTAAAGCTAGAAAGCGAAAATTTGGAACATATACTTCCTAGGGTCCCGAAATGGTAGAGTGTAAAATTTTGTTTGATATGCCCACTGCCACGCCCACAATTTAGAAAAAACAGTTTTAAAGCTATAGTTAGAGAGATAGAGTGTTGTAATCTTTACAAGATATATAGGTACTGCCCACCTTAACAAGTTTGTCATATAAAGTTTCTTGCCACGCCTACATTTTGTGGCCGTTCCTCACTAAAATGCTGTTTTATTCGAAAATTGTTATAGAAACCGAAAAAAAATGTTTAACAAGATACTTAGCCAATATTTTTTCCAATATATCGCCAAGTTTTTGGCCACGCCCACTTTTTGGAGGCGTTTTTTAAAAAAAAATGTTTTTTTTTTTATAAAATGTATAGAATGAAAGAAAATTCTACCCATCATCTTCTTAACGCTTTTTTCTTTGCGGCATAGAGGGATATGGATAGGGTATCATACTGTTCGCCCCACGCGGAATGTGGCCTTTCCTTATGTTTCTTGGTTCATTTGAACGCGAATTTATTTCATTCGGCCTACCGACCTTCTTCTACCAATAATAATGTCAATGCAGTGTGGTAATTCTGATTGTGTCTTGACCTCAAAAGATCTTGCTGACTGGGTGTTGTGTAATGGACTATGCGGTAAATATTTTCATATTAATTACATTGGATTAAGCAAGCGTTCCGCTGCCTACCTAAGTGTTTTTAAAAAGAATTTTCTATTTTTCTCCGATGAATGTAAAGACATCTTCCTGTCGCATGTAATGTTAGGGATTAAGTGTGTTATTGATTCTCTTAGTGTGCATTTGTCGAAGTACCAAGAATTATTTAAGAGTTTTGAAGAACTATCCAGCAACACTAAACTTTCTGCTAGTCTCTGTAAAGCTAAGTTCAAAAGTATAGACAAGCAACTGGCGAGTCTAACCGATCTGACCAAAAATTCTGTGGGAAATTTAAAAACTAATTTTGTGGACACTAGCATTTTAAGCGATCTTAAATCGGACATTAACGCTATTCTTAATTCGCGCTTATCAACGATCGATGATCATCTCGCCTCTTTTCGCTCGGACCTTGATATATATTTTCAAAGCCCTTCTAAGTCCAGTGCTCCATCGCATTAAGTCGTTGACCCACTTCTCCTCGACTTAATTACCAAACTCAATAATGTCAATAACGATGTCGCAGCTTTTCGAGTAATTCTAAGCGATATTGAAGACGACGTTAGACTGACCTTAAATGGACTGCATACCCGAACTAATTCAACCACAGCCCAGCACGTTCTACAATACATCGGTCAAAAACCGAATTTCAAACTCGACATCCCATCCAAGTATGAATGGTTATTTCTAAGTTCAACTGATAAAAATTTCAATCTTGGTAATATGCGAATTACTAAATGGGCGGAAAAATCCATCAAAAATGTTGTTTAATCTAAATCTAAGTTACAAAAATCTACTATACCTACACCCGTCTCCAACTTCCACCCGGTATCACAATCTGACTCGAAATTGACTCCCCAATTTTCCCCTCCTACGCATATCCCTAACCAACCACCATCACATCAGTCATCTATCCACCCAAACATCAGCGTCAACACGTTACCTTCAATTTAACTCCTATATAAACCCCTATCAACAACCTACTAAATCGTCATTTTCCTCCACTAGCAAATCTTTCCCTAATTTCAATTTCAATACTGGTGCTAAATACCCTGATTTTATTAGCTCTCATATACTTAAATTTAATTCGTTCAATTTCTCATCCAATCCCACTTCTTTCAAACCTCCTTTTCAAGGGCTTCGTGAAAAAAAGATATACGAGAATATACGCCTCTTTCTTGCTTGTCTTCATGATAAGCCGGATTCGATGTGCTACGAGGGTAAAACCAAAACTAGCGTCATGGTTTCCATATAGCAAGAAGGCCTTCTAACAGATCCTTCCGGGCTTAAGAAACCTTACATCAAGTTCCACGAGATTTTTAATTCACCTCCTCAAAAAGTGGCGGACGACGTTGCTTCTTTTGGTATTTAAGTACACTCCAAAAGAGTTTCATATCTCCAAGGTAGTCGAGTGGACCACGAGAATTTCCTTAACTAACAATCTCCCTGTGGGTGCAGTGGCTTAGTTGTTAATTGCGTTGGCCCACTAAGCGAGAGGTCGCTAGTTCAAATCCCGACCTGTACCACCTGAAAGTCGAGAAGACAATCTTGTCCGCCCTAATAGTGTCTCCTCTTGCCGTGGTGTATTACTGGCCATACACAACTACTATGACACTTCCCTTGTTGCTATTTCTTCTTCCTCTAAACTCGATTTCGTTGCTATAAAAATTAAACTCCCCCGTAGGTCTCTGTATGTAATGTGCTGTTATATCCTTTCAGCCCAAACTATTGAATCCTGCCAACTAGTTGTCGATGCGATTGATCTTCTTATTGACTCATCTGACACCATGGACGACATCTTTATTTTTGGCGACTTTAGTCTACCTCAGCTGCAATGGACTCCTTCAGATGATCAGTCCTTCTTCATCTCATCGAATGCTTACGCGGCCAAAGAATGCCTCTTTTTAGATCGACTGATTCAAGCTTGTGCTAAATTATTGGGGTCAAAAACTTCAATAGACCTAATTTTTATAACTTCTACTTCTCTCCATCTATATATTGTTTGTATGTCCCGTTCGTTATCGTTTGTTGCCGTTCGGTCGTTGATGTACTTTGTTCATCTGTCGATTGCCAGATGCTCGTATGATTGGCCTTTTCTCTATGTTATGTAGTGTCATCTGTAGGTGTCTGTCTGGCACCCAATTCCACATTTGGCGATCCTGACCATTCATTCGACCCGAATGAAGGACTCCAGCTTTCCATATTCTCCGCTACACTTGTTGCTCTTGTCGGGCCTTTTTGACTTCCGATGTTTTCCACCTCATATCTCCAAGTACTTCGGTCGCAACTTCATGACCCGAACTAAGTGCGCTTAATGGCGACTTACTCGTTCACTTCGTAAGTCTCCTCCGGCTTCCTGGTCTTGTCGTAGGTCAGTTTGTTTTCCCGTTATAACTTGAGAATATTTTCTCGAACCTCCGCTCGTATCACTTCCCTTTCTCGATTAAGCTCTCCAACGACCGCATTGTCGATAAGTTCTCTAAGGTTTGGATATTCAGGAACTCGCATCTCTAATCCAGTAAGAATCCTGAATGGTGGGAATTTAGTGCTAATTGGTATTGTTGAGCACCTGCTAGACTTTTTCGACGTGTCTACACCAGTTCTGATTGTTTCATCAGCATTGGTACTATTATTTCGTTAATTCGCTCAACTTGTCCATTTCCTCGAGGCGCTCCCGTGGTGATCAGCAAATGTTTAATATCCTCACTGAGACAAAATTCATTAAACGAGTTTGACGTGACCGCCGTTCCTCGGTCAGGAATGTTTCTTCTCGGGCTCCAGAATGTCACGAATTGCTTCTTCAGTTTCTCAACCACCTCGTTGGTACCAGTACTCTTCACGAGATAGAGCCACGTAAATCTTGAGAAGGCATACACGAACAGGTTAAACTGATTCTGGGTATTCTCTATCGGACCAACATGATCTACGTGGTAGGTTCCTAGCGGCGCTTCTTCTTTATCGATGGGGTTAAGAAAGCCTTCTCTCTTTCCCATATTAGCTTACGAGATGAGAGACTTCACACACCCCTTAACAACCTCGGCTACCTTTTTGGGTAAGTCTGGAATAAAGAATGACTCCTCAACCAAATCCTGGATCTTTTTGATGGAAAAGTGAAACTGTTGATGAGCAATGCCGATAATCTCCTTTTCCATTACCGCTGGTACCACCACACGTTGGTCGATTCTATCCTTGAATAATACTCCCGCCTCATGAAGAAGTCCTCGTAGTCCTGCTTCTCTACAAACGTCTGCACTGCCTTAATCCATGATACACAGCTCAGGGCATCTACGTGTTTCATCCCCGACCGGGATCTATGCACGATTTCATCCTGCAAGAACATTGCCCACCTGGACACTCTTAGTATAGGTACGTAGTTTTTCCGCATTGTTATGGTAAATGCATTGCAGTCGCTTAAGATCCTGAACTTTTTCCCCAGCACGTAAATCCTCCACTTCTTTATAGCCTCAATGATGGCTAATACCTCCAGCTCATAGGAATGGTATTTCTGCTCCACAATCGACGTTTTCCTGCTCATGTATTAGATCGGATGGAAACACTGGTCTTCCGAGTCTCTCTGCAGCAAAACTCCGCCGTAACCATACTTACTGGCGTCCGTATGGATCTCGGTTAACGCCTTAGGTTCAAACAACTTAAGAACTAAAAGGCCACCTGTTGTTCCGTTCCCCATATGAACTCCGCATTCTTCCTCAGCAAATCTGACAATGGTTTCGCCGTATTCGCGAATCCTTCCACGAACCACCTAAAGTACGATGCTAACCCTAAAAAGCTTTGAAGCGCTTTCGTGTTCGATGGTACTGGAAAGTTGTCTACCGCTCTCGCCTTCTCCGCTGAGGGGCTGATGCCGTTGTTCTCCACAACATACCCCAGGAACTCAACTCCGTTCCTCAGAAACTGACACTTTTCCATTTTATTCACAGTCCATACTCAGCGGCCACGTTTAGAACTAACTTCAGCTTCTCCAAGCTCTCCGCTTCGTCTTTGACTGCGACGATCAGATCATCCATATACACTATGACAACTCCTGCCTGTAGTAGTTCTTAGAAAACCGCGTAAATGTAACTTCCGAAAACAGCTGGTGAATTTGAAATGCCAAATGGCGCATATAGGAACTCGTATTGTCCATCGTCGTAAAAACTTTCGCACCTTGCAGCCGCTCTATGACGTCGTCCATTAGAACCATTGGAAAGTTGTCGCGCACAATCTTCTGGTTCAGTTTCCGATAGTCGCAACACAATCTCTTCGTTCCATCCTTCTTGGGGACCAACACGATAGGTGAAGCGTATTCCGAAGCACTCGGTTGAATTATCTTCTCCGACAGCCACCGTTAAATTTGTTCCCTTACGATTTGATGACCGGAAAAGGATAAACGTCTTGCCCTTTGGAACACAGGAATGTTGACCGTTCAAATCAGTTTCATCTCCACCGGTGGCTTTGTGGTCACAATTGGTGCATATCCTTTTACTAGTTGCAACAAGGCGTTTGACTTCGCTTTGCCTAGATGCCCAACTTCCAATTCGTCCTCAAATATTATCTGCTCAACTGACAGACAGATGTTACCCAACTCCTTGGTTAACATATCCCATACTGCACTATCTTTCTCTATCTTCATTTTCTACCTCCGTTTGCATGCATAAGTCATCGCTGCCCTCCAGGGTACTTCTACCCTTTCTTCCGCTCATCACGTCTCTCGTGCTCGTGTCATGTCAAGGAGACAGAGGTCACCTTCGCCGTGGTTTCTGCCTTCTGAGCCAAACCTTTGTTTGGATGTGAACTTCTCTACCACACTGGCTGCTCTCCGCCCTTCACGGTACTCCTACCCTCTCTTCCGCTCATCTCTTGCGATCGTTGCAAGGGGACCTCTGTCTCCTTTGCCATTGTTTCTGCCCTCTGAACCAAACTTCTGTTAGGATTTGGATTTCTCTTCCACACCGGCTGCTCTCTTCGCCCGAAACTCGGCTCCGTCTGCCGTTATCAGTATGTCAACGTCGTTGAAAATGTCGTACCTCAGAATGGCTGGGTACGGAATATCGGCCTCTCTTTTGACATGGCACCTCAGCGTTATCGTCACAACATCTACACAAAGGTCCATACAAGAACTACCCATAGTTGTGCCATGGGAATCACCTATCCCACACAAACGTCGAGCTCGATATGCGACATCATTCAGCTGTCGTACCGATCGCTTCCCGGTCTATTAACGCTGACAACGTAGCCTCGCATGTGATGCTGTTCTTGAAAACATGACTAGACCGGACTGCTAAATGAACTCTTGCGCCTGGACAGTGGTCGGTTCGGTTGTCCGTTGAAGCGGTGCGAACGTCGCCTTCCTCTGCTTTAACTCCTAGCATCCCTCTGTAATCCCTCGCTCGATGGCCTGGCTGACCACATCTGAAACAGATAAAACTCTGTCGGGCCATGTGGTTTAACGCGCCGCACTTGAAGCATTTCTTCTTGGTTGCTTCCGGTATTGCTACCGCTACTGGTTGCCTGAACGTTGAACTCCGGTGACTTCCTCTTGAGCTTG
Organism: Ferdinandea cuprea; assembly: GCA_963576555.1. NCBI lineage: Eukaryota > Metazoa > Arthropoda > Insecta > Diptera > Syrphidae > Ferdinandea > Ferdinandea cuprea. Next base: position 7,301,082 of record OY754962.1, read on the forward strand.
ATGGCTGCGAATCAGTACCTCGTAACTTCTCATACACATTTACTCGTGCCTTCAGGTCTTCGATGGTCTTTGCCTGGTATAAATTCCTGTAATGTAGTACTCTATCAGGCTCTCCTCATCAAGCTGTATGCACTTGGCTATCTCCATCAAGGCATACAGGTACTCTCTAAAAGACTTCGCTGGTCTCTTAACTCGCTGACTGAGTTGGCGGTGGACGTCGGCGAACGACATTCGGTACCAAAACTCTTCCTGAAGGCACTGCTTTAAAGATCTCCTCTCTCGAATACCTGACTGGCTGCGTACGAACGACCTAGCTGACCCCCTTCAACAACTGCTTCGCGTAAATGAAGTTCTGAAGTGAACTCCACCCCACGCTGAAAGCGTTATCCTCAAACTCGCTGACCCATGTGTCGACATCGTGATATCCGGTTCCATCGGACGGAAGGAAAGAGTCTTCGATGTCGCGAAGAGTCAAGGTGCTTTTTTCGTAGCGGATTCGAGGTGGTCCGACACGGTATTTCTATCGCGAGTCAAGCCATGGTGGTTCAGGAGCCTGTCCTGTAAGGTCGTTTTAAGTCCAGTTGTGTGTAAGTTTAGTTCTGTCAGGTATGAAGTCTACGTCCATTTAAAATTTTATTTACATGAATCACGCACGTCACCTTCTTGAGTTGATGCTCTTAATTAGTCCCTTTTTTTGTGTCTCTTTTTTATCTAATTAATTCTTTTTGTGTTCTCGTACACACAGATCTCACTGCATTTTTCACTGTCGCGCACAAGGATCTGATGATGCCTTTGCCGAACTTTTGTTGCCACTGCTTATATTTAAAGAATTTATTTTCTCTCACTATTCAATACATTGCGTTTTTCCAACCACTGTTTTTCCACTCCATTTGATTATGGGATCCTTTGAGCTATCCCGGTTGAGCCCCCAATTTGTAGGATCTGCTCCCAATAAAACTGATCCGCTGTTTTCTTCACTCTTTTATTTAGTTCATTAATTCTTAAGATTAAGTACATTTATTGTAGTTAGGGAAATTGTAGTTAGCTGCAACGCACAACCTTACGCTATCGCGTTCTCCGAATGACTGTGTCGTGTATCGCTTCATTTGTCGTTTCATTGTATATGTTGTTTGTATGTCCCGTTCGTTATCGTTTGTTACCACTCGGTCCTTCATGTACTTTGTTCATCTGTCGATCGTCAGATGGTCGTATGATTGTCCCGTTCTATATGTTACGTAGTGTCATCTGTAAAAAAGACTTAGGATCATCGGGAGACATAATTGATGATCCTAAGTATTTTTTTCAATTCGTCAATTACAAAAGAAAATCCCGACGGTTCCCTCTCTTTTGAAAATAATTCATCAGCCGACCCACGCACTACCGCCAGCTTTTTTGCCATATTCTTTAAACAATCTTTGCCGGATAACTCTTCCATCCCAGACCCCACGCACTTTAGTTAGCTACTAAATTTCTCCACTTCCCCCCTTCAATCTCAAATTTTTGATCAGTAATAGGATCGAAACTAAATTACTAAATTTTAACGACGAATTCATTCCCGGTCCTGATGGTATGATGCTATATTTCTTAAAAAAATTGTTTCCAATCTTTCGCTACCTCTTTCGGCTTTCACTGTCAAAACATGAATATCCAGAAATTTGGAAGATCTCTTTTATATCTCATATTTCTAAAATCTATTGTATCGTATTGTACACGAGGCTTTGATTTTTCAAAGTCTCTTATCCAACATGGCTTCCTCAAAGGCATATCAACTACCACAAATCTTGTCGACTTCGTGTCCTCCGCACTCTGAGCCCTAGACAATGGCAATGAAAACCTCGTGATTTCGACTGATTTCAGCAAAGCTTTTGATAAAATATTGCATAATTTAATCATTTATAAATTGTCTTTCCTTGGTTTTGAACCCATTTTATTAAAATGGATATCCCCTTATCTGGATAAAAGTCTGGTGTTCCGCAAGGAAGCCATTTGGCTCCTCTTCTCTTCGTCCTTACTATAAACTATCTAGAAAGGGTTATCAAACACTCCTCCCTGTCCCTATATGCCGACGATAGGAAGTTTTTCATGGCTAACCCCTCACAGGAAAACTCAAGGTATCTTTAAGAAGATCTTGATAGTTTTTATGTTTGGTGTCAGAATAATTGTTTAGAACTCAACATAGCCAAGTGCCAAACTACTACCCTATCACGTAAGTGCATTCAATCTGCTCCTAGAATTTATCTTCTTAGCGGTCAACCTATATCCATCGTTCAATCTCTTCGCGACCTTGGAATTTTGTATAACAGGGAGTTAAATTTTTATTCTCATATTGACGAGATAATCCTTAAAGCCAACTCATCACTAGCTCATCCAACCCTTACGTGACCAGATCGCTTTACATTACCTTCGTTTGCCCCCTACTTGAGTATGCCAGTCAAGCGTGGTGTCCCTTCCAGGGTGTGCAAGTGTCCAGAATTGAAAGTATTCAAACGTCGATTTCTTCGTTTCGCCCTTCGAGGCCGAGCTTGGAGCGACCCTTTTATATTGCATCCTTATATTAACTGCCTGAAACTCATTAACTTAAATACCCTAGAAGAACGTAGGGATGTAGCTTACATCCTATTCATTTATCGACTACTATCTGGTTCTGTGATTGCGCGTCTCTGCACAACTCGATTTCCTTCAACAATAACCCTCGTAATTTGCGTTGTCCTAGTCTCTTTTATATGTCGTCACACCGTACTTCTTACGGCTCTAATGAACCAATATTCCGTATGCTGCGGAAAGTTAATTGAAACGTCACCATGTTTGATTTTAACTGCAGTACTTACTACCCGGCTTAAACTCGATCTCCTTCACCAATCATAGTTTTTAAGACATAGTTTAGTATTAGTTTTTATGTTATTTTTAAATTGTTAGTTTTATTAAGTCGAATAAATGGAGGTTCGCACCCACCAAAATTAAATGAAATCACTGCACAGGGTGCTCGTTTCGGAAATTAATTCGCTCTAAAGAGCCGCATTCCCTTCTAAACTTCTAATGGAAGATGTCAAGTCGTTACTGACAAGTTGTCCGTCGTTTACATCCCTAGTTGATGATGCCATTGTAGTGGCAACATTCTCTATGTTTTTTTTTTTATTTGGTTTTGAATTTTGAACCCACTAGTATAGGGATATAACGGTCGCCCGTGGTCTATCCGTACAACCACAGGAAGGCTGGAAGTAAAATCAGAGGTCGCCTGTGTAAGGAATTAATTCAAACGAAATTAAATTTTTGTATTTTCGATATTGAAATAAGAAAATGATCACCCTATCGAAACAAATCCATACTCCCACATGCTCGCTTACCTATCGCAACAATTCCATGCACCTACGGGCTCGCTTATGTACCTAGCGTATCTTGTCTTAAATATGTAACATACAATTAGACCGATCGAATGATGAAACAGTTTAAACTTCATACTTCCCAAACTTTCAAGTATACATACATACTTTACGCTAAGCTACACTAATGATTTGTCGCAATCATTTTGGACAGTTGCAATAAAAAGTTGAAAAGTCGTCTACTTGTTATCGCGTAGTTTTTTTTTTTCGTACTAAATGTCTTATACCTGGTATCTGCAGTCTGTAAACTAAGGACTTCACTTAGCAACTCATCTCTCGGCGGTCGACCTTGGATTATATATTATATATTATGATTTAGGGTTTACTCCCATCGCTATCTTAATGTATCTCACTTGTGCATTAGTCATACGTTGCAACGGATGACGGCGAACGGTTAATACACAAGTGAAGAATCAGGCGGGCGCCCACGTGAAGGACTAAGGATGTGGAGTTTTGCCCAGCCCTTCGAAGTTAGTTAGTTGAGGTGTAAAAAATAAAAGCTTCCTATTCCAAGTCAATAAGATCGAGACAATTTGCGAATGTGAGGCAATAAACGCGCAGTCGAAGAAAATTTTTGGGGAATAACTTCTTCGAAAACTTAGAGTAAATAGATGGCAGTGACTTTAAGGGCCTCTTATTTTGAATTTAGATGGTTCCCCAGGGATCGCGATGGTCCCTACTGTTGTTTTTACTGTTGTTTCGTTTTCACCACACCCCTGTTTAACGTAACCTGACCTAAACTATCAATCTTTTGTGCACTAGAAATGGGCTTTCAGTGAAACCTCTTAAAACCATGGTTGCTATCTTTAAGAGATGGAGAAAGGTTACTGGTCTGTCCAAAACTCGTGCATAAATGTGTAACCAGCCTGATCTCCAATGAAGTCTTATATCTGGGAGTAATCCTCGACAAAAAAATTCTAGGTCAAGCATGTTGAATCGAAAACCGATAAATTACTATCGACTTTCTGACAGTGTGGAGGTGCTTTTGTCAAGACATGGAGCTTACCTTCGAAAAGCCTCCTTTGGATCCTTGCGACCACTATTCTCATACACTTCGGTTGTTTGATGGAACAGGCTTCAGCGAAATGCTTTTACTGCCAAGAACGGCGTACATCGGCTGCACAGGGGCCTTCCCTGGGCACTCCGAGTTCTACTTTAGATGCTTTAATTAACCGTCCGCCCTGCACCTGATGAATGAGGAAATATTAGATTTCACTACCTCCTGGGTAAATACGCAGTATTTGGTTAACAACAAGTGGTGGGCTCTCTGAAACAAAAAGGTACGTCATATTAACAACAAAGTTAGTCATGATGAAAAGTTTTGAGCCAACAACCGCAGTTGTCAATCTGAAGAATTTTTGTTCATCAACTTTCTGTGTAGTTGAACTTGAATATTTAAATTTTCGTATTAAAAATCGTGGTTGTCATGGGATGAATGCTGTTGTTTCATTTGAGTTTGCAATAGATTAAATATATCGAATTGAATTATTCGACTGACAAATTAAATTATCTGCCATATTAATACAACTTTACTTACAAATTACTGCAGATCTTCTAAAGATTGTAAGACTCCTTCTCTCTAATTTTATATTTAGAACTATTTTTTCTAAATTATGCGCGTGGCAGTGGGTGTATATATTTTACACTTAACCATTTCGGAACGCTGTGGAATATGTTGTCCAAATTTCTGCTTCGTATCTTGAATTTAAAGGCCTAAAAATTGGGTACGGATTTTGCTAAATAGTTTGGTACAGTTGGAATATGGTATAATAAAAGACTTACCAAAGAAACCGGACGGAAATTATGAAAAAGACATATACATGTGTTCACATCTGTAAAATTAAAGTGACACACTTACCCGAGAACTAAAAACAAACATATTTGTAGATAAGAAATAACTTTTAAATTATCTAAAATCACTTATACTTCCACTTCATTAGAAACAACCAAATACTTTTATGGTGAAAATATAAATGAACATAAAAGTTTGTATTTACAAGTTCCAATTTCTAGACATGCGATGTTTACATTTTCATATTGATAACTACGATAATCAATATGACGTACACGTATTCAATATGATGACTACGAATGAAAATATAAAATTTTAACAGGGCGATTATTAATATAACAACTGAGTTCGTCAATGTAAAGATGTTCTATACTGCTTTGGTTTTTATTAACTGTTAGTTTTCGTTAAAATTTTCTATTCTATTCGATATTCTATTCAATAACTGCATTGGCAATATAACAATCAAGTTCTTCAATGTGAAGATCTTCTTCATTTTAAGTACAAAAAATTAACAACTCGTTTGTTAAACGCCGTTGAGGTTTTCAAAATATGTTTATCATTCCGACAACTTTGTTCATCAATATGACAATTTCTAGTTAAAAACCGCCGATTGTCAATGTGATAACCACTATTTCAGCTTAGAACCATTTGCATTTGCAGAGATAGCAAAGGCGCTCATTCCTCTTACCTCGCTTGCTTTGAATTTGGTCGGAAATAATGTTGGGTAGGACACGCATTTCTTTATATTTCTTAATTTTCAAGTTAATTTCATTAAGTCTGTTCCTTTACTTATTTCCTAAAAATTGTTAAATCTTTCACAATGTCTGTGGTTGGGATACATTCTGTCACGAATAGAGAAACTTACGAACAATTTTGGAACGCGTTTGTAGTAGAAATGGTAAAATTTCAAATATGGTGCGCAAAAAGGCCCATTTTGATATTTTCATTTCGGGTTCTAAGATTTGCTTATTTCTTATAGAGCAAATATAATAATTTATGAATCTGCTTGCCATATTAAATAATAAAAATATCCACAAAGTGTAGGTTGGCACTTTTGGTATAAGATCAGTTTCTGTAAGCAGCAACTAAAAAAGACCAATCTGGCAGTTTGGAACTTTTTGCTTTAATAGTTCTTTACCTGAACCACCTGCGCAGGCACAATCTATTGCCCTATAAATCAAAACAGACAGAAAAAAAAAGTGAATTAACTATTTTCAGAAATACTGATAATTAACAATAGCATTTATTATGAAACATATTATTTAATTAAGATTTTTTAACTTTTTTATGAAAGAGGTCATTTGTGGAGTTGATTTTTACCCCGAGGTAGATGAACTCCTTAACAACCTTGAAGTTGCTGCTATCAACAGTGACATTTTGTCCCAGTCGGTGGACAGATGATTGTTTGTTTGTTGAAAGATCACATTTCGTTTTGCCCTTATTCACTTCAAGGCCAAGAGCTGCTGCCAAACTGCACATTGCATCGCGTGTTATCTAGTGTCATGCGACACATTTGGATCAATTTTGAAGGGATCCCGAATTCGGCTATCGCCACAAAAAGCTCCTGACGATGAATGCTGTCATATGCGGCTTTTAAGTCGATGAAGAGATGGTGTGTCTCGACTTGAAACTCGTTGGTCTTTTCCAGGATTTGCCTTAGTGTGAAGATTTGGTCTACAGTTGATCTGCCGGGCCGGAAGCCACACTGGTATGTGCCGATTAGTGTGTTGCAGAAAGGTTTGAGACGTTCACACAGTACGTTGGATAGGATCTTATATGCGATATTAAGCAGGGATATGCCTCGATAGTTCTTGCAAGACATAGGATCACCCTTCTTGTAGATGGGACATATGGAGCTGATAGTCCAGTCATCGGGCATGATTTCCTCTACCCAAACTTGGTTGATGATTTGGTGCATGCGGCCTACCATAACATCACATCCTTATTTGAAAAGCTCTGCAGGAAGACCATCAGAGCCGGCAGCCTTGTTGTTCTTTAGCTTCTTTATAGCTGAGCCAGCCTTTTCTATACTGGGGACTGGTTCTTCATTGACTGGACGCAGGTTCTCTACGTGCCCCATCACTCTCTCTACATTTTGTTCGTTTAGCAGCTGCTGGAAATGCTGCTTAAATACATCTACTATTCCCTGCGCGTCAGTGACTAGGTTTCCATCGCTGTTACGAACAGCCTGTGTTCCGGTCTTAAAGCCAGCAGCCAGTTGCTTGGCTTTCTTATAGAACTTCCGGATGTTGTTTCGGTCGGGGGACTCTTCGATCTCCTTGAGCTGGGAGACTGCGCGCTCTCTTTTCTTTCTGCGCCGGATCTTCTTCTCCTGGCTCGGCACTCATTCCTTGCTGCCCTTGTTTTCCTCTGCAGCGTTCTAATGTGTGCATCTTCTGTCACCTTTTTCCGGGAAAAGCATACATCATCACACCACGGGCTTTTTCTCGGGGGTGGCTGGTATCCTAGGGTGGTTTCGGCTACCTCCTTGATGATGTCGCGATACTGAGACCACTGGTTGTTGGCGTCTGTGGTAGGTGAATGCATGGTGGGGAGTTTCTCACTCAGGTGCTCTTTGTAGGCTCTGGCGACTTCATATGTGCTACGGCGTCCAACGTCGAATTTCTTCTTCTGGGCAGTTCGCAGCTTCTTTTCGTTGTACAGTCGAACATTGAATCTAGCTGCAACAAGAAAATGGTCAGAGTCGACTTGTGCCCCTCGGTAACTTTGCACGTTCAAGATGTTGGATGCGTGCCTCGCATCGATTAGCATTTGGTCGATTTGGTTGGCGGTTCGACCGTCTGGAGAGCGCCAGGTTGCTGTGTGGATCCTTAGTCGCGGAAACCTAGTGCTACTTATCACCGTATTACAAGCTGCTGCAACGCCAATTAGTCGATGGCCGTTACCTGTTGTCGTTTCGTGTAGGCTGTGCTTACCACCTAATCCGCTGAAGATGTCTTTCTTGCCGACTTTAGCATTGAAGTCCCCGAGTACAATTTTGACATCGTACTCCGGACAGGCTCCGTAGGCTCCGTCCAAGAGGTCATAGAATTCCTCTTTGATAGGGTCCTCAGCCTCGTCGGTAGGGGCGTGTGCACATATTAGGCTAATGTTTTGGAATGTAGCTCTGATGCGAATCACAGCCAGGCGATCACTTATCGGCTTGAAGTCCATTACTTTGAATCTAAGCCGATTTCCCACAACGAATCCGCATCCTAACACGTGCAATCTTTTGTTACAACTGTAATAAATGTCGAAATTTGGTCTTTTCATAGTACCTGATCCTATCCATCGTATCTCCTGGATCGCGGTAATGTCGGCCTTGTACCGCGAGAGGACAGACTCAAGTTTTTGAGTAGCACCTGGAGTGCAGAGTGTCCGCACATTCCAGGTACACACTCGCATGTCCGTTAACGTTCCGGGTCTATTTTGCCTTTGAGGTACATTTATATCCGAGGCTGCCATAGTCTCCCCCATAACTAAATGTTTTTGACGTGGTCGGGAAGTTACCCCGACGGCACAACCCCTAACCTGGAGGGCCAGGCCCTGACCTTGACCCTAGGACAGTAGGCCGGTAATTCCGGTGCCAGTAACCCACTTCAGGGATGTGAGTGCTGCCGTTGGCCCATCAAGGGCTTATCCGCCACCAACTCTTTGCCAACACCCTGGCTTAGTGTTGGATATCCCTATAGACCTGGGCTTCAAATAAGTCGAAGCAGCTCATATAGAGCGATCACTTGTTCCACCTAACTGGAACTTTGGACGCCGCCGTTGCGGAAACAGGAGAAGTGCCTTAGTGAGCTGGCACTCCTCCTCCCCCCCCCCCGTCTCTCGGCAGCTGCCACCAGCGACAGGGGTTGGTTACCCCATCTCCAGTTGAGGTACTAGGCACCCAGCAGTCTCCACGGGGAGGTGAGAAGTAGGAGTTGATGGTGTTATGCTAAAGTAAGAACGCTTGTGTTCTCATATAATCGCAATCACCATCCGTTTGACCACCTTACTGATGCTTACTGGTTACTAATGATATTAGGAAAATAAATCAGAAAAAATAATTTAAAAAGTACTGTTATTATTTCTCTGGCTATCTCGCAAAGCATTCCGTATGAAACTCTGCAGATATTTTTTGCATCAACTGAATAGACAGTTGACCTTCCCGTCCTCATTTTAAAAATATTAAATTGGAAATAAAAGTGAATGAAATGAAATTAGCATCGTACAGCTTCTTTATGAAATGGTAATAAGGGATTCTCTATCCTCAAACTGAAACTGAAAAAATGGCAAAACATTTACGAAAGTTCCCTTCAAGCTTGCTTGAGCCACACAGTAGAACATTTCTTCTCCAGTTGTCTTGATATGGTGAGTGTTGAACATTTAAGTATTTTGTCACTAAAGCTCCTACCCATCTTTCTTCGAAAGACTATGTATTTAGTTTTTGCTATTTGAATTTTTTTAACCGATACCTCATTACATCTTAATATTTCAAAATGCCAAGTTATGTCTTGTTTTCGTAAGATTTCTCCGATCTACTATGACTATCGAATTGGTAGTACTTCTTTGGATCGTGTAGTGCAAAAAAAAGATCTAGGTGTTATTCTCGATACCAAACTTTCCTTTCTTTCTCATATAGACTACATTATAAACAAATCCAACCAAATGTTAGGATTTATTAAAAGAAACAGTAAGGAGTTTACAGATCCATACACTATAAAAACTCTTTTCATCTCTCTCATTCGCTCAGCGCTTGAATACTGCTGCACGGTTTGGAACCCTTACTACAATAATTCGTGTATAAGAATCGAAAAAATTCAAAAAACATTTCAAGGTTTATGTAAATATCATAAACTCCACTGGGGTAATGTTAGACCACCTTACGAAACTAGATGTCTCTTATTTGGCATGCAGAATTTGGAAATTCGACGTACATATTTTGCGATAATGTTCATTAGAGATATACTAAGTCATCATATCAAATGTGCACAACTTCTCTCACTTTCTCTCTCTCGTGTTCCTTGTTACAATTCTAGAGATTATGTTCTTTTTTACGAGCATTTTCATCGATCTAATTATGGTCGTAATGAACCGTTTTCTCGTTGCATCAGGGAAGCAAATTCAGTTTGTACTAGGTTAGACTTTTTTAGAATTTGTAATAGAGACACGTTCAAAATTTATGTTTTAAATGTACTAAGATCTACTTGATGTTTGTATATATATATTTATCTTTCTGTTTTCTATATTAATGTAACTTAAATAAAATATTGTTATCTATTAGTCTATAAGAGAATTTTGTTCTTAAATGATGAAATGAAATAAATAAATACGAAATATTCTTTTTTCTAATTTTCACTCAAAGCTTACACCCTTTTCATTGCTGTTTGTAGAAGGGAGCTATCGAAATCCTAACTGTGAATACAGCTCAAAAACAGAATAACAGAATTTAGAAAAAATTTATATCTAGGAGTCCCTATAATATGTATGAATTGTTTTTGCAATAAAAGGTTTTCTTGAAGTGTATATTACGAGTTGCGTCATTGTTGTTTGATTTTTATGGTTTTTTGAATTTGGAGTGGAACATTTTGAAATTTGGCGATATTTTGGCGTTTAATTTTTTACGTTTGGCGATTTCGGTTTATTAAACAGGTTGTCAGGTGCATGTATGCAAAGGTCGTAAGAAGAGTAAATAATTTCGCTAAAGTGGGCCAAATATGTTTCCATAACATTTTTTTACAGGTATTATGGAAATATGCAAATATTTCATGGCCCTTGTGGAAACTAAATTTATTCTTAGGGTGTTATGTCGATTCTTAAACGTAATTTATTTTTTTAATTATTATATATTATTATGCTAAAGAGAAAGTTATTCCGATAGTGCGTAAATATCGAACTCAAACTGAGTATGAGGGATGATATTACGACTATAGAGAAGTCCAAAAAGTCGGTCCATCAATGCCGTCCGTCGGTCTGTCTGTCCGGGCGACGTATGGCGAGACTGTTCGAAGGATAGGATTTGCTTCAAAGTTCCTATATAAAGTTTTTGGGGTTGCATCTCACTTATCACTATTTTTCTCGAAAATGCTTCCAGGAATTTTCGTCTTTTTTTGTACTATGGATATTTGCGAATGGGTAAAAAATAGAGCATACTCAGTTTTTGGGAAAAAAAATTCGAACAAAGGTTATTTATAAAACTGCCAATATCTTAAAAAATAATAAACGGAATTCAGAAAAATTTTACTATTTTATTTATGATGTTAAGTTGAACAATACCGCATACTTAGATTTCTGAAATATTTCTTAATTATAAATTAGAATTGTTTTCTTAAAAACTGCCATAACGATTTTTTAAAATTATGTGAAAGATATCCAATGTGCGAAATTACATCAAAATCTGATTTCTTAAAACATAAAAAGTTATTTAAATAAAATTGGTATGTGAGTAAATGTTACCACTCTTTTTGAGGCAGTTTAAAAATGCACATAATGTAGCGAGAAAGTTTCGTAGGACGTAGTCGTGCACTTAATTGAGTATGTTCTTCAGCTTTTGTGGAACAGCGCGGTAGTGGGTCCAAAACAATGTTTCGGGACTTTAGGGAGTATACCGATTTTTACAATTATGTGAAAGACGTCCAATGTGCGAAATTACATCAAAATCTGATTTTTTAAAACATAAAAAATTATTTAAATAAAATTGGTATGTGAGTAAATGTTACCACTCTTTTTGAGGCAATTTAAAAATGCACATAATGTAGCGAGAAAGTTTCGTAGGTCGTAGTCGTGCACTTAATTGAGTATGTTCTTCAGATTTTGTGGAACAGCGCGGTAGTGGGTCTAAAACAATGTTTCGGGACTCTAGGGAGTATATGGCCAAAAATCTTAAGCAGGCGAACTTTTGAAGAAGGTCAGTGTGTAAATATTTTGTTAAAGTTCTGACCATTAATCTTTTTATACCCTATCCTAAGGGTGTATTAATTTTGACACATAGTTTGTAACACCCCTTATTATTCGTCGTAGACCCATAAAAGTATATATATTTATGATCAGCACCAAATCCTAAAACTATTTAGCAGTGTCCGTCCGTCCGTATCAACTTTTAAGGCCTTTAATGTTGTGCTAGGAGGCTGAAATTTGGAGCATATACTCCCTAGGGTCCCGAAATGGTAAAGTGTTAAATGTTTTTAAATCCGCCCACTACCACGCCCACAATTTAGAAAAAACCGTTTTAAGGCTTAAGTTAGAGAGATAAATTTGTAAAACCTTCACAAGATATGTAGGTACTGCCTACCTTTATAAATTTGTCTTATATAGTTTTTTGCCACGCCTACTTTTTGTGGGCGTCTTTCCACTAAAATGCTGTTTTCTTTGAAAATTTGTATAGAAATCGAAAAAAAATGTTTAACAATATATTTAGCCAATATTTTTTCCAATATATCGACCATACAAAGTTTTTGGCCACGCCCACTTTTTGGAGGGGTTTCTTAAAAAAAAAAATTTTTTCTATAAATTTCATAGAATGAAATAAAATGCTATCTATCATCTTCCTTATGAATTTTTTCTTTGGTGTACATAGGGATAAGGATAGGGTATCATACTGTTCGCCCCAAGCGGATTGCAGGCTTTCCTTATGTTTAACTTAAGCTTTATAAAAGTATTTTCTAAATTGTGCGCATATGAGACAAATATTTACACACTTCGGCCAGATTTTACTGAACTGCACCACCTTCAAAACCGTTCAAATTTTGTAATCTAGTTCCGTTTTATGTCCTAAACTCAAATCCGCACAGTTGGCGCTCTCTTACCGTTTGGGCGTGGCACCGGCCCCGAAAGTTTCGTAAATGGCATATAAAATAGTAATAAATTTTCTAGAATGGAGTGCTCAAATATTTTTATTTTCTTACTCGTGAAGTGTAGTTAATTAATAGAAAAATTTCATCAAAATGGGTTCATAAAAAAAAGAAGTTATCCAACGAAGAATAACAATTTTTTTTCGTCGAAAGACTCTGAAGCCCATGGCGCGTAGCATGCCACCCAGGTACTGTTGATATAGGCGCCGGCTTGACGAAAAGCGCATACCCCACGTGGAGCAACGAAGTTGCGTGAGCAGTACCTGCCGCCTGCAGAAAGTGTGTTGAAATCCCCTAATCCCGCGTAGCGGTCCACCCATGCACTGTTGCCATAGGCGAAAAATCTATCGTACTAACGATATTTCATTCCAGCGAACCGAACAAGAAAAATTAGTTATTCCTTGTTGGATAAAAAAAATAAAATAAATATGGGCGTAAACGGTCCATACGGACGCAAAGCCTAGCTTCTCCAACCACTGTATGTGCGAAGATATATTTTTGCACACAAATGGAGGGGACCTACTGTTTAATCCGATTCCGAAAGGCAATTAGTTTTTGAGAAGCTTCTCATGACAGTTCTTACTCTTGGATGTTTGTCAAACGTTCGCAAGAGGTGTGGCAGCGAATAAAACTTGCAGGTGGTACAGGTGGGGATTTGAACCAGCGACCTCTCGCTTAGTGGTCCAACGCATTTAACCACTAAGGCACCAACCACTTGTTGGATAACTTCGGTTTTTATGAGTTGAGTTTAAGACATAAAAAAGGAACTGGATTACAAAATGTGAGCGATTTTAACCGTGGTCAAGTAAAATTGTAGCCACTCTTCCAGTTCGGGACTCTTGAGTATATGTTCAAAATTTCAGCTTCTTCGCTGAAAATTTAAGTGAATTAATTGCTAAATCGTCAAAGCTTTAGATGCAGATCATTATTGTATGTATATACTCCTGTATATATGTATATATGTATGTGTCGAAATAAATGCACTTTAAATATATGTATTAAATTTAAGAGATAATTTTAAGAGAGTAAGAATCTCACAAATGCCAGAAAAACATTCCGAGGACGTAAACCAAACGACATAAGCCGTGTTCGCGAGTGTTGTGTTTTTGTTAAACTTGAAGTACATTAATTATTATTCATTCAAATATCACTTGGAATTTTAGCGACAACCTTATAGTATAAAGCCTTGTTTTTTTTTCATACATGAATGCCACTTTTAAATACATAAATATGGCGTATGCAGTTAGTGTGAAAAATCAGAATATTCCCATATCTCCAACGCTTTACTTCAATTCACAACAACAATCGGAGTTCCACCATGTTTTCAGGGCCTGGAAATAAATTGCATTACAAAAGCAAATTATGTTATAATATGTCTCTGACTGACGTGCAGCCACTGTGTCCGGTAGACCGTATTTTGTCTACAATTAAAGAGGACACCAAAACTGCATATGGATATAGCATTCATTGCGTATACATTTCTTGTTGCTGACTCTCTGTCTCTTGTTTATAACCAAACATAGAAACCAGCAATATACCAGCATTCTTATAATGCCGTTTTTACTGTCAAAGGAGTAGTGCAAAAAATGTATTATAGCATGTGTACTATTTATCCGTTAATCAATGATGGTACAATTTGTTGACAATTTGGCATTCAACGCTAATCGCGCCAACCTTAACAACCGATCATATCGGTCTATTCGCGTTTAATTTTTTTATTTGTTTCGTCGCGTAGTTTTCTAATTAACCGTGCTGATATGCCGTATATCCGGATTTTGTAATATTTTGCCGCATTTTATTGAGAAATAATTAATTCGAAATAGTGAAACGTTGGTTTTCGTGTTTAAAATGCAAGGTTGTCCATAAAACCACGTGCGCGCGTTAGTTGTTGACGATTTTCATATTTTTCTTTTGAGTGTTTTGTTTATTTTGGTAGAAAATGTATAGAATTCAAATTATTTTAATGCTGCCAACAATAATTCCCGGTCTAGGTTGAGAAAAAATAAAAATTCTATTGCCACCCTCCATCCTTGTTTACCCCCATTTTAAATTATTTCTAGATTGTTGCTCCAGTCGTACACTGTTTCAAGAGAAACCCATTCATTTTTATCGCACCGTAGAGCGTTCGTTGCAAAAATCCAATCAATTCCCACAAAATGATCCCCAAGAAGTCCTCCACTCAGCACTGCCGCCACAGTTAAGCATTGGCGGTGATCAAACCACTCTCTCTTATAATAGATATATACACTTTGGGTACAACAATGACGAGGAGAAATCGGACGATGAAGAGGAAAATGTAAGATTAAATCGTTTACAAATATCCGATCTGCTGGATGAGCAAAAATTGGAAGACGACATTACTCCTGGATATGTGGGTGATAAAGATGACGCTGACAGTGAGCAGATGACTATTGCTCATGCTTTTAGCGATCGATCGGTGGATGATGCGCAGTACAAATTTATTGGCGAGATTGGAAATATTGAGTGCGTTGAATGGTATCGATTGGAATTTTGCTTGAACGGTGGACGATGTTTCCTCTATCCCATATTAAATCAAAGTCTATCATCGTGCGAATGTGCCGAGGGCTATGTTGGTGAAAGGTGTGAAGCGAAGAGCTATGGTAAGTTAAGGAAAAGAACATTTCTAAGAGTACGTGTTTAGATTTTAATAATTACTCTCAAATTAATGCTTCAAAAGTAAAAATTCTCGTTTCAATAAAAAAAATTAAAAACCTCAAATTTCATTATATGTCTGTAACCAGATATCAACACCAAATATGTGTTTTGATTCAAAAGTATATATTTATGTTTGTTCATTTTGTTATCACTTTGAAAGTGTTTGTACAGTTTCACATCAAAATACTTTTAATTTGTTTATAAGTACTTGCATATAAACAAGGTTTAAACAAAAGAGCAATGAAAGCTAATTTTCGGCGCTACGGCTTAAAATAACTCTGTATGGGAGTGGCTCGAGTGTGCAAAACCATGGACATGTAGTTGGTAGATGCGCAAACCAAAATCAAAATTATTCTTTTAATAACGGCTAAGGCCCTCTCTCATAAATTATTATGTGGGTTTTCTTCTGATAGGTAATGCATAGTTTGTTTATTGTCATGCGTGAACTTCACCATGGTTAAAAGTCTAATTTGACTGACGTATATCCGCCCACATAACATAAAGTGCACGACTGCGTCATACGAAACCGGTGCATGAGATGCGTTTTTGAATCACCTTAATAAGAATGGTAACAAATTTATGGAAATGACGTTGTAAGTTTTTCAAAATTTGATTTTCTCAAAAACCGCACCTTGGACACTATCAGCATAATTGTTCAAAATACAAAAATTGATCAAAATGATCAGAGTTTAGAGAAAACGAATTTAATTTAAATTGAAGAAAATCGTTATAAATTAAATTATTTCAGAAATATAAGTACAAAGATTTGTACAACGTAATATTATAAGGATAATAGTACAATTTTTCGGAATTACCTTTATTAGTTTCTGAGATGTTGATTGTTTTCGAGGGCTATGTTGGTGAAAGGTGTGAAGCGAAGAGCTATGGTAAGTTAAGGAAAAGAACATTTCTAAGAGTACGTGTTTAGATTTTAATAATTACTCTCAAATTAATGCTTCAAAAGTAAAAATTCTCGTTTCAATAAAAAAAATTAAAAACCTCAAATTTCATTATATGTCTGTAACCAGATATCAACACCAAATATGTGTTTTGATTCAAAAGTATATATTTATGTTTGTTCATTTTGTTATCACTTTGAAAGTGTTTGTACAGTTTCACATCAAAATACTTTTAATTTGTTTATAAGTACTTGCATATAAACAAGGTTTAAACAAAAGAGCAATGAAAGCTAATTTTCGGCGCTACGAAATTGCCATTATTCGAATTTTTTAGGAAAATCTGAGTACGCAGTATTTTCGGCACCCTCCCAAGTGTCTAAAGTAAAACAAAGTCTTTGTAACTATTTTCGAGAAAATTGGTGATAAGTGATTTTTACAAAAAATTGTTTGGCAGGTACCATTATTTAAAACGTTAAAGCCAAAAATAAAAAAAGGCTCGAGATAAGAAAATCCATTGAATAGTTGCACCAATCGGGCAGATGGACTGACGGCGAACCCACTTTTTTGGACTTTTCTATAGTCGTAATATTATCCCTCATACTCAGTTTGAGTTTGAAAATTCCGCACGATCGCAATATATTTCACTTTAGTATGCTAATTCACACGAGTAGGTCAAACAATTTATTTGGTGCCTTTTCTTACAACACAAACTCGCTGCAAAACCTAATAGATAATTTTTTTTGTTAGTCCAAATGGCAAGAACACAAACATTTATTTTGGAAACATGGAAGTCATCAAACAATTAAATTAAATTTAGTTTCTATATTAACTAAATATATCAAGTATAAGTACATCAAACAATTTTTTTTGGGGTAAAAATATGTAGTAAAACTGCTTTTTATTATAAGATAATTAGATATTGTGTTTGTATTTACATAAGTACGATTAAAATAAATATAAAGTGGACTTTGTAAATAGGAAGCAGGGTCTTCATATCACCTTAACATCCATTTTTAAAGTTAATTTAAAATATAATATTATACAAAATAAAGTGTAATTGTCTATATATCCTAAGGGTATATTAATTTTGACACATAGTTTGTAGCACCCCTTAATATTCATCGTAGACCCATAAAATTATATATATATGTGATCAGGACCAAATCCTAAGACTATTTAGCAATGTCCGTCCATCCGTCCCTCCGTACGCAATTTTTAGGCCTTTTAAATTAAGCTAGGAAGCTGAAATTTGGTTAAGTGTACACATTTTTTGAATACGCCCACTGCCAAGCCCACAATTTAGAAAAAATGTTTTAAAGCTAAACTTAAAGAGATAGAGTATAATATCCATGTAGGCACTGCCCTCATATCAAGTTTTTAGAAAGCGGAAAAAATGTTTAGCCAATATTTTTCCCAAAATATCGCCCATACAATGTTTTTGGCCACGCCCACTTTTTTGGCCCGTTTTTTAAAAAAAAATTTTATTTTTTAATTTACTGAAATGCTATCCATCATCTTCTTAATGCTTTTTCTTTGGGGCATATAGGGATATGGATATGGTATCAGACTGTTCGCCCCAAGCGGAGTGTAACCTTTTCCTATGTTTTTATACCCTATCCTAAGGGTATATTAATTTTGACACATAGTTTGTAACACCCCTTAATATTCGTCGTAGACCCATAAAAGTATATATATTTATGATCAGGACCAAATCCTAAGACTATTTAGCAATGTCCGTCCGTCCGTCCGTCCGTATCAACTTTTGAGGCCTTTAAAGTTATGCTAGGAGGCTGAAATTTGGAGCATGTACTCCCTAGGGTCCCGAAATTGTAAAGTGTTAAAAGTTTTTAAATACGCCCACTGCCACGCCCACAATTTAGAAAAAACCGTTTTAAGGCTTAAGTTAGAGAGATAAAGTTGTAAAACCTTCACAAGATATGTAGGTACTGCATACCTTTATAAATTTGTCATATAAAGTTTTTTGCCACGCCTACTTTTTGTGGGCGTTTTTCACTAAAATGCTGTTTTCTTTGAAAATTTTCATAGAAATCGAAAAAAAATGTTTAACAATATATTTAGCCAATATTTTTTCCAATATATTGCCCATACAAAGTTTTTGGCCACGCCCACTTTTTGGGTGCGGTTTTTCAAAAAAATATTTTTTTTTTTTTTAAATTTCATAGAATGAAATAAAATTCTATCCATCATCTTCCTAATGCTTGTTTTCTTTCGGGTACATAGGGATAAGGATAGGGTATCATACTGTTCGCCCCAAGCGGACTGTAGCCTTTCCTTATGTTTACATGTATTTTTAACTTCATCGTATGGATTAGTTTACTAAAGAATATGATATTGCGGTCGTGTGGAAATTTCGGACTCAAACTGCGTATGAGAGACTATATTACGACAATTGAGAATTCAAAAATGTGAGTCCGCCAATGCCGTCCGTCGGTCTGTCGATTTTTCTGTGCAGGAGGCGAAACGGTTTGACAGATTTGCTTCAAAGTTCGTAAAAATATAAGCGTTTCGGAGTTACATCTCGCGGCAATTTTTACTGCTTTGCTTTTTCGTTTTCAATAACTGTACCTGCCACACATTTTTTTTTGTAAAAATCGCTTGTTAATTTAAATCTCTTTTGTCACGTATTATTTTGAAATATCATGAAAGTAAAGGTGCGATCAGACGGTCACCCAAACTTGTCATCCGGATGACACCCTGACGTCATTATGACGTAAAAATTATTCTAAAGTGGTTGTCCCATCTAAAAAAACAAGTTTTCTGACGTCAGCATGTCATCTGGATGACAAGTTTGGATGACCGTCTGATCGCACCTTGAGTGTTCTATTAATTAGGGGTATCCAAATGAAGGAGATGTTTTATTTTATTTATTTACTATACATTCACTTTTTGTTTTAATAAATGTATCTACACGAAGTGTTAAAATAATAACATTATTGTATATGATATCATCATCCTATAAGTTATCTTTTAACTTTCTCATATACATTTGTATACCAAAGAGATATATAACGGTACTTGGCCTACAATTTTTCTCTGTGAAAATCTCTTATCACCAATTTCTCGAAAATGGTTCCAATGATTTTGGTCTTATTTTGTACTACGGATTCTTGGGATAGGGCCTAAATTACTGTTTAGACCGTTTTTTGCAAAAAATTCGAATAATGGTAATTCATAAAACCGCCAATAGCTCAAAAACTTATAAAGGGAATTCCGAAAAATTTTACTATTTTTTATGATTTTATGTTGAACAAAACTGCATACTTAGATTTTCGAAATATTTTTTTTTCACTTTCTATTATAATTTAATTTGTTTTCTCAAAAATGGCTATAGATAGATAATTTTGATTTATTAATTTCTTATAATAATTTAGTTTCTATAGTTAAAGCTGTTTGGTAATTATTGAAATGTAGCTTATCATTTCTTTCACAATTGAGGAGTGCTATTACTTCTGCTTCAGATATTATGTCGTTGCCTAGAAATCCTCTTCGTATTTCCTTTAGGATAGGACATTTTCCAATAAAATGGATGACATCTTCTCTTTCGGAAAGATTCCATATGCTGCAATATATAGGTAGATCATTTCGATGCGGAATATAGTTCAGCTTCACCAGCTCTCCTCTCATTTGGAGAATTGAAGAAATATGTTCTTGGCTGTTGTTATTGTGAAAGTAACACAGCGTTCACACAAATTATGGTTAAGGACGCTATATATCAATCTATGTTCTGAGGATGTAGCCATATTGATATAATCTTCTCTTAGTTTATCGTCTACTGCTGCAACAAGGTTATAAAGGGCATTTTTGAATAACCGCCAGTTACATCCACCAAATACAAATTCTTTCTGCAGTAGGCTGCAGGTTCCTCCAGTTTTTCATACCCCAGATTACTCTTTTGGATTGCGTTCTTCGCTATTATTTTAAAAAGTCTCTCATCCGCCATTCCTAGTATTCTTATTACGTAATCAACATGTAGCTTTAAGGTTTTTACGAAAAATTGTGAGATCCCTGTATCATGTAATTAGGTGTGTTGTTGGGTAGACGAAAGGACTTTTTATGTAGTATCTCAATAGCTTTTCAACTGTTTCATATTTTTGGTAGCCCTAGGCTTGAGCCGTGTACATCATGGCAGATTCAGGCTACGATTGAAACACTTTGTGTTTGACACTTTGCGCTATGTGTCTATTTGAAAAACAATTTTTCCAAGTTGCGCATGTTGCGCTCTTTGATTTTATTACCTTATTGACATTGTTTCTTTGTTTTCGAATAGGATAAATTCTTGGAATTCTGTTTGTGTAGCTATATGTGAACATTTCACGGCAGGTATGAAAAAGTGTTCCTTTGAATGGTGTATCGGGAAACAAATAATTTTAAAGAATTGCATCTTGGCTAATGAAAAAATTGGTAGCTACAAGTTTGACTTTACTTCTGCTGTTTGATATAAAATTTTTGATATAACATTTTTTTTTCTCAGATTGGATTTGACCCTTTAAAAATAATTGAATTAGTTTTAATAGCGGATGTGTTTGCTTATTTCTACAGGCTTGTACAGTCGAAGTGTTTTCCGGCTGCTCCTTGGGAACAATTTGCTTCTAAAATGTAGCAATAAAATTCCCTCGGATGAATTTGATACACGAAGTTCTATTTTTAAAGTTGACAAATAAATTAAATTTTTATTAGAATGAATGTCCTTTTTTCTTTATGTTCAGTGTTTTTTAAGGTCTCACTAAATCACCGAATCAAGAACAACCAGCGAATTGTGAAACGACAAGTGAAAGCTTTACGACTAGGTTGATGCCAACGACAAGATTCATTTTTATTTCTCCAAAGAGGTACAAAGAGAGTTCATTTAGTACATGATTTTACATTTTCAGAACAACTATTAATAAGAAAAATATTGCGAACATTGGTTTTTAGGCGCTAAGTTCAAAAGATTCAAAATTCGAATCTGACCTTAATACAATACGTATAACAAATTCGTATGGTACTTTATTTATTTATCGCCATTTATTTAAAATTTTATTTTTATGATGTTTGATGTTTTTGTAGAAGTGTCGTGGGTTTGTTTGACCCAACATTCCGCCCGCTTTGAAATTACCTGAGTTCAACATTGAAGAACGGCTAGCTATCGGTCTCTTGATTATCCCTCTTGGTGTTCGAATCTCCGCTACTCTGATGTTTCCATCTTTGGCAGGGATTGTCCTTTGGATTCTTCTTAGCAACCATCTTTGAGGGGGTGTATTGTCATCGTGGATGATAACCATCGAATCCACTGCGAGATTAGGTTTTGATGACGGCCACTTCGATTTTTGCTGCAACTCTTGTAGATACTCTCCTGTCCAGCTCTTGCAAAAGTGCGTTTTAACATTTTGTATACGGCGCCATTTTGTATTGGTTAAGGACGCTATATATCAATCTATGTTCTGAGGATGTAGCCATATTGATATAATCTTCTCTTAGTTTATCGTCTACTGCTGCAACAAGGTTATAAAGGGCATTTTTGAATAACCGCCAGTTACATCCACCAAATACAAATTCTTTCTGCAGTAGGCTGCAGGTTCCTCCAGTTTTTCATACCCCAGATTACTCTTTTGGATTGCGTTCTTCGCTATTATTTTAGGAAGTCTCTCATCCGCCATTCCCAGTATTCTTATTACGTAATCAACATGTAGCTTTAAGGTTTTTACGAAAAATTGTGAGATCCCTGTATCATGTAATTAGGTGTGTTGTTGGGTAGACGAAAGGACTTTTTATGTAGTATCTCAATAGCTTTTCAACTGTTTCATATTTTTGGTAGCCCTAGGCTTGAGCCGTGTACATCATGGCAGATTCAGGCCACGATTGAAACACTTTGTGTTTCACACTTTGCGCTATGTGTCTATTTGAAAAACAATTTTTCCAAGTTGCGCATGTTGCGCTCTTTGATTTTATTACCTTATCTTTAAAATGATCTTCCATATTTAAATTGCTTTTTACTTCCAAGGTACTTATATGATCGCACTACTTCAATGCCATTTCTCACTTCAGGAAGTCCTGCCCGAACACTTTTTGAATATCATCACTTTTGACTTATTCAGATTCACCGTCAGAATCCACAACCGGCAGTACATATCGAGTCGGTTTATCATGAACTGTAATGTTTCAGGTGAATATGCAAAAAGAACCACATCATCCGCAAATAGAAGAGTCTTAATCAGAACTTGAGCAATTTCTATTCCACCAGGTTTATACCAATCGGTCAGATTGTTAACGTAGAGGGCAAAAAGTAACGGACTTAGTGTACATCCTTGACTTACTCCCATTTTTGTTTCAAACTGTTTCGAAGCATCTTCTCCATTCCAAACTGTGGATTGGGTCCTATCGTACATATTCTGGAGTACTTTTACAAATTTATGTGACATTCATATATTATAAAGTTTAAAGAACAAGGCTTTACGGTCGATCGTATCAAAGGCTGCCTTGAAATCCACGAAAAAAGCATATAATTTCTTTTTCTGCTCGATAAACGTCCCGGCGATGCTTTGTAATATAAAAATATTATCTACGGTCGAATATCCGCTGCGAAATCCTGCTTGATGTTTATTTAATAATTTCCTGTTATCAATCCAGTTATGGCATTATTTAAAATTTTTGTAAAAACCTTATAAGATGCATTGAGAAAGGATAATCCTCGGTAATTGGCTAGATCCGATATGTTACCTTTTTTATTTATGGGGAATATAATAGATTCCTTGAACTGCTGAGGTATAATACCCGCTTCCAATATTTTATTAAACGCGTCTGTGAATTTACTCGTGAAGCTATTAGTCGCATATTTTAAAAATTCCTTAGAGATTCTAACGGCTCCCGGTGCTTTTCCGTCCTTAAGTTTTTTCATGACAATATGTACTTCTTCATAGCTATTAGGCGTATCTAATATATCATTATGATAAGAGGGTATAGCATAATGAATGGGCTGTGCATTTGTAGTTGGATTCAAAAGCGTTCGGAAATGTGCTAACAATTCACTAGTACTAAGGTGTATACAAATTTGTGGTTCTTTATCATTAAATTTATTAACAGCAAGCCAAAACTCTTTCCCGTCTTTACAGCATGTAAGCTTGAGAGCCTCGTTTACATAAAACTGTTTCCTTTTTTTTGCAGATTATCTTAAAGGCGTTGTGTGCTTGAATATAAATACTTTTGAAGTAGTTGTTACTAAACTTGCGAACAACTTTTAGCCATCCAAAAGATTTTTGTCTTGCTTCCTCGCACTCAGCAGCAAACCATTTGTCTTTATATACAGTTTTTTTCCTATGAGATTGATTGAATACCGGATAAGATGTTTTGATCATATCTTTAATTCCGCTTATATCTAGTTCGCCTTCTGTTTGCATGGTGTTTTCAAGATTTGCCATCGCATTCTGTAATCTGATTTAGCGAACTTGTAGATTGTCAATCGACGGTGGAGGTTGAACGACGGTTGAACAGATGCCTTTTATTATTTCTCGTTCATCTTTGCCCTTCTGTGTTGTAATTCCATTCATCAAATTATTTTCGCTGTTCTTTTTTTGCATCTCCTCGATTTGGTTTTCCAGCAGTTCGTATTTTTTTCCAATGCAGTGACTTTTGTTGATAGTTGCAGGTTGATTTCCATTATTTTTTGGTTTGCAACGGTGATTGCTTCTATGTCACTTTTCTTTGCAGTGTCTTTCATTTTCGCATCCAGAAGGTTACAGAGCAATTCTGATAGATCCGATTTTGGCATAGCTCCAACTAATTCGTCGGACAATGTATCAAATGGGTCTTGTTTGTGCGTTAATATTAAAAAACGGCTATAAAGATTTTTAACAATTATGTGCGAAATTACATCAAAATCTGATTTTTTTAAAACCTAAAAAGTGATTTAAATAAAATTGGTATGTGATGAAATGTTACCAATCGTTTTTAATATAAGTAATTTTTTTAAATATATACTCATTACCCATGAGTGTAAAGGTGATGTTTTCTTCGATAATTTGTTTATTAAACGAAATAATATGTTTTTGTACAATGTTATATTTTGTTTGTTGTAAACTTTTAGTTTTAAACTTATTTCTCAATTTTATTGAATTGTTTATATTTATTTTATCTTAATGATAGGATAGCGATATTTTATTTTTCTTGCTTCTTGCTTAACTACATAGGTATTAACAATAATATCTTAAGTATTAAAAGTATTAAGTACAGAAAATATCAAAATTTAAAATTGTGGCTCCAATTAAAAACAAAATGTTTGAATTCGTAGAAATTAGAAATTTTTCGGATTCACAATCGTTAGCACCACAACGAGAGTGGTTTAAAAAAACTGGTTAAAATATCGCTTGCGGAAAGTATTAAAAAAATTATCTCTGAAAAGCGTGTGAGTAAGGGAATTCAGTTGGGGGTATAAACTTTTTATAAAGAAGAGATCAGTAGAATCACGAAATGCGGAAAAATTATTGAACGTAGTTCTCTTAAGTTCCTTGCAATCGCTTAACAAAAAATGTTTAACTTAAAAAAAAGATTGATTGTTTTACAGATCAAGAGCAAAAAAAATTATCCTTTATTTTTGCAGAAAATTAAAACATATTT
Source organism: Ferdinandea cuprea (assembly GCA_963576555.1). NCBI lineage: Eukaryota > Metazoa > Arthropoda > Insecta > Diptera > Syrphidae > Ferdinandea > Ferdinandea cuprea. Next base: position 7,326,274 of record OY754962.1, read on the forward strand.
GTTTCGAAAAACCAATGGCTTATCTGTGTAGACAATTTATTCAAGTTTTCGAAACCCATCTTTAATTTGCTGTGCGATCATTCATTGCTGAGATGTCGATAATCAAAAACAAAATGATACATTAAATAAGCTGAAATAAATTAAATTGGAGCTGAATGAACAGGTTATCTGCCTTCTATGGTGGTTGAGTCGGGATACAACAGCCCAAGTCCATACACAAAACGAAAAATAAAAAAAAATTCCAAATTTTATCAAAAACTGTATTCAAATTTTATGAACGAAACAACTATTACACAATTAATTTGTGTACCCTATCCTAAGGGTATATTAATTTTGACACATAGTTTGCAACAATTCTTAATATTCGTCGTAGACTCCCAAAAGTATGTATGTTTATGATCAGGACCAAAACCTAAGACTATTTAACAATGTCCGTCCGTCCGTATCAACTTTTGAGGCCTTTAAATTTATGCTTTATACTTTGGAACATATACTCCCTATGATATACTAAAGACAAAGTTGTTGCGATCGTGCGGAAAATTTGAACTCAAAATGTTTCAAAACCTAAAGTGATTTAAATAAATTTGGAATTTGATCCAATGTTACCATTCTCTTTGAGGCGATTAAAAAATGCATATTATGCAGCGGGAAAGTTTCTTATGACGCAGTCGCGCACTTTATTTTTATTGCTATAAATTTCAAATATTTGTTTTAATATTATTTGAATTTTTTTTGTCTCTAGGGGGGGGGGGTTATATTGCGGTTTTACAATGACCAAAGTGTGCCTAATGTCACCTGTATAATGAATCATTTTGTCGAAAGCTTGAACTTGACAACGTTGTCACTTATCACTATTTTTATACAAAATGGTTCCTATGATTTTGGTCTGCCTTTGTACTAAGGATATTTGGGAAGGGGCCAAAAATACTGTACACTCAGTTTTTAGAAAAAAACCAATAAAGGAAATTTATGAAACCGCCAAATCTCAAAAACTAATTAAGGGATTTGTTAAAAATTGTGTAAAGTTCAACACCTCTGCTTACATCGAAAATAATGAAATAATTTTTTTAAATCTTTTTCATATAATGATTTTCTTAAATTTAAATTAAATCCATTTTCGATTTACGATTTCGATATATTTTTGTAAATTGATCAATTACGTAAAAAGTGTCCAATGTGCCAAACTACATTAAAATCGTACATGCCGTTTTTGAGAATATCAAATTTTTGAAAACCTGTGATTTAAATAAATTTGGTAGTTAATATAATTTTGGTTACCATTTTTTTTTTTGAAGCGATTTAAAAATGCACATCATGTAGCAAGTTTCGTATGCCTTCTCATTTTAATTAATGTGTCTTGTGAGGGGATTGTACTCGATAATGGCATTAAGTATTATCATTGAGAGGACTACAAAAAATGTCGAATTTCTCCACATAAGTTTATATTGATTGTGACAAATGGCATTGTTTCTTTGTTTTCGAATAGGATAAATTCTTGGAATTCTGTTTGTGTAGCTATATGTGAACATTTCACGGCAGGTATGAAAGAGTGTTCCTTTGAATGGTGTATCGGGAAACAAATAATTTTAAAGAATTGCATCTTGGCTAATGAAAAAATTGGTAGCTACAAGTTTGACTTCTGCTGTTTGATATAAAATTTGTTTTTAAACATTTTTTTTTCGCAGATTGGATTTGACCCTTTAAAAATAATTGAATTAGTTTTAATAGCGGATGTGTTTGCTTATTTCTACAGGCTTGTACAGTCGAAGTGTTTTCCGGCTGCTCCTTGGGAACAATTTGCTTCTAAAATGTAGCAATAAAATTCCCTCGGATGAATTTGATACACGAAGTTCTATTTTTAAAGTTGACAAATAAATTAAATTTTTATTAGAATGAATGTCCTTTTTTCTTTATGTTCAGTGTTTTTTAAGGTCTCACTAAATCACCGAATCAAGAACAACCAGCGAATTGTGAAACGCGCAAGTGAAAGGTTTACGACTAGGTTGATGCCAACGACAAGATTCATTTTTATTTCTCCAAAGAGGTACAAAGAGAGTTCATTTAGTACATGATTTTACATTTTCAGAACAACTATTAATAAGAAAAATATTGCGAACATTGGTTTTTAGGCGCTAAGTTCAAAAGATTCAAAATTCGAATCTGACCTTAATACAATATGTATAACAAATTCGTATGGTACTTTATTTATTTATCGCCATTTATTTAAAATTTTATTTTTATGATGTTTGATGTTTTTGTAGAAGTGTCGTGGGTTTGTTTGACCCAACATTCCGCCCGCTTTGAAATCACCTGAGTTCAACATTGAAGAACGGCTAGCTTGTCTATCGGTCTCTTGATTATCCCTCTTGGTGTTCGAATCTCCGCTACTCTGATGTTTCCATCTTTGGCAGGGATTGTCCTTTGGATTCTTCTTAGCAACCATCTTTGAGGGGGTGTATTGTCATCGTGGATGATAACCATCGAATCCACTGCGAGATTAGGTTTTGATGACGGCCACTTCGATTTTTGCTGCAACTCTTGTAGATACTCTCCTGTCCAGCGCTTGCAAAAGTGCGTTTTAACATTTTGTATACGGCGCCAGTACTGCAACGAACCTGTATTCAATGAATCGTCTGCCGGTTCAGGAATCGCCTTGTGTGGTGAACCGATTAACAGATGACCTGGAGTTAAAGCTTCGTAGTCATTTGGGTCGTTTGACAGCGGTGTTAAGGGCCTGGTGTTCATTACGGCTTCTATTTCGCAGAAAGCAGTAGCAAGTTCTTCAAATGAAAGCTTCGTATTGTGTAGTGTTCGAAGCAAATGTCCTGTGGCCACCTTCACGGCGGCTTTCCAGATTCCTCCGAAATGAGGCGGCCTAGGGGGGATGAAATGAAAATTTATTTGTTCATTGCTACAAAAATCTACAATTTTATTTCGAGAAATTTCGTGAAAGAAGATGTTGTGCAACTCTGTTAGCTTCGAGTTCGCTCCAACAAAATTTATTGCGTTATCGCAAAATATATCTGTTGGCAGTCCTCGACGGCTTGTCATGCGTTTAACGCAGCGCTGAAAGCATCTCTTGTCAGATTTGATACTGGTTCTAAATGAACGGCTTTTGACGTAAAACATACAAAAACGGATACGTACATTTTGTAAGGAACTTTTCCACGGACCCTATGATAGGTAAATATGGGGCCGCAAAAATCGACGGCACATCGTTGAAAAGGTCGTGCAGGGATGACCCTTTCTTTGGGGAGGTTACCCATTACTTGCTGCATTAGTTTGGGCCTATATCGAACACAATAAACGTAGTTATGAACGATTTTACGAACGAGGTCTCTGGCGTTTACAACCCAGACTGTCTGTCTAAGAAGTGCGACGAGAGCCCTTGGTCCAGCATGAAAATTCTTCCTATGAAGATGACGAACAATCAATGTAGCCAAGCTAGAACCTAGAAACAGGATGTTTGTGTTGCTCAGGCAGAGTTGAATTTTCCAATCGCCCTCCCACGCGAAGTATAAAAAAATACGTATTGACGTATCTATGAAAGGGCTGAGATACTTTATAGAACCTTTAATACTTTCTCCCCTTTGGAGTAGTTTGATTTCATAAAAAAAGTGGGTATTTTGTTCAACCCAAACGATTTTATAATAAGACGTGTCAAGCTATTCGACACTGCAAACTAATGACCTTTCAGTATTCGATTTTTTACTGTTGTTGATGAATCGCAGGACGTATGCAAAGATATGTAAAAGCCTAATGTATGAACTGCAACTGTTTACTATGTTGAGCAAATCATTTTCGATGACTCTACTGGATACTAACGCAGTTTTTCTCTTTTACAAGGTCATTTGCTCCGAGGAAAGTGATATGTTTGGATTTAAAGACCACAGTTTAGCAAGAAGATGTGCGGCGCACAGTTCATGACGCCGAATTTGTTTCTTATTTGATGGCGCAACTCATGATTTTCCTACCAGCAATCTAACAGAAATGGCATCCTCAGTGACTGTTCGTAGATAAATGCAGCATCCGTACGCATTCATGGATGCATTACAAAATCCATGGATTTGGACATTCTTTTTAGAAGGGGCTAGAGCATATCTGGGAACCGGCAGATTTTTAATTGAGTGCAAATCACTCATAAATGTCCTCCACTCTGTATCTATTGCTTCCGGAATGGCAGTGTCCCACTTAATCTTCTCCATCCACAGACTTTGCAAAATGATTTTTGCCCTCACAATAATTGGACATAGAAGACCCAATGGGTCGAAAAGAGATGAAGCCACAGATAGGATTTTCCTTTTTGTATATGAAGAATATATTTGGGTAGGATTACAAGAATAGTAGAAATTGTCATCAAGCGCATTCCAAGTTATCTCTAACGTACTTGTAACGTTGGATTCGTTAATATTTAAATCCTTTCCAAAGTCATCGGATGAAAATGAAGGGTGGTTGCTGTGGCACTTGGCTAGTTCTAGCCCAGCAGATTTTAGAATGGACACAACTTCCCTTTGTTTACGTTTTAAGGTTTCAAGGTCGTCTGTCCCTGTGATCAGGTCATCTACATAGAATTCTGATCGAAGTACGTCTGCCCCGAGCTTGTACTGTTGTTCATATTTATCTCCTAGATATTGAAGACATCGAATAGCCATGCAAAGTGCCAAAGACATCCCATATGTCACTGTATTCAGAGCATAGGTTTAAATGGGAGAGTTCACATTTTCCCTCCATAGGATGTATTGAAACCTAAGGTGGGGGGATGTACCAAAATTTGCCAGTATATTTTAACAATGTTGGCTGTGCAAAGTGCAAATTGAAACAGTCGCAATTTGAACAGTCGAAGTAGTATTGGAAATAAATCTTTTTGAATCATTGGTCCTACCATAAGGATCCCGTTGAGCGAAATATTCGAAGAGGTGCTACATGAAGCGTCGAATACTACTCGCAATTTGGTTGATGTACTGTTTGGTCGTAGCACACATTGATGAGGTAAGAAGTAGTGAGGACGACTAAGGTTTGGATGTGTTACTACAGACATATGACCTAGTGTTTCAAACTCCTGAAGGAACTGTACATACAATGCTTTTAAAGCTACGTCCTTAGCCAACCTGCGCTCCAACGAAAGAAAGCGACTAAAAGCAAAGTCTTAAGACTCGCCTAGAACAGATGGGTCCTCTTTGAATGGCAACTTTACCATGATCCTTCCGGTGCTTAATACCTCCACCGATTCTTTGAAGTGCCGCTCGCATTCTAATTGTTCATCCGTCCATTTTGATTTCCTCCCAGTGACTGCTTCGAGCTTCCAATATCGTTCCACGAATTCATTCAGGCGATTATCAGTTGAACTAATACAGCACGTTCTCCGTTGATCTGTGCTTAACGATTTGTATTTTCCCGATACGATCCATCCCAAACGAGTATTTTGCAGCGATGGAAGACCAGCTCCGAGCCTGATTTGACCTACCAGTAATAAATCGAAGAAGGTTTCTGAGCCTAACAGCATGCCAATTGGCGCCGATCGATTGAATTGTTTATCTGCAAGTTCCAAGTTATTGGGAACATTCTGATTGTCAATATTCATTGACGGGTCAGGTTGGTAACCAGTAATTGTAAGGAAAACTAGAAATTCAAAGGATAACTCAAATGGCGAATATCTGGACTTGATCGTGGTTTGAGTTATGTATCCGATCTTCGTTTCTGTCATTCCGATACCTTGAATGTCAACACTTTTCCGTTGCGTTCGCAGGTCTAGAATTTTAGCAAAATGTTCCTTTATCATATTGACTTGAGCCAGAATCTAGGAGAATTCGTCCCATTTGAAACCCTCCTGAAGCATCCTTCACAAGTACATTGGCTGTAGCTAGTATTACTTGAGCCAACTCATTTCTCACTACCGAGTTTACCACGGACGGCTGAGAAGATGAAGACGATGGCTATTGGGAAGTTGAAATGCTTGCAGATTGGTTTGACCGATGGAGCATTGTATGATGTGACTGCTTGCAAACCTTGCATTTAAACGTAGACGAACACTTGGCAACATTGTGTCCTTTCCGAAGACAGACCAAGCTTTTTTATGTTAATGAAACGATCAGGAATAGACAGTTGAACAAAGGTTGAACAGTTGTTAATTGTATGCGAACCGTCTTTGCAAAATGCACAATGCGTAATCGGAAGTGAAGTTTTATTGCCATACTCGTTCTGACCTAATCTGGCTTTAATAATTGGTTTCTTGGCCGTTGCGAAGCGCATTAGTATACTTTCACGAGCCTCTAAATACTGGCAACGTCGACTCAGAACTTCTGAGCAGTGATCCCATTTCGGAGGTCTATCGTACTTAAGTTGTTCATCCCATTTTGCTTGGTATTCTGGATCAGCTTTTGACATGGCAATATGAATTATAATTGCATTGCAAATATCGGATTCTGATCCTATGGATTGCAGTGAATTGAAAATTGCAGAAACGTTGTCGATGAGATCCCTTAAGTGGGCAGCAGATGTTTTTTGAACCTTTGGCAAAGCGAACAATTGTGATATGTACTCCAAAAAAATCAGACAGTCGTTATCGTAACGTTCTTTTAATCTCTCTAGTGCCTTATCATAATTTTCTTCAGTTATTTGGAATGTTTTGACTGTTACTAGGGCTTGGTCGGTTAATCAATTGAGCAAATGGTTAAATTTCTCAATCTTCGAAAGAGTCCGATCGTTGTGAACACGATTTATAAAAATATTAATAAAGTTTTTATATTCGGAGTACTTCCCATTGAAGCGCATCAGTTTTGCGAAGGGTAAATGATTGATTGACTGAGGTATGGATAACGTTGTCTCTAACGCACTCATGACCCATTTGTGATAAAAATTTCGATTTTCTGGAAACATACACCTCTTCCAACCTTCGATTTGAGTTTGGTTAGCCATTGCTTGTTTAAAATAGGATTCAACAATTCCTAAGCGACATTCTAGTTCTGTTGGTGATAATGTTTTGGTTTCGATAAGTGTCTTAATTCGTGATATGCTTCCTTTGGTGGAGGCGCGAGAAGTTTTTAGACTATCGAGAGGCATCTAAAAGACACTTAATATTTTTTTTTCTTGTTTTGTGTGCGACCAATAAATTTGTTAGTTTGTGAACCGAAACGAATTTAGTTTGTGCAGCGAATGAATAAGAGAGCAAAAAGATCGATGACAGCTAGCAATCTGATACCCAATGTGAATTTAAGCGAACTATGAATACTCGTCAAGCGAAGAAACCAGCAACAACAACCGCAGCAACGAGGAAATTAAAAATTCCTACGCTTATATCTATAACAGCAACGCGTTTCAATCACAAGTTGATGATGTATATTGTAAACGATGATTAGCGAGCTACACACGAATGCAAAAGAAAAAGGTTTTTATGCAATTGCAACAAATGCAAGCAATGAGCGACGAGAAGTACGAGAGTTTTTTTTTCGATTATACTCGAATTCGTAATTGAACGAACGAAGAATTCCTGGGCAATGTGTTGGCAGTGGGCGTATGGCGAACAAGACTACGATTTGGGATTTGTGTCTATGGTTGTGTGTTCGAAAGCTTTTCAGCATGCGTGTGAAAAGAGAGCGAAATTTATGTGTTTTGTTTTTATTTTTTGTGGATTCTAAATTGATCGTGTGGATCGTATGATCAACGATAGCTGTATGGTCGATTGGCGATTTTTATTTATTTTAATTGCATTTTATTGGAAATATTTAAAGTTTGTCAGGCATATTGTTTCACAAATCTAGAGTGACTACTTTTAATGCAAAATAATTATCTTTATGTCGAATGTGCGTTTATAGAGTATTCGATTGGCATTTAAGCTTGACATTAATTTTAATTTTCCATTTCAACTTTATTGGAATTCGAATAGCGATTCGAATAGCTTTAGCGCACGTTCGAATAAAGAAAAATACCACATACCTGGTAGGGAAGGTTTTATACTTATTTCCCTTGATCCAATGGGGGTTGCTTCTTTGTGTCTGGTGCTGATTCTTGAATACTCCGGGTAAGTGGATCCTGCCTCCACACTTGCACTATCGCGACCCGTTACCGTTACCGCTACCGACAGAGCCTTTTACCGAAATGTCTTATTTTCCGCACGTTTTCGGAGTGAACCTTTTCAAACGACACTGATTTTAATTAATTTAACGAGATTTTTTTTTGTCAAGAGTCCTGTCACGGTCGCCAAAATGTACAGTCGAAGTGTTTTCCGGCTTCTCTTTGGAAAAAATTTGCTTTTAAAATGTCGCAATAAAATTCCCTCGGATGAATTTGATACCCGAAGTTCAATTTTTAAAGTTGACGAATTAATTAAATTTTTATTAGAATAAATGTCCTTTTTTCTTTATGTTCAGTGTTTTTTAAGGTCTCACTAAATCAACGAATCAAGAACAACCAGCGAATTGTGAAACGTCAAGTGAAAGCTTTACGACTCGGTTGATGCCAACGACAAAAATCATTTTTATTTCTCCAAAGATGTACAAAGAGAGTTCATTTAGTTCATGATTTTACATTTTTAGAACAACTATTAATAAGAAAAATATGGCGAACATTGGTTTTTAGGCGATAAGTTTAAAAGTTTCAAAATTCGAATCTGACCTTAATACAATACGTATAACAAATTCGTAAGGTACTTTATTTATTTATCGCCATTTATTTAAAATTTTATTTTTATGATGTTTGATGTTTTTGTAGAAGTGTCGTGGGTTTGTTTGACCCAACAAGGCTAACGATTTGAGTAATTTCTATTTCCAGAACTTGTAGGAGAATGAATACTCGTTACGATTTCCTGCCTCAACTCTATTTTAGAGTAATCGACCGTCAGTTGTACAATCTCAATAATTTGTAACCAATTTGTTGTTGTTCATCCGTTATGATTTTCAAAGGTGTTTGCATTTACTGAAGTATGGTGCTGACTATCGATATTTGTTGCTTATTTAATTCAGCCAATTTTTGCTCGTCTGTTTGTGATTCATTATTGGTAACGCATTATCCATTGTACCGATGAAGTAATGGAAAAAGTTTCCGATGCCGTTAAAGGAGAGCTTGCTTATTATTTTGGTTCGATTGTTCATGGTTTCCATCGCTGAATGAATGTGAAGTTGTTGTAATTAGTAATGATCTGTGTAGATACTAACGTTTTTCGTTCACAGCTGGCTGTCAATGTTCTACCAGCATTGTTTGTTTGCCCAATTCGAAAAATCTATCACCGTTAGTATAGTCCAGGTATTTTGGTAGAGCCATAAATCGTCTAAGCCCTCGAAAATCACACCTGTGTTATTGAGGGGTGTCACTGTATATGGTTGGTTAGAAGCTTCGCCAATGGAAAACACCTTTATTAAAATCAAAATCATCAACTCCATCGTATACTATAGGAAAACAATCAGACATAAACAAACCGTTCCAATCACTTAGGGGATATCAGTTATGGATAAAGTTTTAATCTTATCATAACGTTATTTATAGTTAGACTTCAAACGATTGTTATGGACCACAGTTTGTTTTCTTCAAAATTTTATGACTGTGTTTACGGGTCCTGTTATTCTTGTAATGGTCCTCTCCATACATATGACAATTTCTCTTATCGCTTTTAATAAGAACTTAATCTCCTACATGAAAAATGTGACTCCTTATTGTTTTATTAAAATAGGTTTATGACCTATTTTTACATGCTAAAAGGTTACGTCGGGCTATGGAATATGGTTTCTAAACACCAAATCTATGAATATAGTACTATTAGTAGGCAATAATTATCTTGATGATAAATGGGTTCAGGTTCTCTTTTCAGGTTGGATTGTATGTCAGGCGTGAACCCATATAGCCATTGAGTTTGAGTGAGTGAGTTTCGTGCTGTCGCGAATACTATTGTTATAAACAAAAGTTGCAGGTCGCAAGAACTGCACCCATGACCTGGGGATTGCAGATACTCTACTATTGGTCAGTGTGCCCTTTCAAGTTCACCATTTGGGGATGGTAAGCTTCTTGTCTGCACATTTTTATTTTAAGTAGTTTGCAAATATCTAAGTCACTGAGAAAATGTTTTCCCCTGGTCTCTGACAATTCGTTTAGGAATACCTAACCGCATAATAATTTGATGAAAAACCATTTGAGCTACATTGCATGCCAGTGCAAGTTAGAATATAAAAATTTCTGGACTTTGATTTCAGAATTGGTTGGTTTAGTTCTGTTGCTTTGACTTACTGTAGGTGCCGTTGCAGGAGTTGTACTTTCTTTTTGCGGTTGTAACCGCGTTACTGCGTTGCATATTGCTGTATATCGGTGGATGATGCACCTCGGCTTGAACCTTAATTATAAAAGGCCCTGTAGTTTCTCGTGTAATTGACGGAGATGTATTTTTCAGTCCAGGTGAATTTGACGTCTTTGTGGAGTAGGTATGTGGGGGGTCGGACTATTTTAGAAAATTGTAGAATAAATTTACGGTAATAGTTGGTAAGCCCCAAAAAAGATTGGACCTGCCTTACTGTTCGTGGCGGAACCTTTTGAACAGTGGCAGTTGTGCTGGGAGTTGGAAGTGCCCCTTTTGCTGAACATATGTGTCCCAAATAACCTACTTCCTTTTGTAGGAACCTGCACTTTTCCGTCTGCAGTTTGAAGTTATTTTCTCGGGGTCTATCAAAAACCTTTCTCAGTTTGATATTATGATTCGTAAAGTCCTTTCAATAGATTACGATGTCATATATACAAAAAATCTGTTGCGATGACATTTGGGTTGTTTAAATAATTATTTTTTTGTCAAAATTGTTTAAATTATGATCTATTAATATGTTTAAAAGTATTATTTGAATCATTTTGACAATATATATATTTATTTAAAATTGTAACAGCAAAGATGAGAAAAAAATGGCGTTTAAAAATCTTTCAAAATTTCAATGCCTCACGTATGCTTTGCAGTCAAAAAACATAAGGAAAGACTACAGTCCGCTTGGGGCGAACAGTATGATACCTTATCCTTATCCCTATGTACCCCAAAGAAAAAAAGCATTAGCAAGATGATGGATAGCATTTACTTCATTCTATGAAATTTATAGAAAAAAAATTATTTATCTCAAAAAACGCCCCCAAAAAGTGGGCGTGGCCAAAAACCTTATGTGACAAATTAATAAAGGTGGGCAGTACCTACATATCTTGTGAAGGTTGTACAACTTTATCTCTCTAACTTAAGCCTTAAAACGGTTTTTTTCTAAATTGTGGGCGTGGCAGTGGGCGTATTTTGAAAATTTTAACACTTTACCATTTCGGAACCCTAGGGAGTATATGATCCAAATTTCAGCTTCCTAGCTTAATTTTAAAGGCCTCAAAAGTTGATACGGACGGACGGACGGACGGACATTGCTAAATAGTCTTAGATTTTGGTCCTGATCATAAATATATATACTTTTAGGGGTCTGCGACGAATATTAAGGGTGTGTTAATATATATTATAATATAATATATTATTATACCCTTAGGATAGGGTATAATATCCTAAGGGTATATTAATTTTGACACATAGTTTGTAACACCCCTTAATATTCGTCGCAGACCCCTAAAAGAATATATATTTATGATCAGGACCAAAATCTCACCTTCCCTCACCTACCTATCATTTTGAATTTTAAGATTATTCAATTACTATTCAAACGATTTTCAACCATGGTTGAACCAGGCCAAGTTTTTACTCTTCTTAACGTGCTAAGGGTCCTTTCACCCGAGCTTGTAGTGCAGGGCAAAGCTTGACTGTTTTTGTAAGCAGGGTAAGAGCAAGTTTTGTTACTGGGAAAAAAATGCCTGCTATTTGTAAAATATCATGAAACTCGATGAAAACCTTGCAATGAGTAGAACAAAAATAATAAATATGCTGGTGTGTTTTCCTTGGGAAATCTACGTTCACCTAAATACGGAATCAAGAGTGATAGCTTCCAGAATTCAAAATTTGATGAAGGATTATTAGACCAATAATTTTGAATCTACCATAAGTTCATCTATTCTTAAATCAACTTGTGCGCGATGGGCTTTTGAAGCACCAGCTTTGTATTAGCAAGGAGGTCTAACTTTTGTGATTCTATAATATTCAAAACTGGCTCAAAGTATATATATATAGTATACATTGTTGATTTGAGAGTTTTCTTGGAAAAACTAAGTATGCAATAATATCTAGGAAAACATTTAGTGATCAAAATCATACGAACAGTTTTTATAATAAAACATAATAAAGTAATTAATTTTTGTTTCTAATGAATGTATAGGTAGGTCCTGTGACTGCCAAAAGAAAGAAACAAACAAGAAAAACATAAGGAAAGGCTAAAGTCCGCTTGGGGCGAACAGTATGATACCCTATCCTTATCCCTATGTGCCCCAAAGAAAAAATTCATAAGGAAGATGATAGATAGCATTTTATTTCATTCTATAAAATTTAGAAAAAAAAAATATTTATTTTGAAAAAAAAACGCCCCCAAAAAGTGGGCGTGGCCAAAAACTTTGTATGGGCGATATATTGGAAAAAATATTGGCTAAATATATTGTTAAACATTTTTATTCGATTTCTATGAAAATTTTCAAAGAAAACAGCATTTTAGTGAAAAACGCCCACAAAAAGTAGGCGTGGCAAAAAACTTTATATGACAAATTTATAAAGGTAGGCAGTACCTACATATCTTGTGAAGGTTTTACAACTTTATCTCTCTAACTTAAGCCTTAAAACGGTTTTTTCTAAATTGTGGGCGTGGCAGTGGGCGGATTTAAAAACTTTTAACACTTTACCATTTCGGGACCCTAGGGAGTATATGCTCCAAATTTCAGCCTCCTAGCATAACTTTAAAGGCCTCAAAAGTTGATACGGACGGACGGACGGACGGACATTGCTAAATAGTCTTAGGATTTGGTCCTGATCATAAATATATATACTTTTATGGGTCTCCGACGAATATTAAGGGGTGTTACAAACTATGTGTCAAAATTAATATACTCTTAGGATAGGGTATAAAAATTGGAAACTTTATAATCTTTAAATATTTACGTTTATAACTAATTCATAAACAAAAATAAAAGTTTGTATGAACACAATAAATATTCATGCATCCATGCCTTGAACGTTTATGCGCTTTGATGAGTTTAAATATTTTTTACCTGAAACTTGTTATACCCTATCCTAAGGGTATATTAATTTTGACACATAATTTGTAACACCCCTTAATATTCGTCGTAGACCCATAAAAGTATATATATTTATGATCAGCACCAAATCCTAAGACTATTTAGCAATGTCCGTCCGTCCGTCCGTCCGTCCGTATCAACTTTTGAGGCCTTTAAATTTATGCTAGGAAGCTAAACTTTAGAGCATATACTCCTTAGGGTCCCGAAATGGTAAAGTGTTAAAAGTTTTTGAATACGCCCACTGCCACGCCCACAATTTAGAAAAAACCGTTTTAAAGCTAAAGTTAGAGAGATAGAGTGTTACAACCTTCACAAGATATGTAGGCACTGCCCTGCTTTATAAGTTTGTAATATAAAGTTTTTTGCCACGCCTACTTTTTGTGGGCGTTTTTTACTAAAATGCTGTTTTCTTCGAAAATTTTGATAGAAAGAGAAAAAAAATGTTTAACAAAATATTTACCCAATATTTTTTCCAACATATCGCCCATACAAAGTTTGTAGCCACGCCCACTTTTTGGGGGCGTTTTTTCAAAAAAACTTTTTTTTTTTTAATTAATCGAACTAAATAAAATGCTATCCATCATCTTCTTAGTGCTTTTTTCTTTGGGGCATATAGGGATATGGATAGGGTATCATACTGTACGCCCCAAGCGGACTGTAGCCTTTCCTTATGTTTCAATTTCGAGAGGATATTATGCGGGAATCAATCGTAAACTTAATCGGGATATTTTTACGTTTTTGTTTGAGGCATTATGAATGGGAGAGGTTGATACTAGTGCCACCTTCGCTAAAGGATGGGGTTATTAAATGAATGTGTGAAATACTAGAGCCTCTTTCGCCACAGGAATGGGTTGGTATGTTCGTCTTAACGGTATTGATAGTTTGCTTATTACCAGCCATTTTTGGTAGTATTTAGATACCGTTATTAGTTGAGCAAAAAGTTATACCAAACAGGTCGGGATTAGTTTTAGTACGTTCAAAAATCTTCTTCAATATTCTTAGATGGCTTAATTACTTATTCCGCCGGTATCAACTACTAGTTTAACATCATCGTTTAGACTTATGTCCAACGGAAAGTTAACTGAGGGGATGCTGGTTAAAGACTGCTGAGGGTACACTGAAATGTTATTTGTGCTTATTTGGTCGAGCTGGGGAACTTCGGCTCGACTGCTGTTCGTTTCCCGAATTTTTAGACTCCCATTTGATTTTCTGCTGACATTCTGTAGTTATGTGTCCATGGCATTCACAGAAATCACAGCCTGTTTTTATATTGTACACTCATGGTGAAGTAGTGGTATCCTGTGATAAATGGGCTCCTGATAGACGCGATTGCCACGGTGCTGCTTTGTATCATGAGAATTATTCCTTCCTCTTCCATGAGATTGTAAAGGCCGACAATAACGAATGTCATGATTATACGCTTTAGAGTTCGTGCAGAAAGGGTATAGTTTCGGGTTATACAGTCGATGTATGTATGTCCCCTTTTATTGCAAGAACTACAAATCACTCTCGCAATTAAGAAGTTTAGTGATTCGTTGTCTTCAAACCTAACATTTTGCTTTTCAGGAATCATATGCTCTTACGACTATCTATCTGAAGTATTTGGAAGACAATAAGTTTGGAATGTGAAGTTGGTTTTTTGTGTAAACATCTCCTATCGTCAGAAAGTATTGACATAAATGGGGATTCGTAACTCCTGTTTTTAAGGAGTTTTTTGCGAAATCGTCCAGCTGTAATTTTACAGCGGGAGATGCCGTTCAACCATACCTTTGTTCAGCTGCCTCCTTGTAAAGCTGCAACATCTGCTTTGACCTAGCGGTGAAAGTAATGAGAACTTCAACTGGATACTGCCTGATTGTTATTAACTTATTTGCCAACTCTTAGCAGATACGAGTGGTTTAACAGATTTATAGCTTGCTTCAAATTACTGTGTTGGTGGTAGGCAATTAGTTGGTAAGCTTGAGCTTTTAAACCTTGTCAGAAATATCTGCAAAAACACTTACTCTTCGTCTTCTGTAAGACATTTTATTACCCGCATACAGCAACCCAAATACGTTTGAAGCTCTATTGTTATATTCGCACTTGGCTCACCGTCCAAAATTGGAACCAGTTAGCTATTTAATAGTAATCCGGAGCCATTTTGGGTTTTTCGTCAGTTTACCGTTTTTGGACTCCGAAAAGGAAATACTTAATCACACTCGTTGGGCACTTTCTTTGTGTTAAAGGTGTGTGATTCACTTATACTTATGTCTTCGACCTCCACTAAATAACGTTTATCTACAATCGACAATTGACATTTTTTTAATTCTTTTTTAAAGCCTTCAGTGTTCTGTTCACAAGCCCTTACATTCTTCGGGAATCGGTAAACTGTTTGTCGCTCGCGCCTTTTGTTCCTACTGACCTTCTTCTTTGTTCATCAGTTTCGTCTCTCTTTGTTGTTTTTGCCTCATGGACAGATGTTTATTTTACATTTAATTTATTTTTAGGTAAATGTGTATAGTTTGTGGGTTATGGTGTCTTACCAAGTGCAAAAATAATCAAGGCTTTTTAAGTGAATAATCTTAATTGAAAGAAAATCACTGATGCTTCCTTGCGCGAATTTGTTATATTTTGTTTTTACTGAAGGATTTCGAAAACTTTTAGTTTTAAAGTTATTTAACAATTTTATTGAATTGTTTATATTCTACAGTGGCTCACAGCTTATTTGACCCACCACGTATTACAAATTTGAAATACGCAGAACTTTTCAACGGAATAAGATATCAACAAAATTTAGACGCAGAATTCAACTAGGTTATTTCCTGTCTAGTAGTTTAGATGTAAAAATTTATATTCTGGTTTACCAGGCCGCTTCCAATCGGAGGCACCTGCTTGTACCGCCAAAAACACGCGGCTCAATGTTATTGCGCTAATTCAAATGGTTTTATCCGTTGAAGCCGGCGCACTAAATTTGTATCGTTCAAAATATATATAATTTCGTTATTGCAATGACCGCGAAGGCGAGTCTGTTGCTTACGGGCAAATGATTTTATTTCATCTTCGACGGTTGCCATATCCTCTGTGGATATGTTCTTAGCACTTTGTTTAGTGTTTTTGTTTGTAAAATTTTGATGTTATTTGCTTTGGTACAACCCCAAAGTTGTATACAATACGTCTAAACCAGTTTCAGAACTTGCATGTATAAAAGCAGCTTGTTTTGCATGCTGAGTCTTGGAGAACCGCTGCTTGCCAACGCATTTGACTATATTTAATAACGAGCTCTTCCCGTTTCTTTTTATACCCTATCCTAATATACCCTTATATTAATTTTGACACATAGTTTGTAACACCCCTTAATATTCGTCGTAGACCCATAAAAGTATATATATTTATGATCAGGACCAAATCCTAAGACTATTTAGCAATGTCCGTCCGTCCGTCCGTCCGTCCGTATCAACTTTTGAGGCCTTTAAAGTTATGCTAGGAAGCTGAAATTTGGAACATACACTCCCTAGGGTTCCGAAATGGTAAAGTGTTAAAATTTTCAAAATAAGCCCACTGCCACGCCCACAATTTGGAAAAAACCGTTTTAAGGCTTAAGTTAGGGAGATAAAGTTGTACAACCTTCACAAGATATGTAGGTACTGCCTATCTTTACAAATTTGTCATACAAAGTTTTTTGCCACGCCTACTTTTTGTGGGCGTTTTTCACTTAAATGCTGTTTTCTTTGAAAATTTTCATAGAAATCAAAAAAAAATGTTTAACAATATATTTAGCCAATATTTTTTCCAATATATCGCCCATACAAAGTTTTTGGCCACGCCCACTTTTTGGGGGCGTTTTTTTTTCAAAAAAATATGTTTTTTTCTATAAATTTCATAGAATGAAATAAAATGCTATCTATCATCTTCCTTATGAATTTTTTCTTTGGGGTACATAGGGACAAGGATAGGGTATCATACTGTTCGCCCCAAGCGGACTGTAGCCTTTCCTTATGTTTTACGTGCGATTTCCATTTTAGTTTCGCATCAAGTGTCATTCCCAAATATTTAGCTTCATTTGCATACGGAATTTGTACGGAGTCTATGAAAATGGGTAGCGTAGTTACATTTCTGTAAGTAAAATTAACATGCGTAGATTTTGTTTCATTAAGGACAATACGCCAAGTATTTGTCCACTCAAAAACGCTGTTAATAGCCCGTTGAAGACTAATTGTTGCTGATTCAACCCTATTACTCACGGCCAATATAGCGGTATCATCTGCAAACGTCGCTACAGTTGTGCCTTCTTCCTGCGGAATATCTCGGTCGCGTTGTGTAGATTTTGTTGGCAGACTAAAGAAATTCATTGTATGGGCAATTCATTGAAAAACTGACGTCAGGATCTACACGGTACGGCCCAACTTAGTCAGCGTCGGAGTTGAGTTTTTTGTGTTTCTTTTTTGTTATGCGTGGGAATTTTAAAGTGGACTTGAGTAATATTCGTGGGTTGAGATCCAATTTTTTTTTAATTGTACGCCCATGCGATTCACAATAAACCAGCTCTTTTGGCACTAAGTGAAACACAGGTCAGCATTGATTCCGAATTAACGGTGTTTCGTCTGCCTGGATATAACTTGATGCCATTATTCTTTTCCCATCGTGGTATCGCCGTTTATATATGTAGTGATGTAGCCTACCAACTTCTACCTCAATATGGCCAATGTTCCAATCCGGAATTTAATTTTATTTGGCTAAAATTCCATGTCCGTAGGCAATTAATTCACTACTGTTTTATTTACAGAAGCCCTAACCAGGACAGGCATTCAACTTATAATGAGTTTGATGCACTGTCTGATTCCATCACCAGAATTGTAACCCATTATCCTCGTACTGAAATCGACATTGTGGGCGATTTCAATATACACAATTCAACTTGGCTTCGACATTCTGGACAGACAACACCCGAAGGAAGATATGTTGAGGTCTTTGCTGAGGTTTATAATTTAACCCGACACGGATACCGGACATTAGCGGTCAAAACGCCAACACTCTGGACTTGTTTCTTACCTCTTACCCTGATAAATACACTTTAAATGTATTATAGCCTCTAGGTTCCTCCATTGTATCATATCGGCGAATTTCTCGTACTCCAGCCACACAGTTAAAGAACAAGCTCCTAAAAGAACCGTATGGCAATACGAGAAAGCCAATTGGGAAGCTTTAAACGGTTTCTTTAGGAGTTTTAACTGGTCGTTGTGCTTCCTTAACAACGACGTGGATGCCGCTACCGATATGATTACAAATCTAATTCACCTGGGTATGAAATGCTTTACCCCTTTAAAGTTTATCAGAGCTAAAGAAAACGCGTGGTGTGACTTGAGCTGTAAAGAAGCTATCAGGGCTAAAGAAGTAAGTTTTCGGTCATTTAAGGCCAACCCAACTGAGGAAAACCGGAAAAAGTTCAAACGAGCCAGAAGTGACTGCAATGCCCACATTAATCGTGTCAAATTCTCCTACGACCAAAAGTTGAGGCAGAAAATACTACAAAGTCCCACCGGTAGTAAAAACTTTTGGTCGTTTGTTAAGAATATTAAAAATTCGGCCTCGTCATCTATCCCGACACTCATTTGCAATGACACCCCAGCTGTCAGCACTTCGGATGAAGCCAATCTGCTCGATGCTCATTTTGCAGCTAGCTCAACGCTGCCAGATTGTACTTTGTCCCCCCTGTACCCGAGCGCGTAGAATCTTCTAGGGGACCAATCCATTTTCGCACTCGTACAGTGGCAAGAGTTCTTCGAGATCTCAACATACATAAATCCGCTTGTCCAGATGGTATTTCCCCTATCGTTCGGAAGAGGTGTTCTTCCACGCTGGCAAAACCAATGTGTAAGCTTTTCTATCTGTCCTATTCTTCAGGGCTTTTTCCGAGAAGATGGAAAACAGCATTTGTCCAGCCCGTCCCAAAAAAAGGCGAATCTTCCTCTGTCTCCTCCTACCGACCAATTGCACTAACGTCTCTTCTTTCCAAGGTCATGGAAACGCTGATAAATCGTCAGCTTATGAAATATCTTGAATCCCGAAAAAACTTCTTAATGACCGGCCGTATGGTTTTCGCAGCAACAGATCCGCTGGTAATTTGATGACATATCTAACCGAAAAGTGGAACCAATCTATCCACCGTGGTGGTGAAAGTAAATTCGTTGCGCTTGATATTTCAAAGGCATTTGACAGAGTTTGGCATCATGCCCTCTTGTCGAAAATGAGTGCATTTGGAATCGATGACACCTTTCTCCAATGGATTAGAAATTACCTTTCGGACCATTCAATTCAAGTCGTTTTGGCAGTACCCTTAGCTTCGCATATTCGTTCTACGATTCAAGTCCCTCATCTTCGGGCGTGAGCTCGAACGGCAACGTATGTTAAGCTCATTGAATTCCGATCTTGACGGCATACTTAAATGGGGTAAAACCAACAGAGTGGAATTTAATGCTTCCAAAACACAATGCTGTCTTCTGTCATTAAAGCGAAACCCCAATACTCTGCCATTATCCATGGATGGCGCTTGCATCGACGAAACCGAAAGACTTTCCATCGTCGGTACGTGCGTTAACGACAAACTTCGTTGGAATGGCCACATATTCGATGTCGCCAAGAACGCTGCGAAATGTCAAGGCTTCCTTAAGCGATGTAATAAATATTTCACCCCTTCTGATCTGGCTAGAATCTACAAGGCTTTCATTCGCCCAAAACTTGAGCACAACGCTCATATCTGGTCTGGTGCACCGATGACATATTTGGAGCTACTTGACAGGATTCAAAAGCGTGCGGTAAAATTTATTGGCGAAATCATTTGACTCTCTTAGTCATCGTCGTGATGTCTCCTGTCTGTCATTGTTTTATCGGTACTTCCACCACAAAGGCTCAAATAAAATAGCCAGTTGCATTCCACCCCTACAGTAATTCAACCGCAATACTCGCCATGCTAGGAATGCACATCAGTTTACCCTCAAACCTGTATTCGGACGTACAAGGACTGAAATACAAGGACTCGTTCCTTAACCGTAAAATACGAATGTGAAATGCTCTACTCCGCTTTGTCTTTCCTACGCATTATAGTTTACAGACATTTAAAACCAACGTGCATCGGTATCTCCTTTTTTTCTAATCCTTCACTTCCCTAACGCCCGCACTGTGTTACTTCATTATAAGGGTATCCAACATTATATAAAAAAAAAAAAATTGCAGCTAATTGTCAGAATGATAGGCGAGTGATCAGAAGACAGATCGAAACATTCTTAAATTTTAACAAAGCTTTCGGAAATCCCTTTTAAAATGTAAAAATTTATAAGGTCTGAAGTTTTTGTCGTATCCGTAGGTCAATGCGTCGGTTTGCCTGACGAGTAAAAGTCTACTGCAAATTGCACAGCGGATTCATAGAGAATTTTTCCGTTTTGTGAAATGCATCGTGAACCCCAGAAGGTGTGTTTTGCATTAAAATCATCACCGACAACAAAGTTCCGTATGTGTGAGTTAAAAATACTCGTGAAATCAAATTTTTCTATCTTTTCCCTTGGAAGGATATATATAGACGCAATCTCATAAGTTTGTCTATTATTTTTTACACGAACCGTAATCATTTGGATATTAACTTCCTCGATTTTTGTGCTTATTGAATGTCTTTTATAAACAAAGACGCTCCGCCTGTAGCCCTTTTCGAAAGGTGATATGCATGATAGGCGCTATATTCATTAATTTTTACACTTGATTCCTTCGTAAGATGCGTTTCAGAAATCAAACATATGTCGATAATATTTGTACGAATAAAAAGTTCAAGTTCGTCGACCGGGAGTCGACGACTTTTCTTTTAAATGCCTTTCTCTCGGCAGCTTAGACGTTTCCTTTAATTTTTTTTCATCGTTCAATTGATTTGTTTGTACCTCTTTTGGGTTTGTCATTCTTTTGAACTCCAACGGGTAACAATATTTTCTTTACTACATCGCGCCTGCTTTGAAGCTCTTTAGCTACTTCGCAACCGCGATAGTTTGCCGGATGATTTCCCTTACAGTTTATGCAGGTTGGTAAATCCTGTCTTTTAAGACCGCAATCTATAGACAAATGTTTCCCGGCGCATTTAACGCAACGCGGTTCTTTTTGACAATATGCGTTTCTGTGGTTATACCCTTGACAACGCTTGCATTGAGGGATGAGTCTAGTCGTCTTTAGATTAACTGCACGAAGAATGCAGTCCTCTGGTCACTACCTGTATTATGCTCGGTATACGGAGGTGGATATTAGTCGCCTCTTACGACAGGCATGCCTACTTCGGGTATATTCTAACCCCTACCCGAACGGTGTTTGTTCGTATATGATTTCATAATTAACGCAACAAAACAAAAAATATTCAACAATTGAGTGCCACAGCTTATTTCACCCAGCTTAAAAAATAATGATTTACATGAAATTAAGGTAACTTTTGATCATACTTGATACTTAGTATAACCCCCCTTATTATAAATAACCGAATGAATCCTATTGGGAATCGATGCCACGAATTTTTGGCTAGTTTCGGAAGGTTTTTTTACACATTCTTCGATAAGGGCAGTTTTGAGATCATTTATGTTATATCTATTGCACTTCCGGATATTAGTTTCATTCCGGTAATTTGCTTCTATCGGCCGCAGTTAACAATTTAATTCTGAAGGATTTGGTTTAGCTATCAAAAATGTAGAAATCACATATTTCAAAAGAAAACTACATGCAATGTCAGATTACTCACTAATTGTTTTCAAGAAACTATGCTGCGGCATAGAAACACTAGTCAGCGAAATCCAGAAAGCAAGGACTTGTTTCGGATACTTTAAACTGAATTGCACGATACCCTCCAGTGCTTGTCCTAAAGGGCGACTAAGGCGGAGGAATCAGATCTATGCAATTTAAATATCCAGGTGAGCCTAGCAACATACTGAACACCCTTAAACTGCGCCACAAGTGTGCATGCAAATCCGTGGGTTAACACGTCTGGAGATCACCGGTGTCATAAAAATAAGATCAATCAAGAACTTATATCATTAGCATGCACTTGTTGAACAAACAAACTCGCTTAACCTAGCATTATTGCAATCTACGTTCAAAGAAACACTACCCCTGCAGGCACCTCCATTGTTGTGATCATGGGACGAGCAGAAATGGACGGGTCAGAGCTATTCGGTTTTCGGGGAATAGCAAAATAATGCAAAGACTTAGGCGAAACCTAAGGGTCGCGAGTTGGAACGTCAGAAG
The DNA here is from genome assembly GCA_963576555.1 of Ferdinandea cuprea. Taxonomy (NCBI): domain Eukaryota; kingdom Metazoa; phylum Arthropoda; class Insecta; order Diptera; family Syrphidae; genus Ferdinandea; species Ferdinandea cuprea. The sequence goes on from OY754962.1 coordinate 7,348,681, forward strand.
TATGAGTGGTCGCAGCTACGAGCTGGAAGAGATGATGGTAAGAAGGCGATGTGACATCTTGTGTGCAAGAAACGAAATGGCGAAACACCGGAAATCGGGCGCGTTTCTTGGACGTTAAGACAAAAGCATATACGATGTTCTTCTACGGTAAAGAACAGGGTAAGAATGGTATCGGTATCATCCTTGCGGCAGAGTTGCTTCGCAACGTATTGACCATTTTAAAGTCCAGTGACCGTTTGATGTCTCTCAAACTGGTGTTTCAAGGGGAGGTGTGGAATATTGTCATATGCTCCCCAAATCGGGTGCGAGCAGAAGGAAAAATATGCATTCTAGCTTGACTTCCACAACCTCATCAAGAATATCCCAAAGGATATTTGTTTGTTGGCGGAGATTTGAATGGACTTGTCGGGAAGTTTAGCGAAGACTCTGAAGACTGCCATGGAGTACTAGGATATGGCACCAGGAATTCTTCTGGTGAAGATATCCTAAGCATGTGCAAGTCATACGGTCTGATCGTTTTGAATACAATGTTCATCAAACAGAGCCGGCACTTGGTCTTTTATAGCAGTGACGGAAATGAAACCCAGATTGACTACCATTTGGTGGTTAGTTTCATGAAGCCTAGAGTTAAACATTGCAGAGTTATCTTGGGAGAGGCAATCACCCGGCAACACTGTCTCCTCCTGGGAGAAATATTCATGGAGAAGAAGAACAAAACTAAACAAACAAAGGTTTCTGCGAACATCAATTGATACAATCAGGACAAAGAAAAACGCGAGTTATTTATTATCAACCTGGAAAATATCCTCCGTAATAACACCAACGAAGTTGAGGATAAAGAGTGCATCGCACAAGATATGTGGGATTCCCTACAAAGAGCCTGCTTAGAGAAAGCTAAAGCCTCGAAGAGTCACTACCAGCACGGAAAGGAAACTTGGTGATGGACAGAGGAAATTCAAGCACCAATAAAAGAAAATAAAGTGGCCTTCAAAGCTTGTTTAAAGTGCGCCTTTAATAATATAGTTGCAAAAGCTCGTCTTGAAGTGGAATAAAGGCGAAACCAAAGTATCACGAAGAAAAGGTGTGTCCAAATTCAAGCTATGTGTATTGAGAGTCTGTATCAAGAGTTGGAGGAGGTATCTTCTTCGCCTGCTGATAGGAACCAGGTAACTAACAAGCTTCAACAAAACACGAACAAAGGAACAACACTTTTCAAGATAGCCGCACAAAGAAGAAGAAATGCTCAGGAAATTCGTTCACCGAAATTTATTATCGAAGAAGTTGGGAAAGTGGCCAAGAACTCCAAGATGAGATACCCAGTAAGTACTGGAAAAAGATGGGAGACATCGGGCTCAGATGGCTCATGATTCTTATCTCCAAACTCATGAGAGGTTCACCGTTCAATTAAGTTGATGTCACACATCATGAAAATTGTTGAGCGGGTATTAGGTGGCCGCCTAAGACAAATAATACGGCTGTCTGACGACCAGTGCGGGTTTGTCGCGAGTAAATCAACCACAGATGCTTACCAAATTATAAGGATCATAAAGGAAAAGCATCGTGATTCCTTAATGAATCTGCATATGATTCTGGTTGATTTTGAGAAAGCATACGATAGACAACCAAGAGATCTGATATGGGTAGCGGTAAGACAACGAGGAGTTCCCGAAACCTACGTACAGATGATCATGGACATGTAAGCGGGAGCGAAGACAAAAGTCAGATGTCTCGCAGGGGTCACCGATGAATTCCCAATTAAAGTCGGTGTTCACCAGGGAAGCGCCCTAGATTATTTGCTTGAGGTTAAAGTAGCGGACCCTAAAGTGCATCAGTTATTCTTTGCTGACTATGGATCCATCATAAGTAATGACCAGGCTTCTCTGCAACGAGCACTTGATGTTTGGGTAGATGGTTTAGAAGGGAATGGGTATCGTATTAGCCAAAAATAGACAGAGTATCTGTACTGCCCATTCTCTGACCCAAGTCAACCCATTCCGGACATTTATTTCAATTGGGTGGTGGTTCCCAAGTGTGAAAAGTTCAAATATCTGGGATCATTGATCAACAGCAAAGCGACAGTTGATGACGACATCAATCATCGTGTAAGCGTAGGGTGGATGAAGTGGCAGGAAAACTTTGCCATCTTCTGTGACCGAAAAATGACCCCTAAGCTGAAAGGAAGGCTCTAGACCGCAGTTGTGCATACGGCGCTCACATACGGTTCACAATGCTGGACAATGTACAAAAAGTATGAGGGCAAGTTGGCAGCAGGTGAGATGAAGATGCTTCGCATGACAGCAGGAGTAACAAAGCTTGATCGAATTAGAAGTTCCAGAATCCGAGGAAGCCTTTATGTCAAGGAACCCATCTCGAAAAAATTGGAGCACGACCGACTCATGTTCAAAGGAGGGATCCTATGAACCCCGTCAAAAAGGCAATGGCAATCACCGTTCCGTTACAATCGCTTAAGAGAGGCAGGCCTAAAACTCCTGGATCACACAAATTCAGATACTTTTGAGGTCGAACCCCACAGGCGGACAGTAGGAATGTAGTAAAGTGAGAGGGTTATGATCCCTGTAATCCTGATCATAATCTCGTCGTGAAATGGAGAGAAGATTAAATCTGGTTTGAAACTATAGACGGTTTGTGTTATCAAGATATTTGATCTACAGGAATAAGTTTTTTAAAATATTTTTATGGTTTCTTTTTTTAATTAATAGTTTGTCATACCCCTTAATATTCGTCGTAGACCGCTAAAAGTTTTTATATATGTTATAAGCATCAAATGGTATGACGATTCAGCAATGTTCCTCCGTCCGTCATAAGGTTTTAAGCCTTTACATTTTGAAATAACAACCCAACTAATAATTTACCTTCTATATGGTCCAGTTTTTTAAATTTGTTAAGCTATTGCTTCTATTGTATTTTCATAAGGATGTTTACTATTTCCCAAGATATACTTTCAGAAAATGACTTTATAAAGCTTTTGGGAAACATTTTCACAAGCTGTACAGAAGGGAGAGATATTATTATTTAACGAGGTGGGTATAAGGCCTTTCGAAGTTAGTTGGTTGAGGTCTAAAATGTTATAGCTTCTTTAATGCTTGCTATTTCAAGTCAATAACAAGATTTTCTACAGGGCTTGTGAATAGAAGCATAATATACAATCAATATAGGGGAGATTTGAACCTGGGCTTAGATAACATATAGATATTTATTTAAGTAGAAGAATAGGAAAGGAAATAATTAATCCTTATTATTTTTATTTTAATTAATTATCTTTATAAATTAATCCTTATTAATTATTTCGGGATTTATTTCATGGATCAGGGAAGGCTCTCATAGACTTATATAAGGACTATAAATAAGAATAACAAAATGTTTGTGAATGATAATATTTTAATTCCCAAATAATATTTCTATAGTGGTAATTATTATAAACAATACCTCTATCTACTTAATTGAATTTTTATCCGTTCAGTTTTTCAATGTTTATTAACAGGCAGACCTACTTTTTTTACATAAGGTGAAATTATTGTCGGCATCAAGGTCGTAACATCCTATATAACTACGTACATCTACGATGTTTAAGATCATGAAATAGTATCAACATATCAAATTTTAATCTTTCTTCGGTATTAATCAGTTTGACCCAGTGGATGCGTGTTGGGTTGGCACGTTTGTTTCGAGTTCGTATCCTGGACAAGGCTAAGTAATTTTTCAATTTAATTCATTATTGATTTCCTCTTCAGATAAACTTTCAAGTAACTTGACGCTTTCAAATAATGAAAAATATTAATACGAGCAAATATAATAATCAAAACGAAAAATAAAAACTACGTAAATATGTGCGAATTTTTTTTAGTTTTGTTAAGATTTCCGTAATAACTTCTGAAAGTCTTTAAGGTAACATCTAAAAACAATCTATAACTTTTATAGAGCCTGTGAACAAAAGTCTTAAGGAAAGTAAATAACTTCGCTAAAATGCGCCAAATCCTTTTCCATAAGATCGCTTACAGTTATTATGGAAATAAGAAAATAGCTTTCCTTGACCCTTATGGAGACTAAATTATTACTTGGGAATCTGAAATTCTGAACACAACCCTCCAGTGTCCGAAATGTTTTAGTGCAAGTATTTCAGTACGCCCACTCACATAAGTTAAAAAAAAATAGTTTTAAAGTTGACGGGAAAGGGTTAAGATATTCCCAAAATCAAAATCCGTAGATTGTTGGTAGACCAAAGCAGTTCATTGTACATAACACCTGCAGTGATTTGTTTCGGAAAGCTGTAGCAGGAATCTACACGGTACGGCATAGCTTAGTCAGCGTCGGAGTTGAGTTTTTTGTGTTTGTTTTTTGATGTGAGCAATATTCGTGGGTTAAGGACGAATTTTTTTTCATTTTACGCCCACGCGAATCTCAATGAACCAGCTGTTTTGGCGCTAGGTGAAACAAAGGTCTGCATTGACTCCAATTTAACGGAATTTATTCTGCCTGGCTATAACTTGCTGCCATTATTCTTTTCCTATCATGGTATCGCCGCTTATATTCTTAGTGATGTAGCCTACCAACTTCTACCTCAATATGGCCAATGTTCCAATTCGGAATTTAATTTGATTTGGCTAAAATTCTATGTCTGTAGTCAATTAATTCACTTTTTATTTACAGAAGCCCTATCCAGGATAGGCATTCAACTTATAATGAGTTTGATGCACTGTCTGATTCCATCACCAGAGTTGTAACCCATTATCCTCGTACTGATATCGTCATTGCTTGCGATTTCAATATGCACAATTCAAGTTGGCTTCGACATTCTGGACAGAGAACACCCTTGTGGCCATTCTGCACAGACAACACCCGTAGGAAGGTATGGCGAGATCTTCGCTGAGGTAAATAATTTCACTCAGCATGTAAATGAGCCGACACGGATACCGGACGTTAGCGGTCAAAACGCCAAAACTCTGGACTTGTTTCTTACCTCCCACCCTGATAAATACACTTTAAATGTATTATCGCCTCTAGGTTCGTCAGACCATTGTATCATATCGGCGAATTTCTCTTACTCCAAACACACAGTTAAAGAAAAAGCTCCTAAAAGAAGAAGAAGAAGCTTCAAATGGTTTCTTTAAGAGTATTAACTTCCTCGTCAATGACGGGACGCCGCTGCCGATATGATTACAAATGTAATATACCTGGGTATGAAACGCTTTATCACAAACAGGATAAAGAGTATCAAATCTAAGGAAAAAGCGTGGTGTGACTTGAGCTGTAAAGCAGCTATTAGGGCTAAAGAGATAAGTTTTCGGTCATTTAAGACCAAACCAACTGAGGATAATCGAAAGAAGTATAAAAAAGCCTGGATTGACTGCACTGCCCACATTAATCATGTCAAATTCTCCTACCAAAAGTTGAGACAAAAGGTACAACAAAGTCCCACTGGTAGTAAAAACGTTTGGTCGTTTGTCAAGAATATAATATATTCGGCCTCGTCATCTATCCCGACACTCATTTTCAATGACATACCAGCTGTCAGCTCTTCAAACAAAGCTAATTTGCTCATTTTGCTGCTAGCTCAACGCTCCCAGATTGTGATTTGGCTCCCCTTGTACCCGAGCGCATGGAACATTCAATGGGACAAATCCACTTCCGCACTCGTGGCAAGAGGACTACATTATCTTAACATACATAAATCCGCTGGTCCAGATGGTATTTCTCATATCGTTCTGAAGAGGTCTTCTTCCACGCTGGCAAAACCATTTCGTAAGCTTTTCTATATGTCCTATTCTTCAGGGCACTTTCCGAGAAGGTAGGCAACAGCATTTGCCCAGCCCGTCCCAAAAAAGGCGAATCTTTTCTCCACCTCCTACGACCAATTGCACTTACGTCCCTTCTTTCCAAGGTCATGGAAACGCTAATAAACCGTCAGCTTATGAAATATCTCGAATCCCGAAAACTTCTTAATGACCGGCAGTACGATTTTCTTCGCAACAGGTCCACTGGTGATTTGATGACATATCTAACCGAAAAGGGGAGCCAATCTATTCACCACGGTGGTGAAAGCAAGGTCGTTGCGCTTAATATTTCAAAGGCATTTGACAGAGCTTGTCATCAGGCTCTCTCATCGAAGCATTTGCATTTGGGATCGATGCTACCCTTCTTCACTTGATTAGAAATTTCCTTTCTGGGCGTTCAATTCAAGTTGTTTCGGACGGTTTCAAGTCTGCAACTTACTAAATAAATGCTGGTGTTCCGCAAGGCTCCGTTTTGTCTTCGACTCTCTTTCACATTTTTATAAATGATCTCCTCTCCGTTACTTCTAATCCTATTCATTGCGATGACAGTACCCTCAGGTTTACCTATTCGTTTCCTGGGCAACGCCTCTCATCTTCGGGCGTTGAACTGGAACGGCAACGTATTTTAAGCTCATTAAATTCCGATCTCGACAGCATACTTAAATAGGGTAAAACCAACAGAGTGGAATTTAATGCTTCCAAAGCACAATGCTGTCTGCTGTCATTAAAGTGAAACCCTAATTCTCTGCCATTATCTAGGGATGGCACTTGCATCGCTGAAACCGAACGAATTTCCATTCTCGGTATGTGTGGTAATGACAACCTTTGTTGGTATGAGCACATATTTGATGTCGACAACAACGCTGCGAAATGTCTAGGCTTCCTTAAGCGATGCAAGAAATATTTTACCCCTTCTGATCTGGCAACAATTTATAAGACGTTATGTGAAATATAAAGATTCCTTTCTCAACCATACAATACGAATGTGGAATGATCTACCACGCTCTGTTTTTCCTGCACATTATCGTTTAGAGACATTTAAGACCAACGTGCATCAGTTTCTCCCTTTCTCTAGTTCTTCATTTCCTTAATGCCCGCACTGTATCACTGCATTATAAGGGTATCCAAAGTCCCTTCAGTGCACGTACATTGTAAAAAAAAAATAAAAATTTCAGATTTTATCAAATGTATTTTTCTCAACAAAAAAAAAGGTGTTTTTTATCAATTGCAGAGAGAGCTAACTGCAAGATTCTTGATCTCTCGAGTGTGTTTTTTGTTAGTATTTGAGGGTCAATAGAATAGTTATACCTCGAAATCGGACATTTTCAATTTAACTGGATATAACTTCCGTTGGGCTGATAGTAGACTCTACTACCATACCATTTTATCGTCGGATTTGCATTAATTTCACGTTGAAAATGATTTTTTAATACTGCGATATTCAAATGTGACTTATACGTAAATATATTATAGGATGGTTAGGGAAGGTTAGGTTGAAGTGGCTGTCTACCATACCATTTTATTTTCTTCGGATTTCCATTAATTTTACCTTAAAAAAGGATTTTTCAATACCGCCATATTCAGATGTGACTTTTACGTAAATATATTACAGGATGGTTAGGTAAGGTTATGTTGAGGTGGCTGTCGGCATAAGACCCGAAACATTTAGACCAGTATTGGTCCTTTGTGATACCACAGGGATCTGGGATAAGGCTTCCCCCTACTCGTCTGTCGTTTCTCTGCTGAAAATATCAATTGGGGAAGATGAAACAGAATGTCAGTTATTTCCCTTCTTCAGAGAAAGTTAAGTTTACGCCGTTTATTGAGGGAGGGTCAATATGAGGAATTTCCTTGAGAAGAGAACTATTTCCGTTTTCTAAGGGTTGACACCCAGGCTACACCGAACTGCCCAAAGTCTTGTATCGATGCTTGTTCGCAAATAGATATCAATCAATCCAATTGTTTTATGAAGGAATTTGTATGAAAATCACCTTAACTTCTTTCCACAGCAGCAGAATGATATGGACCAGCTCAATGCAGCTCTGTAGAATTATCTCCAGCACTGGCAGGATGATATCCGAAGTCTTTTGGAGCTCGGCTGGTATAATGCCATCTGGTCCTGCTGATTTGTAAGGTTTGAAGGTATTTAGCGCCCAAAGCAATTTGTCCTTAGATATAAGATATTGCGAGTTAATGTGAGCATTTGACAGATTAGATCTCGTGTTCTAAAGTCTACTAACTGTTGTGCTACATGGAAAAGGTTCATCCAGGAGCACATTAGCGATTAAGCGATGGAATTAGTCCGAGAGCCATCTGCTTTCTTAAGGCAGCTTTCTTAAGGCAGCTCGACATGTCGCAAGGATTTTCCTTAAACTTAAAGTCTCAGGACTTCCTCTATTTTACCATAGAAGTGTCTCTAAGCTAAACACTTCGCTTTCCTTAATTTAATTTTAAATATTTTAAATATTTTTAAAGTTTCTAAAGGGCGATTGCCGACGAACTGTATGTCGAACTGTATGTAACGCTGGTCTGAGAAAAAGTGCTCAGCCGATACTTTCTAGTTAAGGATCATGTGATTGATATTGTAATAACCTGATAGAAAGACTCGTTTCCAGATGTATATAGTACAGTATTTAACTTTATTTATTAACTTTATTTAACTCAGATAGAACAACAATTCACCGAATCACATCGAACGTTCCGCTCGCGCAGTAGGCAATCGACTGACTCAACCGAGCAAGTCTATCACTCGCATTGGTATCTTCTTTTGGTGACCGACGTTGCGCATTAAGACTTTGCCGCTTCCGCGCACCATTACATCGTTTCCCCTCCGTTCAACAACTTCGAATTCGCCTGGACTAAATGTGGTTGCAAGCTTATTTTGTGGCGTTAAATTTTTCAGCAACACTTTATCTCCCACCGCTATCTCGCAATATTTTGCTCCCCGATCCTTATCAGCGTTCTGTTTTCCCTTTCCTTTGTTCCTGATATCTGAGTCCCTTGCTTCTGAATCCAAAATGTTTTCTGGAATATCTTGGATGGAAGGAATTTTGCCTATTGAATAAGAACTCTAATGGCGATTTCCCCGTTGTGCCGTGAGGCGTCACGTTATATATTAACATGAATTTCTGTATCTCGTTTTTTGTAGTCCGCCCCTTTAGAATTTGCTATCTGAAGCCTCTTCAGAATAGACCGGTTCATATTCTCAACTTAACCTTTCGCCTGCGGCCAGTACGGTGGGGATGTTATCAGCTCGATATTGTTATCACAACAATACCCTTGAATTTTCCGCTGACAAATTGAAGCCCGTTGTCGGCAGAAATAGATTTGGGGTAGCCAAGTCTAGCTAATATTTCCTCCAAAATCTCGATAATAGCATTCATAGTTATTCTCTTCATGAACTTGAGCTCGTAGTATCTCGAAAAGTAATCGATTATGACAAAAATATAGTCATGGTTCGGCAGAGGACCTAACAGATCCATTGCCAAGCACAGCCACGGGCCGTCTGGGAAAGCAGAGTCTGGGAAATGATTCTTCTATATTAAACTTACCGGCCTGGTAAATGACTTTAAATTTAAATGATTGCAGTCGTAAAACCCATCTTTCAATTCGAGCCGGTAGTCTTGAGGTGGGTTTGAAAATAGCCTCTAATGACTTATGATCGGTCATCAACTCGAATTGAACACCGGCTAAATAATAGTACAATCTTTCGACAGCCCATCCCAATGCAAGACTTTCTTTTTCCGTTTATGAGTATGTATGCTCAACCTCCGATAGGCTTTTTCTGGCAAATGATATCACTTGAGGGATGCTGTTTTCGAACTGTAGTAGCACCGCTCCCAAAGCAACTGGACTTGCATCGACAGCGTTGGTATTTTTGTCAGCCGTTTTTTAAGTTCCTGAAAGGAACTATCCTGCTCCGGACCCCATGTGAATGGAACGTCTTTCTTTGTTAATATTCTTAGTGGTTCTGTTATGTCACCGAGATCAGGGATACATTTCCCCAAGTATATTACGAGCCCCAGAAACTCCGTATTTCCTCTTTGCTGGATGTGGCTCGGAAGTCCAAGAATGCTTTTACCTTTTCTGGGTCTGGACGTATTCACTCTTATGACAAAATATGTTCTTAAAACTTTAAATTTGAAACCTTCCATACACATTTGTCGGTATTCAATACCACATCATAAACTTCCAATACCGCTTTCAAATTTGTACCGTGTTCAGGTAGTTCATGGAGTTTTTGCATGAGGCTAGAATTTTCTCCATGCTTGGCTCCTTTCAACCTTGTCATAACTGTGTTAAAAGTCGGCAGTGGGTAGTTTTCTCTTAATATTACAGCGTTAGCACGTCTTATCTCTATACACAACCGGATGTCTCCATCTTGTTTAAAAACTATTACAACTGGCGATATCCACCGGCTTGGTCCAACTACAGGTTTTATGATGTGTTGTTCAACTGCTTTATTTAATTTAGCTTCAACTTTGTCTTCAAGCGCAGAAGGAATTCGACGCAAAGGCTGCTGTACTGGTTTCACGGATTCAATAGATAATGAAACCTTAATACCTCTGATTTTTGGGAATGGCTGAAAGTTCTGGACTTGATTTACTTGAAGCCCTAACTTCAACACATTTAGTTTGATAGCATTTAGCTTGCCTAAAAGTGATTGTCTACCATTCTCTATAACATAGAACGAAGAAATAAAAGTCGGAAGCACTATCTACGCTTATTACGGCCTCGAAAACAACTTTTACCTTGAGTTAATTAACTCCATCATATGCTCGAAATTGGTTTTCTGATGCTGTCCGAATGTTCCATACTGTAGCCTTTTCGTCGCGCAGACTGGGGGCGTCTCCTTTTTGCTGAGTAGAGTATACCTGGATCCCGAATCGATAACCATTGCCATCTTACATCCACCTATAGAGCAGTTTATATGTTCAATCATATCATTTATCACCGACTACTTCCTAAGTGTCTACCACACTCGCTATCTATGAACTTACTCTCACTTCTGGTGTAACTTTGTTGATTTTCGTAGATGTACCTGGTAACATCGTCTCTTCCGACTGGTGGTTGATCTGCTAATACACATGGCACATATCAATTATGTCTTTCATGGTCATTTTCTAACAGCCCTTTCTTAAGCTTTTTAGGGGCCCACACATCTACCAACTTATCCTTAAGATTGATATTCACAATCTCTTCCCTAGTTTTCCCAAACTGACATTTCGCTGCCTGGTTCCATAGGAAAAAAGCTCGAAGCCATTTCTTCCACTCTGCCCTCAGCGTTGATTTCTCTATGACGTCGCAGAGAAACGGTGTCACTCCTGTCCCACTCATTTCCTAATAATTTCCCTCACAGTATTCAGAGGGAGAAAAAAAAAAGAAAGCGAAAACAATTGAATTTGTCAGGTCTCTATAAATTTCTGCAATTTAATGCTTATGAATTGAATAATCACGTCAGTTATTCTTTTCTGCAATTGAATGCTGAACAATTTAATGTTTCCTTCTTTCAATTACAAATAAATGCAATTCAGCAATCGCCTTCGTTCAGTTAAATTTCTCTATTCCCCGATTTAACGGAATATTCAATACGCATCAAGCCACGATCTTATTAACACTGCAAAACGAATCATTGAATAAAAACATAAGGATAGGCTACAGTCCGGTTGGGTGAACAGTATGATACCCTATCCTTACATAATACGGATATACATACCTACTGCATATTTAACAAAAGAGCATATCTAATAGAATAGAAAGGCGTCCAAGAAATATATTTTACATATTGTAAAGAATTTTAAAAACATAAAATTAATGTGATTGTTGCACTAATTTTTCACGAATCACACATTTCCTCTCTGATTTTTGAATCCTGACTTGAGACAGACATTGGCATCATTAAAAGTGTTCTGTGTTTCATTGATATAGTACGGTATAGGAGCCTATTACTCATAGATGGATTGCAGTGGTTTTCGTCTAAACTAAATCACGTCGATTACATTGACTCAGCAAAATCTTGCGAATGGAAAATTGCGACACAAGAGTGATTGGTCTTTACAAGTGGAAGCAGGATTACAAGGACCGTCGAGAATGGAAAGCTGCTGTATTTCAGCCAAATACTCTCTATAGATCGTGAGCTTTATAAATTAACTAATTTCAATTTAAGTTAATAAATTACAACTGAACAGAGGTAACTATAGCATCGTGGTAGCTGAAAACTGTTGCGTAGGGTTTTGCAAATATAGCATGCTTCAAGCTGCTGAAAGCCCAATCGATCTGAGTTAACCCTGTTGTTATGGCACATCTAGAAGGAAGTAGTGACTGTAGATTTTTACTACGAAGAAAAGCGCTTATGAGCTCATTAGTTGCAATTTCATTTAAATCAATGTTAAAATCCCCTAAAACAACTAAATTACCCATTTAAAACTCATCAAATAGTTTCTTTATTTCGGATTTGAGACTATGTTTTCCAAAATTATTATTTCTGTATATAACTAAATAGTGGATGTCTTTATATTTAAATAATATATACTGAAATATTTTTGCAACTGGAAGGTTAAAGCTGCGGAACTTAAGAACGCTTATTTCACTACAAAGACCAGATTTAGCGTAACATATTATTCAATTTTTTCCTCTCTGCACAGAACCTGCACTATCGATTCTAGCAAATATTTCAAAACCTTCAATATGATTCTGATGGAATTGTCCAAGTTTCCACATAGCAAAGAATTTGTGACATTAAAAATAATTTGTCAGATTTTATATCTTCGAAATGATTAACTCTCACATTGTACATTTTGATACGTTATGATCAACCGATTTATTGAATTATATATGAAATCATAAGTGGTCTGTAAGGCCTTTTCATTGCAAAGAGAATTCATCTCGATTTGAACTGGGTCTACTGCAGAAAATGGCTTAACTATCTCTTCTGCATGATCGAGCATGTGAGTGGCGCTGGTAAACGATGAAATCTTTAAGGCCTGGTTTCCGCCGTCAGTAACACAAAACACAATGAAGTCCTGTGTTGCTTTTAAACTCTCGTTATTCTCGAGATCCAGCTTTGGTGCACCTTTTAGCCAATATATCGCATGAACATGTGGGGAACCTCTTTGCTGAAACTCAATTCTATAATAAAAACGGTGAACGTTATTATCTCCAAAAATTCCCCCAGGTGCTTTAAAAAGTGTTCGGAAACGATGGTCGAAGTATCGAGAACATGTCACTGGGTCCGCTCTAATAAGTCGGGGCTTTCGTGCAAACTCCATTGACTCCGCTTCATCCGGGGTAATATCGATATTATCCACAACCTACAAAGAATTACGAGTAATTCCTGCCATTTGGTTTCGGCAGCCGAAGGCGTTATGAAAAAAGTAGGCAATCCAAAATGTCGTATCATTGCCATTACTTTCTTTTTCTCAGCCTCCCAGTGAGCTGGCGACGATCTAATGCCCTTAAGTACATGGTAGCCATCATCATGTTGCACCAAATTGTTAACATGTTCTCTGCAGTATTAGTGTTTTCTTGTCCAGATTTCTTCCGAATGCAAATAGAAATTGCATTTCGAATACTCATTATTTCGAATTTTTTATAAGTGTACGGTAACTTATCCACAGTTGCACACCGTCTGTCATACCGCCTCAGCTCTGATCGAGCGATTTTGCTATATGACAAATCCGAGCATCTGCTAGCTTGACCACAATAAATACTAGGAAAGGTAAGCTCTTCGGGATGACTATCAAACATCATATCCAGGGGTCGTCGACCTTCACCTGGAGCAATTGCAATTTGATCCGTTGGCACATTCTCAATTGGTTTATTGTTTAATAAAGTCACTTGACCCCCAAGATTGAAATTCCCCGGTGCCAAGAGATCTTAATCCACAATTTCTTCCTCAACTCTTTGCCCTAAAAGCTCTTCTGACCGATCTGCTTCCGCAGCAATAAAGGGAATCTCATCCGCATTTTGCATTTCGCTTGTCCAGTTTTGTGCCAGTGTCACGTTTTCCTCTAAGTATAAAGGTGTTGTTAGCAGATATTGAAGTGCAGTATAAACTTTGGCAGTACGAATAGTTTCGCTCATGAAGCGATGCGAGTTTGCTATTCTGCGTTTTAAATGCAATTGAATGACGTGAGTTTGATCAAAGGTACGCGGAAGTGCAGAAATATTATCATCAACAACTAGTGGTATATTTACTACAGCACCTTTTAATCCACAATGTCTATCACATCCAAGTGACCATATTTGCATAAAAGGTATGCGAGGAGCAACAAGACTTTGCAAATCTCTTAAACATTCAGGTATTACCGGAAATTCGAGACCGTTTGCTAGACAGATATTTGGAACTTTCCCTTCATAATTTGGATCTTACACTTGCCGGACAGTGATATCGCGAAGGGGCCGCTGTCTTTGAGCTCTTCCAGATTGAAGAAGGTATGCATTATATTCATCTGTAGAGATGTTACTCCTAGCCTCCTGATTTCTCTGTGATTGTCGGATATTAGCGTTAGTCCTGTTGTTTTCGTCGATTCTATGGAGGCGAACTCTAACAGAAGAATTTAATCGAAATTCTTCTTGATTTCGGAGTGAAATTCTACGTGATTCCCTTCTTAACTGTGAGTTCCTTATTTGCTCAATGTACCGAAATTCTTGATTTTGACGTTTTGCCTCATGTTCCCTTGTATTTTGTTCTTGTTTCGCTTCCCTGTACTCTTCATTCTCCCGTCGGGTTTCAAGTTCCTGGGTGTTCCGTTCTTGTTCGAATGCCCTGTATTGAGGATTCTCCCGTCGGGTATTGAGGATTAACCCGACGTGTCTCATGTTCCTGGGTGTTTCGTTCTTGTTCGGATGCCCTGTATTGAGGATTCTCCCGACAAGTCTCATGTTCCCGAGTATTTCGTTCTTGTTCCGCTTCCCAATATTCTACATTGTCCCGCCGGGTTTCATGTTCCTGGGTGTTTCGGTCTTGTTCGAATGCCATGTATTGAGGATTGTCCCGACGTGTCTCATGTTCTCGAGTATTTCGTTCTTGTTTTGCTTCCCTGTATTCTACATTGTCCCGCCGGGTTTCATGTTCCTGGGTGTTTCGGTCTTGTTCCAATGCCCTGTATTGAGGATTGACCCTCCGGGTTTCATGTTCCTGGGTGTTTCGTTCTTGTTCGAATGCCCTGCATTGAGGATTCTCCCGTCGTGTCTCATGTTCCCGATTGTTTCGTTGTTGTTCCGCTTCCCTGTACTCTGCATTCTGCCGTCGGGTTTCATGTTCCTGAGTGTTTCGTTGTTATTTCATTTCCCTATAATCAGGGAGTTCACGTTGAGCCAAATGTGCTTGGGAATTCCTTTCTTGTTCGGTAATCCTAAACTCAATATTTCGGCGTCTCAATCTCCGTTGCTCGGTATTTTGAAGCTGTTCTACCCCTTGGTACTGCGAGTCACTACGCCGAGAAGTATGCTGAAGATTATTACTTTGATTATCTATTTGGCGATAGTTAGCGTCAGATCGCAAATTCCTTGATCGATTTCGACTACTCAAGCGTCTTTGAGTTGCAGATACTCTTCTTAACTTAGGCATTTTGGAGCTAAATACGTAAATACCTTATGAAGTAAAAGTACAATAATATGTAATATTTTTTGTATATAAGTACTTTAATCAATATAGTTATATATATATATATAAAAATATATAATTTTCAAATGTTCGTGATAATTTATTAGAATGGTATATTTAATATTATATTGGTGTAAAATATTGAAAAATATATATAATGGATATGAAAAAAATGTTAATATAGATTGTAAATACTTATCTTACAATAAATCCTTGAAGCTTCCTTTAATTTTGCGCGAGGTTGGTACTCATTAAACACACGAAACGAAAAATTAAGTAGAAGTAGAATTAAAACAAAACTAAATTACCAATTACACTTTTTTCGGATCAGACATTATTGCATGAGGTTGAATTCGGTTCGATTTCTATTAAGTATTATATATATATATATATATCTATGTGTGTATAATTTGTTTAAACAAATAATAAATTTTTCCCACAATATATTCACGGTCACTTTAAAACTAACTTGGTCGATCAATATTACTTGGAATGGAAAAACAAATTCACTTAATCTTTAAATCAACATAAATTTGTTACTAAATACACGTAGTACAAGGTTTATAAAACACAGAAGAAATTTTTGAGAAACTAATGATCAATTATAACTGCACACACTTCACAATTTTCAAAAGATTTTAATTTTTTTTGTTATGAAAAAAGAAGAACAATGTTTTTGTCATTTCTTATATTTTTTCAAATTAACTTTTTTAATTAAAATTCTTATTTTTTTTAATATTTAAGCACCACAACACAAACTTTTTATTTCAACAATATGATGCTAATTCGTTAATAATTAATTTGTCTGCTGAACTTTTCAGTAAAACTGTTGTCTTCTTAAGAAAAGAAATGTATCTGAATAAATTTCATAATACATCACCTACTCGTATACGCGGTTTTTTTTAACTGCACTTAATTAGTTTTAATATTCTTGGTCAAAATGCCTGCTTCATTCTCATAATAACTTGTAAAAGCCTCAAAAGTGTATGTTAATGTATGTGGGTATTTCCGGGTATTTCATTGAAGACATACAGAGAAGGTAAAAATTTTATTAAGAAGAAAATTTATGGTTATATAAAATAATGCCCATTAATGGACTTCAATAATTGATAGATAATACTTTCGCATACAATAAAACAAAATAGGAGGCGTCAAAATGTACAAACCTTTAAGATGATTTATAAATATATATTACCCAAAAGAAAAGATCACTTCTCTTCCTATTTTGAACTCATTCATATTGTTAAGCATGGTTGCAAGGGTCCAAAACGCCAATTATTTTTACGTCACATTACGTCAACATTGTTGATTTTCTTGTGGTTACCTGTAGGCAGCTATAATGCACCCAGAAATCCCAACCAACTGGCACCATTCCTTTACTTTTTCTATCAACCCACGCTTTTGTTTTCTCGGAAACTAAAACAACTCCGCACAACCGATATTTTGCAAAAATTGTATAGATACATATTTTTTAGTAACAACGGACATTGATATCAACAGATAATCCCTTCGAAGAACCAAATTTTAAAATAATTGAAGGAGGTCAGTGTCTGCATATTTTGTAAGGGTTCTAACTTTTTATCTCTTCAACTTAAGCTTCAAAACAATTTTTCTTAATTGTGGGCGTGGCAGTGGGCGTAATAATTTTTTTTACACTTAACAACTCTGGGACCCTAGAAAGTATATTCTAAAATAAAAAGGCGTTAATAAAATGGTAGATGAAATTTAATTTCATTTTATATGAAATTTATAAAAAAAGCTTCAGTATTCGAAAAAATGCCTCCAAATAATAGGCGTGGCCAAAAACATTGTATGGGTGATATATTGGAAAAAATATTGGCTAAATATCTTGTTAAACATTTTTTTAAGTTTCTATGAAAATTGTCAAAGAAAACCGCATTTTAGTTAAAAACCCCCACGAAAATTAGGCGTGTCAAAAAATTTTAGATGACAAACTTATAAAGGAGGGCAGTGCCTACATATTTTGTGAAGGTTGTAATACTCATTCACTCTAACTTTAGCTTTAAAATGGTTTTTTGTAAATTGTGGGCGTAGAAGTGGGCCTGGCAGTGGGCGTAGAAGTGGGCGTGGCAGTGGGCAAGTATTTGAAAGACGTCAGTGTCTACATATTTTGGCAAGTTTCTAACTCTTTATCCCTTCAACTTAAGCTTCAAAACTATTTTTTCTTCATTGTGGGCGTGGCAGTGGGCGTAATCAATTTTGTTTACACTTAACAACTTTGGGATCCTAGGAAGTACATTCTAAAAAAAGGGTTAATAAAATGGTGGATGACATTTAATTTCATTTTATATGAAATTTATAAAGAAAACTTCAATATTGGAAAAAACGCCTCCAAATAATAGGCGTGGCCAAAAACTTTGTATTGGTGATATATTGGAAAAAATATTGGCTAAATATCTTGTTAAACTTTTTTTTTCGGTTTCTCTTAAAATTTTCGAAGAAGCATTTTAGTGAAAAACGCCCACAAAATGTAGGTGGGCAGTACCCTACATATCTTGTAATGATTACAACACTCTATCTCTCTAACTTTAAAGCTAAAACTGTTTTTTCTAAATTGTGGGCGTGGCAGTGGGCGTATGAAACAAAATTTTACACTCTACCATTTCGGGACCCAAGGGAGTATATGTTTCAAATTTGAGCTTTAAAATTCTAGCTTTAATTTAAAGGCCTATAAATTGGTGACGGACGGACATTGCTAAATAGTCTTAGGTTTTGGTCCTGATCATAAATATGTATACTTTTGTGGGTCTATGACGAATATTAAGGGGTGTTACAAACTATGAGTCAAAATTAATATAGCCTTAGCATAGGATCAAGCTCACCAATATTTTCGAGCTTATTTTGCACTATAAATTTTGTCATTTGATACCAACACCTACTAACAACTACATTATGTATTTACCACGGATCCCATCCTCGTCGCCAATGTAATAACCTGTGAGAAAGACTCGTTTCCAGATGTATATAGTACAGTATTTAACTTTATTTATTAACTTTATTTTACTCAGATAGGACAACAATTCACCGAATCACATGGAAAGTTCCGCTCGCACAGTTGGCAATCGACTGACTCAACCGAGCAAGTCCATCAATTGCATTGTGTGCGGTTGGTAACAGTGCGCAAGCGTTTGCATGCACATTGCTGGGAATCTGCAGGTCGCCACAGATATCATTGGAGACTGAAGTCGATGCCGATTTCTGATAATGAATGTAGGATCATCACCTATATTGCATACAGAAAGATTCAAACTTAATATATAATCAAAAAGTCACTCACCCCTGTCGTTGATGTCAGAGCTGTCCCATACTGTGCAATGAGCGGTTGCGTCACATCCGATGATGAGTAAGGTTCTAACCAGGAAGAAGTCCTACGTTATCGTGGGTAAGATACACCGATGCCAGTACAGTGCCTTTGCATATTTCCAGTTTTGCTATGGTTTTATCTCGGACGCTGATAAAATTGGAGAGTAAAATTAAGTTAAGACTGCGTTTCACTAGTACCCAAGATCTGTGTTTACCTTTGTGAGCTAAATATAGCGTGCAGTACTCCTGTATTTTTATACCTCGAACCTGGATTTTGATTATTCATGGTTCTTGGATAAACACGATGTATTCCCTATCCATGGAGAGACAGAGAAGAAGCGTGGGTGAAACCTTTTTGAAGTGGTGGAGGTTAATCTGTACTAACTGAAGCATTTTTGCTAAAATAACCCCACAGTGTTATTCAAGTCCTCCGATTCAGGTGACGATGGAAGGAGTTAAGGGCCAACCATAACGAACTTCAATGAGCTGAAGCCCGCTTAATGGATCTTCCCATCAGATGCAAATAGTACTGCCTGGCCACAACGTGATTAATAAGTGTTTCGTCAAGTTTTCATTAACTTCGGCTGGCTTACGGAAAGTCTAAATGAAATAGGGCATTCAGTACGGAAATTTGCCAGAAGGCACACAAAAGAAAGAAACAGAAACAACAACAGAAAATGGAACAAAATAGGGAGTACGATTTCATAAATCTATTAATTTTAACCGTCCTTTATGCCTTTAAATTTTCTTAACTGATTTTCCATTTTATTTTTTCGAAACCAAACCGAAAGAAAACAATTTGACAGATTATGAAGTTCTCTTAAGTTCATTATGGGTGTGTAGATAGTTTGACAGAAATTGGGTTGGCTATTCGTTATGTTTTGACATAAGGTTAATCCCACTGAAGTGCATTACAGTTGACCCTTTAGTCCTAGATCAGAAGGACTCAATTCAGACAGTCATCTGTTTCCATTTCTATGAAATAGAAAACAAAGGATTCCAGATTGACCACTATCAGGGCGCATCTATAAGATCCCCTTCGCTCCTCCAGTTTCGTGACTTTTCAGTTATAATTCGGAAGGTTAGTGTGGCGGATAATGCGCATAATACCATCCGCTTCAATGAGGCATGAGGGTTTGGATGGAACTTAAGCGCGCGATCTTGGTCTGCAAGGTATTCTCCTTAGCAACCACATCGAGCATTGCCCTGGCCAATCTTCCAAAAGCCTGCCAATCTCCTGCTTTTAAAGATCGGCTGCTCATAACGTCCTTGTCCGACTTAATTCGCGAATTCATATCTGGCCTATCCTGTCGATCTCCAGATTGTCTCCGAATTGATTCTCGGCACGAGTCGTATGACAACTTAATTCAGCCCAGCGGATAGAGAGTGACTGAAAAAGGAGAGAGGGAAAGGAAAGGATGGGAAGAGTGTTCATTAGTTTCAGGACTCATCTAAAGGAGGAGCCTCAAGAATCTTTGACCTTACTCAGCCCCTAGAACTCGTCAAGTTCAACACTTGAGTAGGGTATAATAGAGGATACTTAATTTCAAGTAAGTGTACGTAGATTTATGGCGGCCACTGTATATATAAAACTATATACATAAAATGTTTAATGTTTTGATCTTTATAAAAGAGTTGTCTGATCCCTTAGTAAAGAAAAATTCGAAAAACTAAATTTTTTATGTCAACAAGAAATGTTAGATGGATATTGAAATGGTTAAATAAATTATTTCGTGAGTGGTTTGTGGTTACCCTCCTATTCGCATATTTTAGATTTCTGATAATCGGCGGGGCAAATCGTGAAACAGCTTTTGCTGGAATTACAATGCAATTACAATACAATACAATTAATGGCACTTGCTTTATTAGTCCTTCGGCTGATTTTGATGATGAACTGGATGTTGTTACGTCTGCGGCTCTGTAGTTCCAATGAAAGGTTGTGGTCTTTTAACATTGATGCCAATTAATGTATTAACTCTGCGACTCGAACATATCCATTCTTTCCATGATATGTCGGCTCGATTCTTCCCAGTGGCCATTTCATGCAATTTCATACCGGGAGTGTTGTTCTCCTTGATAATGACAATAGTTTCTTGTTCAATATTGTTTGATTGTGTTTTCCACTTGGTGCGTTGTTGCAGTTTCTTTAGACAATCTTGGGACCATCTATTCCAGAATTCCTTCTAAACATGCGACACAAGCTTCCATCTTGTAAGTAATGTCCCCTTTAGGGGTTCTGCCTTACTGTCAACGACTGCCTTAGTGAATCTCCCATAAAAAAGTTACCAGGAGTTAGTATGTACAGGTTATTTGGATCATTTGACATCGATGTAAGTGGTCTTGTGTTCAAGATGGCTTCTACTTTTTCAGTTGTGGTGTACAGCTCTTCGTACGATTGTGAGGCATTTGCTATTTTGCACTCGTAGGGAAATGAAATGGAATTCGACGCCTTCAGCGCTGCAGGTATTTGCTTTCTTATTTTGAGCCTTTGATGAATGTACTTGCTGAATGCCCGGTCTAGCCCGTGTTAATAGAAATTAGTTTTACAATCCAAATTAAAATTAATTGCTTACTTTATTATACTCGGATTGACAAATTTCTTGTTTTGCCTAGAAAATATAAATATTGCGTGGAAAACTATATTTTAAGTCGATAGGTTTATATTATATATTTGACACTTACGAATTTATTTGGTCATAATAAACCATAGCTCCTTATAGACAATGTCGTTATAAGTTATTTTGGCTAATTGAAAATTTAATATAAAGCCATGGTTTTCGTTTAACCGCGGTGGAACCATCCCGAATCTGTCAAAAACCGAAGCATTCTCAAACCTGCACTACATTTTGCAATTTATATATGGCAATGATAAATTGACAAAAGCCAAAAATAGTAAACCCATATATCGTGATAATACATTTTCAGCGCAACGAAATTCAACATTATACCAAAAAAAACAATTTTTCTGTTCTTACTGAACATTTAACATTTCAAATGATTTAGAATTACGTGCTGACATTATAGATGGGATCTAAAATGCAACATTTCCAAATGTTGAACATTTGGCCTGATCTGACGCATTTTACCTCTATGCTTACTTACTATTAAATGTATTCATACAACACAGTACAATTTGTATGAAAATCAAAAATGTAGTTGATGTAGTCATTACTCAAGCTACACTTTTTGGGGGCATTTTATTTCAAAATAATTATTTATTTTCTATAAATTTCATAGAATGAAATAAAATGCTACCCATCATCTTCCTAATGCTTTTTTTCGTTGGGGTACATAGGGATAAGGATAGGGTATCATACTGTTCGCCCCAAGCGGACTGTAGACTTTCCTTATGTTTTATTATAATTACGGTTGGAGTACTGAATTATTTATCAACTATCATCTACTCCAATCTAGATAGCATTGCAAGCCGTTTAAATTGCTTCAGTCGAAGTAGTAAAAGTTATATAATTTGTGCTTTTCACAGCCTTGACTGCCAATCAATTCATTAAATCAACTTTTGCTTCTCCTTAAGCTTCTGAAAAAATTGGCAGCTACATAAGTCGAAGCGAAAGCTGATATCGATTAGTGATAAAATCACAGATGAGGAATTAACTGTGGATGAAATGCAGAGCAGCTGCAGTACTGATTGACAGCAGCACAAGTCGAAGCAGCAGCAATGTATAGTATAGACCAGCGATGGCGAACCAATGGCACGCGTGCCATTAGTAATATTATGGGAACGTCACCAATTGAGAAATCCGATTGCACCTTTGAGCGACAGCATTAGTTGCTACACCGAGTAAAGTTTTTTTCTTTTTTGCCTCTAATTCGATCTTATTACCAATTTCTGAATTTTTAATTTTCTTATTTTCGTTCTCCGAGGTCTCGGTATGCCATTTTTGTGCTTGGAAATTGAAGAAATTGAAATGCAGCTCAACGAATTTCAGTCTAGTTCGATATGGACTCAAAAATTAGTCGAAACCCGGAAAGAGTTGGAATAAATCGAGCTATATCGAGATTTTAGCCAATACGATGAAGAATGCTTATTCAAAGTTAATGGAAACTTGCAATGCAATTCCCGACACATATAATTGCTTAAAAAAGTTGGCGTTTGCTATGTTGACAATATACTCGTCTACGTATGCGTGCGAATCCTTATTTTCAGAAATTTATAATATTAAAGATTTGCTTAGAAACCGTTTGTCAAATGATTCCAGTTCAGCCTGCATTTTGCTTAAAGTCACAAAATACAACTCTGATATAAACTACATGGCATAAAGTTTGCAACAACAAAAGCCGCACTTAAATAGATCGTTCATTGTTTTTTTTTATTTCTCTGTTTTTTGTTAATCTAAAGTTTGTTTCTTTTAATAAAATTAATTTAGAATTGTTAATTTATAAAAAATAATTGATATGCTTACAAAGAAATTGCTGCACAGTGTAAAATTGTTTATTTTCGTGTTCAGTGACTACTAGAAAACTAGATCGAGACTAGTGAAGGATTTCTCATCCTTTATATTAAAGAAAAATATTTTCTAGAAGCTTCCACTTGATATCAAAACGCAAGTTTACATAATTTAATTTCTCGTTTATTTCCAATTAGTGCCGACTTAAGGCTGAGCTGCAGTTCCCATGCAGATCCAGCACACCTCATGCGCCTCGGATCAGTTTTCCCGGTGGGAATGACTTTCAAGTGTTATGCGGATGCGCGTGTGCATCGTTTATATTTTTTGTAGGTTGGGTCAAGATCCGATCGTGCTAACTGACTGTATGATGACACACCAAAGGCACTTCATTTTTATACCCTATCCTAAGGGTATATTAATTTTGACTCATAGTTTGTAACACCCCTTAATATTCGTCATAGACCCACAAAAGTATATATATTTTAGATCAGGATCAAAACCTAAGACTATTTAGCAATGTCCATCCGTCCGTCACCAATTTAGGCCTACAAAATATAGCTAGAAAGCTGAAATTTGGAACATATACTCCCTAGGGTTCCGAAATGGAAGAGTGTAAAATTTAGTTTGATGCGCCCACTGTCACGCCCACAATTTAGAAAAAACTGTTTTAAAGCTAAAGTTAAAGAGATAGAGAGTTGTAATCTGTACAAGATGTGTAGGTACTGCCCACCTTTACAAGTTTGTCATATAACGTTTTTTGCCACGCCTACATTTTGTGGGCGTTTTTCACTAAAATGCTGTTTTCTTCGAAAATTTTTATAGACACCGAAATGAAATGTTTAACCAAATATTTAGCCAATATTTTTTCCAATATATCGCCTATATCAAGTTGTTGGCCACGCCCACTTTTTGGAGGCGTTTTTTAAAAAAATATGTTTTTTTTTTTATAAAATTTATAGAATGAAATAAAATTCTACCCATCATCTTCTTAACGCTTTTTTCTTTGCGGCATATAGGGATATGGATAGGGTATCATTCTGTTCGCCCCACGCGGACTGTAGCATTTCCTTATGTTTTTTTTTTAAATGGCACGATGCTCCAAAAAGGTTCGCCATCACGGGTATAGACTTTTGAAAGTCGCGGTGAATTGCTTTCTGTTTTTGCTGTTTGTATCCCCATATTATTAAAGCCTTAAATTGTTTGATATGTTTGTTGTGTATATGTGTACTTCATATAATATACAATTAATGATTATTGAAAGCTTTACAACATCTGTATTACTTTTATGGAATGAAAGTTGGAGATTTAAGGCTTTGTACATATACACATACGTTTAATGTACTGTTGACTTCTGTTGGAACTCCTTGGAGTAAGTACTCATTCCACAGTTTCTCCTCCACATCAAAACAGTGGTTTTGGGATTGATATGAAGCAGAATTTTGTGTAAAACATAAAGTGTCACCAGGATTAATTTCATATAGGGTAAAGTACCCAATTAGGAGCCCCCTTAAGAAAAATTCTGACTTTGAGACGATTGCAAAAATAAACGCTAACATATTTTTCAAATATTTTTGCAGTGTATTCAAGATTTTATTATTTCAAGATCACATGGTTAAATAAGTTTATTGCTTAATATCATCAATGTAAAACAATTTGACAACAAACAAATTAATAGACATCTAAATCGAGCCACCTTTTTCCTAATTCGAGCTTTGTAGATTCCTTAAGCGAGCCCCCGTTTTATCCAAACCTGTAATTGGATTAATGTAACATTTTAATTGAAAACAAACATTTTATCATACATCAAATAGTTAATTTATTGATAAATATATATATATACCTATAGATTTTCATTAAAAATACTCTATTTATGCCCAAAAATATATAAATCGGTTAAATACATACTCAATAACTATACAATCAATACTTGATACAGTAAAAGTAACTCATATCTACTTACCAACTAGCTTTTATAATGCAGTTTCTTACGAAAATCACTAAATCTGCGTACAACTTTTAAGAATAGCGGCAAATGAAAACTGTTTGATTTTTAAGAAGAGACTGAGAAGAAACTTTAAAATAATGTAAATGCAGAATTAATTGTATGAAATAACGAAATTTTTCCATAAAATTTGTTTTTTGAACAGGATCTTAGCTATTAATCAAAATGTAACTAGGGGGTTTGTTACTGGGTAGGGGCTCGTAATAGGGTACTTTACCCTATTCTTTCCAAAAATATTTTTCGACGATTTATTGCATACATTTTTTGATGAGCTGTTAATGTGTGTTGGAACCGAGAATCGAAGAAGGAAAATTTATTATTTAATAATGTTTTCGTCTGTGTTTCTATGGAATTCAAAATCTTTTTTCCAATCGTTTTTGTAAGATCTTGCCTTGAATCGTTAATGATTTTTTCAGTACCTACATATCTTGAGTTTTAGCCATTGGGTGTTAAAATTTCCATTGTTTAATTGTTCTTCTTGAAATTTTGTTATTGTATTTTGCGAAGGACTAAACACAAATCAATAATTTTCAATTTTTTCCTTTTTGTTTCTAATAGATTCAATTTTGGTTAGAACATCTCTAGATACTAACAAATCCTGTAACATAATATATGTGAATCCCCATCTAGTTAGGCAACCTAGTTGAGGCATTTTCAGTTATTTCATCTCAAATATATCCGACGATTTTATAATATAAAGAGCAACCAGTTGTGCTGTGTGTGCATCACAACGACTAACTTGATATTGCCTATTAGTACGTTTGGCACTTTTTTTTATAGCTCTATTTTTTTTTAAATATTCATCGTTGGTGCATAATTCAATAATAATAATAATGCAATGGCTGTGCTCGACCCAACACCTTTCAGTTCGATCATTCCCCAAAATAACGGATCTTATATGAACCGTACTCGTAAATTGCTCACTTATACCAAATATATTTTTTGACAGCCTATTTCAATGATAATAATTTTGTTTTTCACTTTATTAGTTATATCCACTTTTATGCTATTGGCCACCGCTTGCAAACTTTGTTTGCAGTTTGTTGCATTTAATATAATTTTTTTCGCCGTTCATAGCTTCTAGGCCTTTACAAATTGAATCGATGATGGTTCTCTTATTTGAAGAATTTAAAATATTAAAAGGAATACAGTCTTCCGTTACCAACACGATATACGATCTCAACAACTGCATTTTTCACTTAAATTTTTATTTTGTTTTTTCGAATGGTTTTTGCTGAATTCACTGTGGAAATTGACGACGAAGTTTAATTGAATGAATTTTCAAATTAGATAGTCTATTATTTTTAAGCTTATTTTTACATGTTTTACACATAGCGAAACCGCCGTCTACATTATTTTCAAAATGGTTCCAAATCTCATTTTTGGTCCCCCATAGCAAAATAATTATGTAAATAAATATATTCAAACGTTGATGTTCCTGAACTATATGAAACTGTGGGCATAATTGTGATCTTCATATTTCTTAAGCAGACCAAATCTTAAAGAAGAAGAAAGAAAAAAAAAGAAATGATAAGGAAGAAAACGGAAATATAGCAGAAAGTATAAGCCGCGACTGCTGTCGACTTGCAAAAGTCTACACATTGCTGCTGCTTCGACTTGTGCTGCTGGCCGAAAGCAACAGCAAAGCAAACTGAGAAATTATCAATCAATGAGTGCTGCAGCTGTTGTGCATTTCATTACTGATCGATATCCGCTTTTGCTTCGACTGTGGCTGCCAATTTCAAGCTTCGTAGGCCTCCCAGTTTTCGAGTAATTTTGGGTCCGACTGAAACTTGGTGCAAAGGACAGAAAATTTACTTGGCTATTATTAATGCATGAAGCTTGTTTTTAATTCTTATAACTAGTTTCAGAAACCCACAAATTTATTGGCGTTATCGCAATACAGATTTTTGACGTGCCTACATCTACTCAAAAATATTTTTAATTCTCCAAGCGAATTGGTTGTTAACTCGCTAACTAAATCAATATGCACTGCAAATGTGGATTAATCGCACTTTTGTGGTCGGCTTGCTCTTGAACGGTAGTGGACCCATAAGACCGAAAAAATCTTCTCCGCAATTGATAAAGGGATATGCTGGTTGTATTCGATGGTTTGGTAAATTACCCATAATTTTAGAATACATCTTCGGTTTGGCCTTTATAAAGTTCGTGCAATGTTGAATAATAGAACGCGCAATATTTTTTACTTTTATCGGGCGAAATATTTGCCTTGCAATGATTGTCTTAAGGTCCAAAATGGTTGTTGACAATATGTAGGTCTGTCATTAACATTTAGACAAACGGATGTGTGTATTGTAATACCATCGGGTGTTTATCCCATCGGGTGTTTATGCTATAGTATGGTAGATTTGGTGCTTGTATTCTGCCTCCGATGCGTAGCAATCCGGATTGGTCCGGAAATACGGCAAGTCCCCTCAATTAAATCTTCTAGTAATTCTAGTAAATCTATACCTCTCCTAAAATCGAGGTTTTTGTTTTATTTTTCCTTATAAGCTATATATCGCTTATCTGCGAACGTCTGACAAACATCCAAGAGTTAGAACTCTCATGAGAAGCTTCTCAAAATTAAACTGCCGTTCGGAATCAGCAATAAACTGTAGGTCCCCTCCATTCGCGTCAAAAAATATATCTTCGCACACATCGTGGCTGAAGAAGCTAGTTTGCGCTTAAGCCTAGTATTTATTTATTTTTTTTTATTACAGCGTCTTATAACTCCTGAACTACTAATGGTAATATTCCGCAAGCGATCCTCATACGATTTTACGTGCATTATTTTCTTAATCTTGCCTGTTTTTATCAATTTAATGAATCGCAGACAATTAAATGATATTCCTTCAAGTTTGCTAAATGTCATACTTCTTCAAGGATGATGGTTGATTGATTGTTAGCTGCTACAAATGCTACCTTCATTCTTTCCTCTGCACACGGGTTATTGCTCTTGAATTCCGACGGCCATAATGGTTCCTTACCATGAAGAAATCCTGGATCTTAATACTATAAACTATGATCTTGCAGTTTTTCGGTGAAATCTATCTTCATAATACGTCCTCTGTCTGCTGAGCTGACATCCACTGAATGGATGTGGTGAGTCGTTGAATGTTTTCGATTCGATGCCCAACGAATGATTGGAATTATTATGCATTAGAATTTATCCAACAGAGGACAATTTGAGAGTCCGACCATAGGCAACTGCTTGCTTCATCCAAGTTCCGATAGGTCTTAACACGTTTTGATCGTAGAGTTAAGACAGTACCTTCATCTTCAACATGTAATGATGTGGTTAAAAGTAATGTGGTTTTTGCTCGATCTCAGTCATATGGTCCCACTGTATATATTCATTTCATAAAATCAGTGTACCAAATTCTGCTGGCGTAAGCGGACAATGACAAAGGACGACTTTAAAACGCTCTTGATTTTTTGCAAAGTCAATCGTTATCCTGTACTAGAACTCTACTGAAGGCGGTCTCTCCTGAAGTCTCGAGTGAGGCTGCACTGATGCGACCACCAATGCCTGTGATATGCTGCAGCCTATCGGGGCACGGGTCTGTTGTATCTGAAAACAAAAAAGAAGGTGGAAGCAAGGATGCTAATACATAACCGGGTGAAGCGAAATCGACCACGGACAGATTCTGTGCGGTTGTTGCGAAGTCTAGTGAGCCGAATGACAGAACATGTTGAGAAGTAACTGAAGCTGTAGTTGTTCCTGTGTCAAACAACATTAAGTGGCCCAGAAGACCGCCTAAACCTACGCAGGGATGTGCGCCGACTGCTAGGCAGGCTTAGAAGCCGCAAACCTAGTACCTTTGTAACGGAACCTGGAGTGTGGATCGCCATTATCGTAATGGTTCACCAAAATTACACGCAATCACATGTGATTCATCTGCATATATATATATATATACATATATATTGTGGTAGGGTCTTTGTCAAAAATTATTAAACGTTTAGCGGAAATTAGAACACAAAACACGTGTGGTTTGTTTCAACTCTAATTACCAACTGCCTTTATTCATATATCTCGCTTAACACTATTATGACATGCAACACCATTACAATTACAAGCTGTTGCATTATCGTGGTATTGGTGGGATATACATACATAGCTTAGGATTAAAGAGAATAAAGTGACTATACCTATATATATTATATACGACACCTGAAGGGGAATATACCTAAGAGAGTGATCACAGACGTAATAATACCTTAATACAAACTACTACAAATTCGGGCGTCCTGACAATAAAGATCACCTGATCTTTAGACTTAATCATTGTAATTTACTTTCTTTTTCTGTTTTTTACCCAAGGTCCCATAATTCCGACTGCCCTGATGCGGTATTCGTGACTGTTGAAAACATTCTACATTTTTAAGCAAACATCGATCGTTTCGTTAAACTTTAGTAACCTTATATGTTCCGCGAAACTTCGGAATAAGTTTTTTGGACGTACCAGGATGCGAATCAAAATTTTTCACCATGACATAATCCCCTGTGTCGTATTTCGTGGGTTTGCAACGTTTTTTGTCTATATATTTTTTTTGTTATTTTTTGTACTGCTATCGCTTTTTGTCGTACTTTTGTAATATCTCGTTTCGTTTCTACCTCTCCCGGTTCTATTAAATGTTCTGGGATTTCATCCGTTACTTTCCCTTTCTGGTTAATACCAAACAGCATCACGCTTGGATGTTCTTTGAGTGTACGGTGAATTGTGTTATTAAGTGCGTATTCCACCATTTCCAGTACTTGATCCCAGTATATACCCTCTTCTGGCTTCACAAGTTTGGCCAACATCGGTCCCAAAGACCTGTTTACTCTCTCTACCTGTCCTTGAGGTGACCCCGTCGCCACTTTGATATGTTGAATATTTATTTTGTGTAAAAATTCTTTGAATTCATTTGAGGTAAAACAACTTCCTCTATCGGAAACAATGCATTTGGGTCGACTGCAGGCTCTGAAATAATCTACTTTTGAGTTTGTTGTCTTGATCGGGTACAGCCTTACATACTTTGTAAATGCGTCTATTATTACCAATATGTACTTTTTTACCAATCTAGAATTGTCTACCGGTCCGTAGTGGTCTATGTGGACAAGTTCAAATGGTGTTTGCCATTTAGGGATGTTGTGGATACACTATGCATTTAAGACAGTTCTTTATGTGTATTCCTATCTTTTCTCTCATTTTCGGGAACCAATAATTTGTCGAAATTAACTCAATCACTTTGTCCGTGCCCACATGTCCTATCTCGTTGTGATATCTATTCATGACATGGGATTCCATATCTTCTGGTACAAAAAAAAAACAACTGTGCCATCATTTCTTTTTTTATACACTATACCATTTCTCATATCATAGAATGAATGTTCCGATCTTTCTAGCATTTCTTTAATTTTAACTATCTTTTTGTCTTTACTTTGGCATATTATTTAATTTTCTTCCAGCGGGTTTGTTTCTAGAACTAAGATATTTGTTGACCTACTCAACGCATAGATATGCGCCCGCCCGATGTTCAAGTGTATAATCATAATTTTGTAATTCTAGCGCCCATCTCGCTATCCTTGGGTTAAGCTCTTTATACCCTATCCTAAGGGTATATTAATTTTGACTCATAGTTTGTAACACCCCTTAATATTCGTCATAGACCCACAAGAGTATATATATTTACAATCACGACCAAAACCTAAGACTATTTAGCAATGTCCGTCCGTCACCAATTTATGGGCCTTTAAATTAAAGCTAGAAAGCTAAAATTTGGAACATATACTCCCTAGGGCCCCGAAATGTTTGTTTGTTTGATACGCCCACTGCCACGCCCACAATTAAGAAAAAACAGTTTTAAAGCTAGAGTTAGAGAGATAGAGTGTTGTAATCTTTACAAGCCCACCTTTACAAGTTTGTCATATAAAGTTTTTTGCCACGCCTACATTTTGGGGGCGTTTTTCACTAAAATGCTGTTTTATTCGAAAATTTTTATAGAAACCGAAAAAAAAAATGGTTAATAAGATATTTAGCCAATATTTTTTTCAATATATCGCCTATACCAAGTTGTTTTCCACGCCCACTTTTTGGGGGCGTTTTTTCAACAAATAATCGTTAAATCGTTAACCCTGCAGATATATATGTATTTTTTGTTTAAGGTTAACGTTAACTGGTTACAATCAGTGACTATTTTAAATCGTTAACCCTGCTGATATATTCTGAAGCGGCCTACAGCGTTTATTATGGCTAGCGTTTCTAATTCGAAGCTGTAAAATTTTGCTTCAGAATCGGTAGTTCTCTTGGAGTATTAAAATACTGGGTGCATCTTTCCATCTCGTTTGCATCACAGTGCAGCTCTGTCTCATCTTTTGGATCATAGATTGCAAGTATGGGGGCTTCATTTAATTTCAAATTCAATACTTCAAAAGCGTCTAGCTGTTCCGGTCCGAACTTAAATTCCCTGTCCATTCTTGTTAGGTCATGCAACGGCTTGGCTATAGTTTAAAAATCTTTCACAAATCTTTGAAAGTACGAGCACAGTCCTAGGAAACTCTGAACTGAATGAATCTTTCTATCGTCTGCTTGTATGCCCTCTCCATACCCTCAATTCCAATTTATTTACTACTATTCTCTTAAAAATTTTCGAAAGAATTTTAAAGTGCTCTTCATAGTTTCTCGTTGCTATCATTATATCGTCCAAATATATGATAATCTCATCCTTTCTGACCATATCAGCGAATATTTTATTAACGTGTCTTTGAATCGTAGACGGCGCATTTTGAAGTCCGAATGGCATTCTCAGGAATTCGTACTGGCCCAACGGGGTTATAAACGACGTTAACTTTACTGAATCTTCATGTACATGCATGAAAAATCCATTCTTCAGATCTAGCTTCGTAAACATTTTTTTGTTCGCAAGTCTATCCAGTAAGTCATCAATTATGGGGATTGGGTAGCTATCTTTTGCTGTCACCTTTATCTCTATCACCCGTTATCTTTTTTACCAACACAATCGGTGAAACATATTCTGATTCGCTTTCCCTAACGTATCCTTTTTACAAATACTCATCTAGCAACTTATTTAGCTCATGTTTTGCAGAATACGACAAACGACGCGGTTGACAATGAAATTTTTTACATCATTCAGGGTCAATTTCATTTCCGTTTCCCCTACAAGGTCGGGGTTAGAATAGCCTTGAGGTAATGTATGGCTATCCTGTACCCTTTCAGGGGGAAAAATAGTATGCTTAGATCACCGCCGATAGCGCCAAGGACAACTTCAACAATATTGCCTATAGATCCCTCTGAAAAAAGAAAGAAGATATATCAATCTCCAACTGAATCGCATGTCTCTGGAAAAAGAACTTCTCCGGTTAATCAGGACTCAGTGAAAACACAATGCTTCATAAAAGAGAACAACGACCTAGCAAAAAGCGTAAGGCTGTAACCTCACCCGAAGTCCTACAGGAAAAATATAAGGCCGCTGTAACAAACAAGACAAAATCTCAAGCGAAACCTCGCCCTCCACCCGCAATAAATGTCGTCGGGATAGAGGACTACGAAAAACTTCGTAACCTTCTCAATACGCTGAAGACGTATAATCTCACGCCGAAACAACGTGTGGAAAATCAACGTAGAGGATTCTGATTCTTACCGAGCACTGTCTCTTAAATTAAACACGGATAATATCCAATGGTTTACTTATGAAAATAAGTACAAAAAACCGATGCGAGTCATCGTTAGCGGACTCCACCCGACCTGCATAAAGAAGATATTATAGAAGACGTGTAAACACAAGGCCTAAAAATTATTGACGCCGTGAATATTATCAAGAAGGAAAAGCAATGCACGGAAGGAGACAAGGATATCGTTATCAAACGCGGCCTTCCACTATTTATGCTCACCTTCGATAGGAGTGAGAATGTGGAGGATATTTTTAAAGTTAAGACAATCCTAAACATAAAGGTCAAAATCGAGCCACTGCGTAAGGGAAGGAGAACGGTACCTCAGTGCAAACGTTGCCAAGGTTTTAACCACACGAAGGCATACTGCCAGAAAGAACCACGGTGCGTTAAATGTGCAGGTTCTCTCCGAAGAGTGCGAAAAAACCAAGCAGGCGACATTCTCAAGAAACCGGTACACCCACACCCAAGCTTAAATTATCTTAAAACCGATAATCCGAAAACCGCTAGGGCAGTCAAAAGGACGAAACCGTTATAGGAAAATAAAGAATTAGTACAACAGAATGTCGCTGGACCAAGTACGAAGCAAAATCCGGAATTGGCGGATGCGAGATCATACGCGCAAGTCGCCATACATGGAGATCAGTCAAGATCATATACAACAGATCCGATCCGCCAATTATTAACTGTGATATTAGAAAAACTTGAGCAGCAGAGCAAGTTATATTTGACAAATTGAGCAAGCCCGAGTTCAAACCTCGCAAGACTAATAACAAAACATGAATATGATATAGTCTCTTAAAATACTGACATGGAACGCAAACGGCCTCCTAAACAAAATTAACGAACTAGAAATATTTCTACGGAAAAACAATATTGATATATGCTTGATATCGGAAACCCACTTAAAAATGCGATGTGGACCCATAATAAAAGGTTACAGAGATTATCACGCGCATCATAATTCTGAAAATGCCAGAGGCGGATCCTCTCTTTACATCAAAGATTGTATCAAGCACTAAACAGACATACAAATAGAACTCGATTCTATGCAAATAAGTTCAGTCTCCTTAAAAGTAAACCATTTAGACTATCTTATCAGATCTTGCTACTTCCCACCAGGATATAGACTGGCAGACGACGACCTCGACCAACTCTTTGACTCATCTGGGTCTAATTTTATTATCGGTGGGGACTTTAATGCCAAACACACTTTTTGGGGTTCGAGATGCAACTCAACGAAAGGCAGACTATTGTACAAAGCCAGTATGAAGCGTTTACTTTTATTTGACATATTGGCCAACTGACAAAAATAAAATCCTTGACGTCGTCGACTTCTTCATTGCAAAAGGGCTAAACAAAACTCTGGCGGAAGTCGAAGAAAGCTACGATCTATTCTCAGACCACTCAGCAGTCACCCTGAAAATGTGTGGAAGTGTAGCAGCAAATGTAGGACCGCACAGGTTAAGTAGTAACAAAACCAGCTGGGACGTTTTCCGAAAAGAGTGCAAAGAAAGTGTCGCTTTAAATGTGCCACTAAAGACACCGCTCGAAATAGAAGATGAAGTTGACAGTCTTGTGGAGGCCATTCAGAACGCAGCGTGGATAAACACTCCCTTCCGGAAGACAGCTACACGGAACAATAAAGTCAAGTACATGCATGAAATAGCAGACCTCATATGAGAAAAGAGGAGAGCGCGTAAGAGATGGCAACAATCCCGCGCACCCCCTGATAAAACTTATCTGAACTATCTTTGCAACAAACTTAAAAATGAACTACAGGATCTAAGATCTCGTAACTTCAACTTACCTAGAAGGCTTGACTGCTGAAAAGAGCTCAAACTACTCACTTTGGAAAGCCTTGAAGTCCATAAGGAAACCAAAAATGCACTCGCCACCAATAAGAAAAGATAGCGGCGAATAGGCAAAAGGAGACAAAGAGAAAGCGGATTTATTTGCCGAGAATCTAGAAGAAACATTCCGGCCGTTCGATGGACGACCTTTAAACGAAGAACCGAATGCTCATACGACATCCGACAACTATAAAGTAAAAGCCGTTTCTCTGTCCGAGCTTCGAATGACAATAAAAAAGTTAAAAAATAACAAAGCTCCAGGATACGATTTAATCACTGGCGAAGTTCTGAGGGAGCCGAACCGAAAAGAGCACTAGTTAAGCTGCTGTACATTATAAATGCTTCTCTGAGACTTTCATATGTTCCAAGACAATGGAAAGTAGCCGAGGTCATTATGGTTCCGAAGCAGGGGAAGAATACAAATGATAAGAAATCATATAGACCTATTTCGCTACTGCCGATAATATCTAAGGTTTAGGAGAAACTTCTGCTAAAACGATTACAACCAGTAATTGAAGAAATACGCTTGATACCAGATCATCAATTTGGCTTCCGGGTCAAACATTCCACAATCGATGAGGTGTATCGAATAACAAATGAAGTTGAAAAAGCTCTAGAATGCAAAAAGATTTGCTCTAGCGCTTTTCTCGACGTATCCCAAGCCTTCGACAAGGTATGGCATGAAGGCCTAATGTATAAGCTAAGGACAATCCTACCGGAAAAATAATACAAAATATTGAAATCGTACCTTGAAAACAGACTCTTTCTTGTTAGACATGCGACTGAATTCTCGGAATTCTAGGAAATCCACGCCGGTGTTCCGCAAGGAAGCGTTCTCGGCCCAATATTATTCCTGCTCTACACAAGAGATATACCACAGGATGAAGGGACCATCGTAGCAACATTCGCAGACGATACGGCTATCCTCGCAATGGATGAGTCAGAAGCCACACGTTAAGAAAAAGGGTGACGAGCTCGCAGTAAGACTTAGAAAAATGTATTGGCTACTCGAAAAATATCCGAAGACAAGCGTATACAAGAAACTGCTCCTGTATAAGCAGGTGCTGAAACCTTCTTGGACCTACGGTATACAACTTTGGGGTTGTACCAAACCAAGCAATATGGCTATAATACAAACATTCCAAAACAAAACGCTAAGAGCAACCGTGAATGCTCCATGGTATATAAGGAATAGTGATATTCACAGAGATCTAGGAATTGCTACCGTGAGTAACGGAGTAACAAATTTTGCTCGCAAACTTCGTACTCGCATTCATGGTCACTGCAATAATGAAATAATTCGTACCCTGGACGTTACATACCTTGAGCGCCGACTGCAAGGAACAAGACCGTTCGACCTAGCGCCGTAAGGAAAAACCGCATGTAATGACGGTATTAGTAGGTGCGTTCGCTGGAAAGCTACCTACCAAACGCGATTAACGCTACAGAAGCGTAAACTACTTGTTAAGGTAACTTATTCGTAGTCATCACTAAAAATAAAAAAATGAGAGGAAGAAATTTCTTACTACTATGAACGCGCGCGACCGGATCTCATAGTGCCTCTCTGAGGGGTGAGGTTTAGCCCGTAGGCAGACTAGATATATCTGAATCGGGCATAACCAATGGTACGGGCCATTGGTATCTTCTAAAGATTACTCACCTCCAGGCGCAACAAAAAAAAATTCCGTTTTCATCATTGAACCAATGAACCGGCTGGGCGAGCCGAGCCGAGCCGACTTTTCAAAATTTGTACAATCATTTTGTTTCTTTACTTCTTCATTTTCATAATTTCTTAAGCCAGACTCCAATTTAAATTTTCCGAGCCTAAAAAAATCCCTTCAAGTATTTCCTCGTAGCTCATGGCCTCATCACCTACTACTAGTAAATTAACTTCAATTCCAACTTCTTCATAATAAACAATACACTACAATTTTCCTTTAACATTTAACTTGCTTTTATTTAAACCAAAATATATTTTTTCATAGTCACATTTTTCAAATTCTATGTTTGTCGGTAGGCACGACATTCAAACGAAACTGACGGGCTTCCTGTGTCTATGAGGCAATCTAGGAGAAACTTACTATTCCTATCACTTTCAGCAAAATAAAAATACAAATATCTTACATAATTTTCTGCTTCATGTTCTTGCTCGTCTACTGGGTGAACCGCTGCTTTTCTGTTTGGACAATCCGTAGCTCGGTGTCCCAGAGCGCTACAAGCGTAGCATGCTCCAAAGTCTGTTCTCCGCTTTCTACACTGAGCCGCATAGTGTCCGATCGATTTGCAGTTATAGCACTTGACACCATCTCGCCTGCTTGCCTCAACGCCGGATGAAGTCGAAGGTCTATTTATAGCCGACGGCACACCAACATCAACACTCGTTTGCGATCCTTTTTGCGTCACTCTGCTGAATACTCGTAACAGAACTGCCTTCGTGGTAAAGTTCTGTACCAACGCATACATTCTCAAAATGTCATCAGTGAACCCCTCAATGACGTACTCTACCAATTCCTCTTCGTCTACTTCCAGTCCCGTCGCCAGTCTCACCTTATCATGGTAGTATTCCACGAACGTCTTCCTTATCCTCCATTTGTGTCCCTCGAACCTCTTCCTGATTAATATTTCATTCTCTTTCGTCTCGAACATTTCTTTAAACCCCTCACACAGACTGTTTACCGTGTCACGCATAAAATTGGGTTGCGCATGAAGCCACTCCTTGGCTTTTCCCCTCAACTTAGCAACGAACAGATTGTGTAGCATCTGTTCCTCCACCACGTACACGGCTTGTACGTTTCTTAATTGTGTTACCCACATATCTGCGCTTGCACTTCCATCAAACTCCGGCAGCATCTCTTTCCACACCTCAAATCTTTGCTCGCCTTCACACTCTCCGGTTGCTTCATTTTTTTCGCTGTTTCTTCTTGTTTTCTTTATTATTGTGTATCATTTGTGTTCTTTCGCTTGTCTCTGCCTTCGTTGTTTTCTCTTTAAACTCCATCATTTTCTTTAACAATACATTTTCTTTTGTCACAAACTCCTTCTCTCGTTTTAATAACTCAACTTCTCGCATGAGCCGATCATTGTCCTCCTTTTCATTTAGTGATGTTTTTTCTTGTCGATCGTTTTTTGGTTCGCTTTCTTTCTTTACGTCTTCGTTACTCTCATCACCTTCTTCCGTGTCTGTATTTTCTAGTGACTCGATGGCGTGTTGTTCGGTGTCCTCACCAACAACGTTTTTTTGTGGTTTTTCGCCCCGTTCGTCAGCTGGAATTTTGTTTAAACGAACGGTAAGCGTTGATTTGGTGCCGTTACTTGGCATACCAAGCAAAAAAAACACAGAGCAAAAATTGTACTCGCGACACAGAAAAAAAAATTTAAATGTTGTTTCTTGATTTGGTATCCCACTTCTGATAATTGTGGTAGGGCCTTTGTCAAAAACTATTTAACGTTTAGCGGAAATTAAAACACAAAACACGTGTGGTTTGCTTCAACCCTAATTACCAACTGTCTTTATTCATATATCTCGCTTAACACTATTATGACATGCAACACCATTCCAATTACAAGCTGTTGCATTATCGTGGTATTGGTAGGATATACATACATAGCTTAGGATTAAAGAGAATAAAGTGACTATACCTATATTGAATACGACTCCCGAAGGGGAATATACCTCTCAATAAATACAAGAAGTCATGAGAATCCAAAAAGGAAACTCATACTCATAAATGTAGAAAGCGATTGTAACCTCGAAGATCCCTCGACACCACAGGATACATCGAGTTATCGACGAGAAGCTTGAATGGTGTTCAGTACAATCACCGGATTAGGGGTGGTCTTGCAATTGTCGCTGAACTACCTAAAATAACTCTCCTATAATAAATAAACAAAATAAGAAATCTTTTTAACTTGTAAGAACGTGGAACGCCTTAACGATATTCACACCAATCAAAGAAGTCGGGAACTTACTATGTTCCCATATTGAGGCTTTACAAAAAAATCAACAATTGTATATCTCAACCATACTCAAACCAACAAAGACGATTAGGAAAACTTAATGGTGGAATATAGTTTCCTGAGTGAAGCCCCCCACTTAGTGTATTCCCCCACTCTTAATGTAACTAGGCATAGGCTCCTAATCAAATATGATCATCTACATGCTTATTGGTTCGTCACATTACTCCTCGTATTAACCGCTATCATCTTTGCAATATAATTTCTTAACATCGGAATATCGAAAATATTCAAAATTCACAAAAAAAAAAATAATAGACCAAATTAATTTCATTCTTCGAACTAAACTTAAATTTATTATATAATATACCAATCTGTTATTTTCTTAAAATTATTTTCTTAGCCTAATTAAGACCTAAGTGTACTTAACTTTACTTTAAAAAGTAATACCTAATTTTCAGATTTTTTATCACCACGAGATATCCTGTTGAGTGGCTTGCGTATCTATTTATTATTGTGGTGTATTTTCTAGCCTAGATTCGAAAAATGATCATTAGGCTCAATCTTAATTCAAAAGCAACCAAGTAATTCCTGAATTTATGCTACAGTTTACTAACATTTTTCAATGCACTTTCGTATTTAATGTTATCAAAATAATTTATGGTATTGCATACGTCTAGAAACTTGACTTCAATTTTATAGGATGTACAGTACTTAATGTATTAGTTTACGAATAATACAAAAAATCGAGAAATGTTCACAAGTTATCAGAATCATGAGAGAAGTAATTAATTTTAAAATAGACTCACAACGTTTCTTTTTGTTTATTTCAGTAGATCTTTTCTAAGTCTATGGTAGATTTTTGGTGTTGCTTTATCTATATTTTGGAAAGAAAGTTATTTAAATATCACTAATTTACGGGACTAAATTTAGTCTTTATTTTTGGCCTTATATTTCCTTATGTATTTTTACATATGCGTATAAATATATCTGTGGCAATAAAACAGACGAGCTCATGTCAAAAAATGTTTTTGAAATAATCGCATTTTTGTCTAAAATTGTTATTTATGATAATTTTTTAAAAATTGCTAGCCCCAATTTTAATAAAAGGGGTGTACTTAATATTTCGTATAGATTATGAAAAATTTATGAGAGGAAATTACAAAAAAATTAGTTTATAAACATAAGTCCTTTTGTAAGAATCAATTTGGATATAATGAATGTCTTAAGTAACATAAGCTTTGCTGTCAAATACACAATACTAAATAATATTGCCCCAAGTTGACTTAAGATTATATGACGAATTAAAAATGTGAAAATAATAGACATATTGGAGTTCTTTTGGTTTCTATAAAAATTTTCGAAGAAAACAGCATTTAAGTGAAAATCGCCTACAAAAAGTAGGCGTGGCAGAAGACTTCATACGACAAACTTATAAAGGGGGTACTGCCTACATATCTTGTGAAGTTTGTAATACACTTTCTTTCTAACTTTAGTTTTAAAACGGTTTTTTCTAAATTGTGGGCATGGCAGTGCGTGTATTCAAAAAATGTTTACACTTAACCATTTCCTTCCTTGCTTAATTGCGGACGGACGGACATTTCTAAATATTCTTAGGATTTGGTCCAGATCATAAATATATATATTTTATGGGCCTACGACGAATATTCAGGGGTGTTTACAAACTATGTGTCAAAATAAATATACCCTTTGGATAGGGTATAAAAAGCCATACAAGTGTACATAGTAAGTGACTTGTTTTATAATGGATCATCTGGATCGCCTTCCTACAAATCTGGATGAAAGTCTTCCAATAGATCTTCTCTTTTCTTTTCATTTATTTGAAGAGGTGCGGAGTAACATTCCTACAAGTTGCTTTTTCTAATGGATTTAAATTCCCGGCCAGGTATGTTTAGAGTCGTGAATTCTCCATCTTTGCTCAGAGATGTTCTGAAATATATAGTACCAAACTCCTTCGTAAGCCTCATCCATTTCACATTTTGCCAAACAAACTTCTCGCCATTTTCACTGACCTTATATATATTATATTATATTATTATATACATTTCTCCTTGGATAATGCAGAAATAGCAGGTTGATTACAAATTTCTTTTTTAAACCCACTATTCGGACAGACTGATATCAATCACGGGGGTGCTCTATTTGTACTGTTGTCCGATTCTTCTGTTTATACCCTATCCTAAGGGTATATTCATTTTGACACATAGTTTCTAACAACCCTTAATATCGTCGTAGACCCATAAAAGTATATATATTTGTGATCAGGACCAAATCCAAAGACTACTTAACAATGTCCGTCGGTCCGTATCAACTTATGAGGCCTTTAAATTTATGCTAGGAAGCTAAAATTTAGAGCATATACTCCCCAGGGTCTCGAAATGGTAACGTGTTAAAAGTTTTTAAATCCGCCAACTGCCTCGCCCACAATTAAGAAAAAACCGTTTTAAGGCTAAAGTTAGAGAGATAGAGTGTTAGACCCTTCACAAGATATGTAGGCACTGCCATTCGTTATAAGTCTGTCATACAACATATTTTTCCACGCCTACTTTTTGTGGGCTTTTTTCACTAAAATGCTGTTTTCAGCGAACATTTTCATAGAAACTGAAAAATAAAATGTTTAACAAGATATTTAGCAACTATTTTTTCCAATATATCGCCCATATAAAGTTTATAGCCACGCCCACTTTTTGGGGGCGTTTTTAAAAAAAAAATTATTTTTTTATAAATTTCATAGAATGAAATTGAATAATATTTATCACCATCTAAATGCTTTTTTCTTTGGGGGATATAGAGATGTGGATAG
Organism: Ferdinandea cuprea; assembly: GCA_963576555.1. NCBI lineage: Eukaryota > Metazoa > Arthropoda > Insecta > Diptera > Syrphidae > Ferdinandea > Ferdinandea cuprea. The sequence goes on from OY754962.1 coordinate 7,390,121, forward strand.
AGTATCGTACTGTTCGCCCCAAGCGGGCTGTAGACTTTCCTTATGTTTTTTAGTACAGATACAATATATCACATTTCCTTGTATGGGTAAAATCCTGATAAATACGTTTGGAGATGCTATCATCATGGAAAACAGACTCTCGATTGATATCTGAAGTGTTGGTGGATTTTATATCAATCGATTCTCTTTCCCAAATAATCTACATTGTATTCCTGATGGAAGGGGAATTTGTTGTTACACTTTTAAAAAACGTCTCCTGGTCGTTCCAATCAGTATGCAGGGGAATGTGATGTTTAATTTTTAATTCAATTCTGTTTTCAGCCTGTGCGAGGGTTGCCAACGAGTATTTGCAGCGTAGTAATTTGTATACCTATATTAATTTTGACACATAGTTTGCAACATCCCTTAATATCCCTCGTACAATAAGTAAGTATATATATTTATGATCAGAACCAAAATTTTAAACTATTTACTTCTTAGCAATGTCAGTCAGTCCGTCCGTATAAACTTTTGAGGCCTTTAAATTTATGCTAGGAAGTTGAAATTTGGAACATATACTTCTAACGGTTCCGAAATGGTAAAGTGTTAAAACATCAAAATACGCCCACTGCCACGCCCACAATTTAGAAAAAAACATTTTAAAGCTAAAGTTAAGAAGATAAAGTTTTAGAACCTTCACAAGATATGTAAGAACTGCCCACCTTTATGAGTTTGTCACTTAAAGTTTTTTTGCCGCGCCCACTTTTTGGGGGCGTTTTTTCAAAAAATATTTTTTATTCTATAAATTTCATAGAATGAAATAAAATGCGATCTATCATCTTCTTAATGCTCTTTTTCTTTGGGGTACATAGGTATAAGGATAGGACATCATACTGATCGCCCCAAGCGGACAGTAGCCTTTCCTTATGTTTCTATTAAAGCATGATCAACGTCACACTCCTTATGGGTGTGACTTGGGACTAGAAATTTGTGATCAATAATCTCCACATTGTTTTAGTTTTCCAATTGTAAAAATATTCCGAGGATGGTAGCAACAAATGTGTTTTATTTTGCCCTGGGCAACAATCACTAAACAGAATGACATGTTTCGCGTCAGTTTCTAAGTTTTGAAGATGTTTAAAATGCCATGAGGCTATCCCATTGCCTACCCGATTACCAATAGCTTCATGCAAAATATAACATATTGGTTGACCGGTCTTGCAGTCATGAGCTGTAAGGTTAGAAGTCCAAAGTGGTCGTTTGTAAAAGGAAACTGACGAACGTAGAAATGGAGACACTGTTGCAAATCGAAGGTTAGAACCTTTATTAACGGGTCAACCTCGGCCTCTTCATTTTTTAATTATCACATTTGTGGCAAGTGTCTAGCTTTGGCTTTTTAAGTTTTAAATTGAGAGTATTGAAAATTTTAGAAAATTTGGGGAAAGAAATGGTTGAAATAAACTTTTCGCAAAATAGTCGATATAATTCGGCAATTGAAAAGTATCTTTTCGATGTATCCCGCCGTGTATAATGCGTTTCATACGATGGGAAGCTGTTTATAAATTTTTTAATATCTCTCTCCTTTTCAGAAGAAATTTGTCCAGAGTGCCAGAGTGCTTACCTTGCATATCACCATTCGTGAAAGGGCCTGTGTTTTCCAACTATTTCTTTACAATTGTTTTTATATTGCTCGGATTTAAGAGTAAGCCTCAAGAATTTTTGGCATTCTGGTATCTTTTCGCCATTTATGTCCACCGAGTATGCCTTTGCGTGCTTCGTATTTCTTGGATTAGTAAGACTCTTTATTTTTCTTTCAGCTTTGGTATCTTCTATCGCAATCAGTTAAGAAGCAAACGCCTGCTGATGTTCATAAAGAACGATGTTTCCAATATTGTTCAAAAATTAACTTCTGTTTGTCAAATGGTAGTTTTTCCTTACATTTGTTTCTGCAGTTATGTGCGTATAGTTCGTTCTTTCACAACTTTTCCAACTGCTGATACATAGCTTTTTCCATAATTTAGTTTTTCCATTCCCATCTTTTTTGTCTGATGTGCGTGAGGCTCGCCAGGTTCATGTTCTGCAGATGCAGGTTCACAACTTCCAACATAAGTCTATACAACATGTAAGTAAAAAAAACACTTAATCACCTTCCTTAACCACTCAAGTCAATGTTTCGAACTGATGTGGACCCAATCTTATATATACATATGTTACGGTTATTTAAAAATTGGTTTTGGAAAGAAAATCTTATGTAGACATAAGTGGTTATGATAAACTTAAAATTTTCGATTTATTTTTACGTAGTTTTGACAGAAGAACTTATGTGAAGCTAAGTGCCCGTAAAATTCAAACAACATTTTAATAGAACATCTTAAGTCAGTAAGATATATTGAAATAGAACCAACAAATTTGAAACTTCGCAAGACTTATTTCGACATAAGAGTTTTTGTTTAATTTTAAAATGTTAGTTATTATACTTCAGAAATTTGCTTGTCATAAGCCATATACCATGGTTTTTAGGCTACTCTGTCAAAAGCATAGTATGCTGTTTAGACATAAGCGGTTAGGAATATTTTTCATATTTCTGTAACGGAAAATGCTTTTTAAATGGGGGTAAGATAGAAAAGTAAATCTCAAAAAGTTAAAAACTACCAATCTGAAAACTGAAAAATCGCTTTTGTCGACATAAGCAGCTCTATGTTATTGCCACAGATATTTGTATATGCATAGGTTTTTTTTGATTCTATATATTGCTACTATCCGACGGAGCGCTCAGACTCAACTACAGGTCCATTGTACTACCATTTAGACACCTTACATTAATGTACTTAGTTTTCCCGTCTTTCGAAGAAACACGAGAAGGAGCTTCAGTGATGAAGAGCTTAGATGTTCGGCACTCACCACGTCAGCCCCGTAACCTGATGCGAGCATAGGCCGGACAACTGCAGAGAAAGTGTTCTGCTGTGTCATCCTCCCCACCGCAAGCACGACAGGTAGTGGTGTCAAGGGTCAAACGATAATTCTCGATAATTTTTTAAAATTCCAGGGCGCATGGTACCAAAATTCACCTCTCTTTAAGCGTTAAATGGTTTTTAGGGTACACCAGTAGGAGTTAGGTCGATTGAGACTGGGAATTCTGCGTTAGAGTGAGAGGGAAGATTTGAGTATTGAATGGGGGTTGATTGTTGTTGTAGTTGCATTCGGTTTGGTTTGTGTCGTCATATTTGTATTTTTGTTTTTGCATGATAAGTTAAATGTATGGTTGCTATGGATTATACATTTTTTATCCATCGTCCATCCCATGGCACCCAAGCTGCAGCGTCAGCCAAATGACCAGACCCCTAGCGAGTCCAGTATCTGGCCCATGCCCTTGAAATCCAACGGCACAGCACAAGCGTCGTTCCCACACCAGTCCATCGTCCGTCCCAAGCAGCCAACCTGCAGCGTCAGCCAAATGACCCCCAGCAAGTCCAGTAAGGGTATGTTTGAGCGTATTGCTGCAGATCTGGATTCTTCAGATATGGTGGCGTTTACAGGTACGAATTTCGAACATCGTGGTCCTGGTTGGATGGGTTTTAAGAAGGCGTCCGAATTAAATTGGAGTGATGTCTGGGAATTAATCACGAAAATATTCCGGAGCAATTCCGAAGGCATAAGTACGGATACTTTTCCGATAAATGTCACATCGGTAAGGCTTCCTACCGGACAGGGAAATGAACGAAGGCAAAAATATTATTCTTTTGATGAAGAATCTGCAAAAAGGAGAGGAATAATTGTTATATCAAACAAGGACAACCTATGCTTACCTCGTGCATTGCAATGCAACAAGCACCTAGATGTCCGACGAACCTTCCCGAAATTCTATGCAAAGGACAGGATTGTTTTGACAAACACAAGGCTTCAGGATCAACCGGAAACCGAGCGATTTGTGAAACTGTTAAAAGATGTGCTGATTGCCTTAAAACATATGGAGCCAATAGAGAACATACTTGTGGGGAGTTCTATTGCAATAAATGCGATCAACACGTCTCTCAAGAACACTTGTGTTACATTCAGCCAGACACTAGAAACCCAAAATTAAAACATGTTCTCTACGTATTCTATGATTTGGAGTGTCGTCAAGAGAAGGTTATTGGTGAAAAGGTGATAAGCAATTATTCCGATTCAATAAAACTTCACGAGCCAAATTTGTGTGTTTTCAATTTGAGTGAAAATGTTCTACAATTTTGCCAAAAATGTAAATTCAGACTTAATGGGAAAAAAGGTCCGAATGTTATAGGCGGAGTTCCTACAACACCTTCTTAATGTTCGCAAATCTTTTAAAAAAGTTATTGTTATAGCGCATAACGGTCAGGCGTACGATCATCAATTCATTCTACACTACATCCTACAAAATACCAGATTTCAACCATCATTGATTATGAGAGGAACTAAAATAATACTAATGGAATTGAAAAATGTGAAATTCATCGATTCACTGAATTATTTTCCCATGGCTTTAGCAGTTCTTCCGCGTGCTTTCGATCTAAAACAATCGATCTAAAACAATTTTACACTTAACCATTTCGGAGCCCTATAGAATTTAATATGCAACGTGACCTTCTTGAATATTGCATCAGCGATGTCCAGATCCTATCTGAAGCGTGTATTAAATTCAGAAATTTGTTCCTTGATCAGTGCAATGTGGAGCCGTTTCTAGAGTCTGTAACTATAGCATCGGCATGTAACCTGGTATATCGCCGTAATTTTCTAACAACCAAACACTATTGGCTTAATACCTAGAAATGGATACAGACAAGCTGATAATCAATCACGCCAGGCAATTGAGTGGCTCATTTGGGAAGAAAAGAGGCGAAATTGTGTCATTCAGTATGCAGCCAAGCAACCAAGCAAGCAGTAGCTGGCGTAAGTTTTGACGGTTTTTGTAAGGAAACCAAACAGGTGTTTGAGTTTCATGGCTGCTATTATCATGGGCACACTTGTTTAAAAAATAATCGTGATAAGTCCTTAAGCAATGACCAGTACAACACTTAAAATTCACGCTATAAAAAAATCAATTCCAAATTGACTCGGCTAAGGCAGTTCGGTTACGAGGTAATTGAAAAATGGGCTTGTGAATTTGAAAAAAAGGTGAGTGACCACACCACCACCAACAATTGTTCTCAAGTGGATTTACGGAGTATCAATGGAGTTATAAAATGTAAAATAATTCCTCCAGAGCAATTGCTGCACCCGGTATTACCTGTAAAGCAAAATAATATATAACTAATGTTTACATTGTGTATGACATGCAGTGAACAATTATCTCAAGAAGAGCAATGCGCCCACGATGATGATGAAAGAGCTCTACACGGAACGTGGATTATTAATGAAGTTTTGAAAGCAATAGAGAAATGGTATAAGGTAGTAGATATTTTTGAAATATGGGTATATTCGATGATGCAATATGATAAAATTGCGAAATCAGATGGCCTCTTCACTCAAATGATGAATAAATTCATTAAAATAAAACAGGAAGCATCAGGATGGCCGAATAAATGTGCAACAGAGGAAGAGAAAAACAAATATGTAGCTGATTTTCTAAACAATGAAGATGTCAAACTAGATTTTGAAGAAATTTGCAACAACCCTGGAAAAAGATCTTTTGCTAAACTGATACTGAATTCGTTTTGGGGTAAATTCGGACAAAGAGAAAACCAGCAGAAAACATCAATAGTTACTAGTCCGCCTGAGTTTTATCAGATGCTTACGAATCCAACCGTACTAGTCTGTCATATTCTCCCTATAAATGAGGAAAATATATTTAGTAAGTTGGTTGTATAAAGAAGAAGCAGCAGATACATTATCAACTGTAAATATGTGTATTGAAGCTTATAGAACCACGAAAGCTCGTCTAAAATTGTACAGTTAGAAGATAGAGTACCATATTATGATACCGATTCCGTAATCTACATAAGTCGCGAAGGAGAACCTGACCCACCGACCGGTGAATTCATAGGCGATATGACTGACGAATTAGAGAGCTATGGTCAAGGAAGTTATATTACTAAATTTGTAAGTGGCGGACCCAAAAATTATGCTTACAAAGTCTACAGTACAAGAGATGACGTCGAACAAATTGTGTGTAAAGAAAAGGAATAGATCTAAATTATTCAGCATCGAAGAAGGTCAATTTTGAGACGATTAAGGAAGCTGTACTTAATGCTACGAACACAGATGATATAAAGATTATTTCGAATAATATCCGTCGGACGCAAGAACATCAAATAATTACTGTTGCGGAAACAAAAACCTATAAACCCAGAGCAGAAAAACGTAGATTTCTTGGTGATCACAGTTCCCTGCCATATGGCTATAAAAGACTCAAATAAAAAACACCAATTTCATATTTCATTAAAAGAATCAAAAATGTTTTTTATTTTATTTTCACTTAGTTTCCACTTATAAATTTGTTTAACAGGTAAACATTTTGAAGGGCGCAGCATTTACCGTGGAATGAACATTTTGTCTCATTGGGATAGAGACGCTTTAGTTCTTTAAAGTTCGGACAGCCAATATCTTCAATGTCCATCACTTCAACATTTTCATCTTATAGTATTTCCTTCATCCATTGAGCTTTTTCAGTCCCTTTGACGTACAAAAGAGTATTCCTGATTTTCTCCTGAAGATATTTTCTCACTATTCGGAATTCTGTCAATCCTCCATCCCAAACTAAGTCGTGATGGTTTTCATACAACCACTTGGGTTGTCTTCTTAATGAGGGTGTTAACTGGTCAGAGCTGAATGGCGGCTTTACGATGAAATGATAATGATGACCACTGTGCAGTACTGCTATTTCCTTTGCAACCAATAAACTGGTTGTTTGGTACTTTGAATCCCTGCAGGTCTATAACAAAATACATTTTTACGAGTGCGTACGAGTGTATTTACGGTAAAAAAAATAGAAAAAAAGGACGTGTGTTTGCGATAAAAGCCAGCATTAAACTAAAGACTTATATTTCTCTTAAAACTGTCTGACTCAATGGATTGTTGTTTATAATGCGATCGTGTAACATTAAACAGTAGGCAGATGTATTAGCAGGTATTATTTTTGTTGTTGCTGTTTTGAATTCAATACGAATATCAATTGGACCGTTTTTGATTATTTCGCTCTTGTGCCGGCAATCAATTACGAAAATTGTTGCTTGAGATTTAAAAGCATCTCTTGATAAGAGTGGCTTAGCAAAAAGGCGATTATAGTAGGTTTTTTGAAATCTATATAATAAACTATAGTTATTTTTATCAAATGCCAAATTTAGATCTCCACATGGATAAGCATTGGAATTTAGATAAGCCATTATATTTAAAATATCACAATGATCAAAATTAGTTACATTTCCTTTCAGTAAATTACGTTTGTTGGTTTGCAGAGCAAGTATAATGTAGCGTGGCTTCTCCATTTGATTGATTGACTGACGCTGGGTAATGCAGGATATTCGTATAGATCCCAGTTGCCGAAAGCCAGCTTCATAGTTTGTCCATTATTAATAAGTTTGTATAGTTTTAATTTGTAAGTATCAGAGAGTGTTATATGTGGAATTTTCCATTGTACTTTAAGCAAGTTTATCTTTGCTTTCTCATCCTCGTCAGCAATCAATGAATTCTCATCTGTGCGTGCGCGTGTTAGAATCAAATCATGACGGCCATTTCGTATAATTTTCATATAGTCTTCAGCAAATCCCAGTAATTTATTTAGTGGCATGCAAAAATTAAAATAGAATCCATTAACATTGATTGAAGAATTAGGTGATTGAAGACCGAAATGCATCGGTCGACTCTCAAGAACACCACACCTTGCAGCCGACATGCCCATCACAGCAAACCTACTTACAACTTAAAACTACTTAAAACTAAGAGGAGTTACCTTAAGGTAACGCACCGACCTGGAAAGGTATGGAAAGGTATGTCTACCTCTTCCCTTATTCCCTCCGCAAGCCACCAATATTCGGTGAATTGCGTGTCGGTATCAATTTACTCCCTCCCCCCTATCTCGGTACTAAAACGAAGGAGCTCGCGAGCATTAGCGACGTCCCCGTCGTAGGTGAGCCGCTTATCAGTCGCTCTGCGGTAGCGGTGGTATAGTACCCGGATACCATCCCTCGTCTGTACCAGCCCTTTTTTATCAATATGGAGAAAAGCTTCTGGCGGAACAAAGCCAGATCGGAGCGTTCTCTCCATGTGCGCTTCGCTGGGGTAGTAAGCCCCGAAGATCAGGCTATTATCGTTGGCCATCGTGCGCAACGTGCCTTCGAGTCACCTTAATGAGGAAATTGTCAATCCTATTCAAGTGAGCCCCATCATATAATGCCGTGTTGGGATAATATTTTATGTACTCAGATTCAGGCGTTCGAAACAACCCGAGACATGTCCTAAGACATTGTCTCTCGAAAACCCGAATCCTTTCCATATACGAAGGCGCTATATTGAACCACAATGGACAGCCATGAGTGATGATGGGCCTTATCAGGGCCACGTAGCATATGACCTTAACCCTAGAAACAAGTTGACTGCTATGAAACATTCTCCTTGTTAGAGCAAAGGCCTTCTTGGCTCCAGCAAGACAAGCATCTATATGTTTATTAAAATACCGATACTGATCGAGCCAGATTCCAAGATTCCTGACCACGTTTTTCACCGCCAATGCCTGCCCATTCTGTCCAATAATGGCCAATTTTTTCCAGTTTTTTCTGGTATCCCTAGTGGCATCAGCCAAAGGGGTAATGAACAGGATTGTTTGCGTCATCTGGAAGTTGATTTTCAACTTCCAGTCGTCGCAATATCCCTTAATTTGCTCGAAGTCACCCTGCAGAAGGACGTTGATGACCTCGATCTTAGGACCTGATCTGTATGCGACCAAATCTTTGGCATACGCTATAGCATGACTGAGTGAACGTACCAGATCACTCGTGTAAACATTAAACAGGATCGGAGAATTCACCGCACTCTGTTGCAAACCGTTATATAGCAAGGGTTTGTGCATTCCCAGCCTGATCAACTTGTAGAAAAGCCCCTCTAACCATACGGTGTCAAAAGCCTTTTCAAAGTCGACCCGACAAGCACCCGTGCATTGGTTCTTGCATTTATTCCATTGAATGTCGGAAACCAGTTTTGACGTGGCATGAATAGTGCCATGCCTCGCCCTGAAACCGAATTGGTTATCCGGGATTATTTTATTGTCCTCGACCCATTTCAGCAGAGCTCTATTAATAAGTTGATTGGACACACTTCCACTGATCTACGCTGCTTGTGTTAGAAGTAGTAAAAATTATTTATATTTACTTACTACCAAAACTTTAAAGCGATTTTTCTCGAAAAGGGGCGAGAAGTGCGTCTTACCCTTTTACCCTGTTAGTGAGGGGATGCTGCCCTACAACATAAATAAAAATTATTGGAATCCGTGATTCCCAAGTTTGATACTCCCCTTGTTAGATTTTTAATCTGTAACCTAGTGATAATAGAAATTGCCAATTCTGTACAGCTAGTACTGATGTTTTCCTATCAGAAGCTGATAGTAAATATATTGAGAGGTTTAGTAATATCACCCACTTTTTTATAATTTGAGGGGTACGATGGGTTATCATATAGTATCAAGCTTATAAGATTTCCATCCTGATCTAAGAGATTCAATGTTATAAAACTTATCCTCTTAGCGTTCACTAGCAGATAGATGACATTGTGAGGAACTTCAACTATTTTATATCCTGGGCTTACATTAATAGAAAATTCATGCAGTATATGAGTATTTCGATTGTTTATACATGTTTTATCAATTAAATTACATTCAATTCGCACAATATTCACTCTATTGATGTCAACATATAGGTCAGATTCATGCATAATATTGGGAACAAGTTTCTTCTTACTGAATCCCAAGAGTGTACCAATACTATGATGATGAGAAAAATCAATTTCCATATTGCTGTAAACCTCACATTTCAAAGTATTATTATTGGCTCTTAATTTAATTATAATTTTTTCAGCTCTATCCTCGTTGTGTAGCTTCAGAACCTCCTGAATTGCATTATTAATATCCTCAATTTTGTAAGAACCTACCGGAAAAGTGATTTCATTGTTATCACCAAAATGAAACGAGTTATTAAATACATCCACATTAGCTATAGAATTGTAGGTCTGGAAGTCAACTAAACCACAAACGTAATCAGTATCTAGGATTATTGGAGGAAAGTAATCGGCGGTGAGCGTAGATTTGTTTCCACTCAATGTAAGTGTTAACGACATTTCTATTGGAATAGAAATGAAACATTTTTTGATTTTGTAGTATTTATTATTTTTTTTTTTTATAATGTACGCGCACTAAAGGGATTTTGGATACCCTTATAATGAAGTAACACAGTGCGGTCATTAGGGAAGTGAAGGATTAGAAAAAAGGAGATACCGATGCACGTTGGTTTTAAATGTCTGTAAACTATAATGCGTAGGAAAAACAGAGCGCAGTAGAGCATTCCACATTCGTATTGTACGGCTAAGAAACGAATCCTCGTATTTCACTGTACGTCCGAATACAGGCCTGAGGGTAAACTGATGTGCATTCCTAGCATGGCGAGTATTGCGGTTGAATTGAGAAAATGAGAAGGAGTGTCGGAGACAAAACAGAGCCTTGATGGACACCAGCATTTATTTGGTGAGTTGCAGACTTGAAACCGTCCAAAAGAACTTGTATTGAGCGGTCCGAAACGTAATTTCTAATCCAATAAATGAAGGCAACATCGATCCCAAATGCACGCATTTTCGACAAGAGGGCTTGATGCCAAACTCTGTCAAATGCCTTTGAAATATCAAGCGCAACGACCTTACTTTCACCACCACGGTGAATAGATTGGTTCCACTTTTCGGTTAGATATGTCATCAAATCACCAGTGGATCTATTGCTGCGAAAACCGTACTGCCCGTCATTAAGAAGTTTTCGGGATTCAAGATATTTCATAAGCTGACGATTTATCAGCGTTTCCATGACCTTGGAAAGAAGGGACGATAGCGCAATTGGTCGGTAGGAGGAGACAGAGGAAGATCCGCCTTTTTTGGAACGGGCTGTACAAATGCTGTTTTCCATCTTCTCGGAAAGAGCCCTGAAGAATGGGACAGATAGAAAAGCTTACGCATTGGTTTTGCCAGCGTGGAAGAACACCTCTTCAGAACGATAGGGGAAATACCATCTTGACCAGCGGATTTATGTATGTTGAGATCTCGAAGAACTCTTGCCACTGTACGAGTGCGAAAATGTATTCGTCCCATAGAAGATTCTACGCGCTCGAGTACAGGGGGAGACAAAGTACAATCTGGCAGCGTTGAGCTAGCTGCAAAATGAGCAGCGAGCAGATTGGCTTTATCCGAAGTGCTGACAGCTGGGGTGTCATTGCAAATGAGTGTCGGGATATATGACGAGGCCGAATTTTTAATATTCTTAACAAACGACCAAAAGTTTTTACTACCGGTGGGACTTTGTAGTATTTTCTGCCTCAACTTTTGGTCGTAGGAGAATTTGACACGTTTGACGTATGAACTTTTTCCGGTTTTCCGGTGGGTTGGCCTTAAATGACCGAAAACTTACCTCTTTTGCCCTGATAGCTTCTTTACGGCTCAAGTCACACCACGCATTTCCCTCAGGTCTGATACACTTTATCCTGTTAGGGATGTAAAATGTATTAAAAACTAAGGGTGATCAAGTGTATGTAAAGTGGCTTGTACTCTCAAACGATCATAGTTCATGGATAAATAAAAGTCAGCTGTTATAATAGAACAGTACCGAGCCTCTGATACAAAATCACTAACAACAACAAGGAAAAGCAACAAAATAAAAATAAAAAAATATTTAGTAATAAATAAAACAGCATTTAAAAAAAAGTTCAATTGTTTTTTATTTATTCATATATTTAGACCTCAAAAGACCACCCTCACATACAATGTACCGTTGGATTTCAAGGCATGGTCCCAGATACTGGACTCGCTGGGGGGTCTGGTCATTTGGCTGACGCTGCAGCTTGGCTGCTTGGGACGGACGATGTACTGGTGTGGGAACGACGATTGTGCTATGCCGTTGGATTTCAAGGGCATGGGCCAGATACTGGACTCGCTAGGGCTCTGGTCATTTGGGTGACGCTGCAGCTTGGGTTCCACGGGATGGACGATGGATAAAAAATGTATAATCCATAGCAAGCATACATTTAAATTAGCATGCAAAAACAAAAAAGAAAACAAATATGACGACACAAACCAAACCGAATGCAACAACAACAACAATCAACCCCCATTCAAAACGCACATCTTCCCTCTCACTCTAACGCAGAATTCCCAGTCTCAATCGACCTTACACCTACTTACACACCATGATATATAAATCAAGGGGGGGGGGGAAGATTCATCAAAGATATAGAGCAGAGCCCGGGGTGCTGGGGAAAGCCCCTGTGCAGCCGAGGTATACCGTTCTTTGGAGTTTGGCAAAAGAAGCAGTAACACGTTTCCGCGAAAGCCTGTTCCACGATGATGCCGATGCGTATGAGAGTAGCGGTCTAATCATGGCCGTATAGATCCAAAAGACCCGTTTCGGAAACAATCCCGATGTCTTACCAAAAACGCTTCTATACTGCCAGAAAGTCGACAGAGCTTTATCGGTTTTGATTCGACAGGTTTGGACCATAGATTTTGTTTTATTCAGGATTATACCCAGATATTTGACTTCATCGAATATAGGGATAGTGACAGCTTTAAGCACGAGATGGGACAGACCAGTGACGATTCTCCTTCTCGTAAAGAGAACAACCGTGGTTTTAAGAGGATTCACTAAAAGCCCATTACTAGTGCACCAGACATCGATCAAATCCAGGGATCGATCTATGCGCTTGAGAGCAGACAGCCCCTAGATTTGAACCGACAGGAAGAGCGGCGACATCATCCGCATAAGCTTGAGTGTAGTTTCCAGGAAAATTAAAAGGCGTAAGCTGTCAAAAGTCGCATTATCAAAAGCACCCTTAATATCGACGAAAATTCCCAACGCGTACTCCTTCCGGTCAATCTTACCAACGAGGTTTTAAAGCGCAGTTTCAGATTTTCTGCGCTGATAGGCATGTTCTATCCCAGAGAGAGGATGTGATCGAAGGGCAACTTTGCGCACATGCAGCTTAAACTGTCCTTCCAAACTTTTCAACAAGCAAGAAGACAGACTTATGTTTCTAAAGCTTTTGGCTGGAGTGTAGTCAGACTTAGCAATTTTTGGTACGAATACCACTTTAACCATACGCCAGGGGGAAGATATATAGACCCAGGCCAAGCTCGCGGTGAAAATTGTTTTTCAACGTTGGCAAAACCTGACTTAAACCTTGTTTCAGCAAAACTGGATATATTCCATCCGGACCAGGTTGACTTGAAACTTTCAAAAGATGAAATAGCATATTTGAACGCGTACTCCTTCCGGTCAAGGGCACAATCAATCTTACCAACAAGGTTTTAAAGCGCAATTTCAGATTTTCTGCGCTGATAGGCATGTTCTATCCCAGGGAGAGGATGTGATCGAAGAGCAACTTTGCGCACATGCAGCTTAAACTGTCCTTCCAAACTTTTCAACAAGCAGGAAGACATACTTATGTTTCTAAATCTTTTGGCTGGAGTGTAGTCAGACTTAGCAATTTTTGGTACGAATACCACTTTAACCATACGCCAGGGGGAGGATATATAGGCCAAGGCCAAGCTCGCGGTGAAAATTGTTTTTCAACGTTGGCAAAACCTGACTTAAACCTTGTTTCAGCAAAACTGGATATATTCCATCCGGACCAGGTTGACTTGAAACTCTCAAAAGATGAAATAGCATATTTGATAGGAACATCATCAGTCTCCATACCCGATGCAATATACCGGCTGTGACGCGTTCTATTAGTCGGTTAAAACGTAGCCACCGTCGTTTGAAGGGCTGAAGAACACGTAGTAACCTGATTTCCCGGGAATTGAGCCTCAAGGAGAAGATTGAATGTCTCCGCCTTTGGCTCAGTGTTCTTGCCATCAGGTTTAAGGATTGCATCCAGTTTACTTGGTCTGTTCCCTTGGAGGACCTTAACAAGCCTACTAGTTGCACTTAGAGTTTCGGCCTTTTCACAAGACTTTCTGTAGGATTCATTTTTCGACTTGCGAATAAGTCCCTTAAAAACTTTTTGTTTCGATCGAGAAAGATTTCAGTCCTCAGTCCAAGGCCACAGATTCGATTTTTCCACACCCATGGTTCCTGGACGGATATTATGCTACTTAAAAGGGCGGTAGCAGCCTTGCAGTACTGTAGGTTAGTTTGAGTAAACAAGATAAATGAATACTCTGGGTAACGTCCACTATTAGCACTGTTTGATATTGAAATGGAAATGAATCCTGCCAAGATGCAGATAGGGACGCATGTTATACCTAGATTTGATGATCTCGGCAGCAGTCATGTCTATACTCACAACTAGAGAACTACCACCTTCATTGTGGCAGTTTTTGCTCTTCGTGTGTGAACAGACAACCCAGGCTTTTGTGTCTAGACCAGGATTCTGGGTTTGCAAGCGCTTTAACAAATCCCCCGATTTCCCTAGTATCCCAGGGATTCAGCAGACAGTCCGCTTAAGCTTGGGTTGTTTTATAGACCTTAAAAGATGAAGTCCTCGGCACCATACCACCATGCTAATCCATTCAGAGGTTTCCTGCGTTGGTATTGGTCACAGCAGCAGCATCATCCAGTACCAGTCCACAGGCAGCACCAACAATAGGTGCACTTCCTCTACTTATACTCAAGGTTGAGTCCACTACAACCGACTTCCGTCCATCAATGCTACTACCTTTGCCGGTAGAAGCACCGACTTCATTTCGAGACAGGACGAGGGCAGTCATAGGATCTTGAGAAGGGTTGTATCTCTTAACGAGCTTTGGTCACTTCTTCTTGCTCTTCGCTTCAGCAGAAGAGGAGGAATTGCCTGATGAAGGGGTCAGGTCAGCTTCCGTTTCATAGACGCAACCCAAGAGCCGACCGGAGTGCTTGCGCCTTCAGCCTGTGAAGCTTCTTTGCGCCGCTGATCGCTCCGCTGTTTCCTTTTCCTCTTCCGCTGCCCCTTAGTGAAAGCCAGCCACTTTAGGAGCCCGTTCAACCGTAGAGATATCATGGGTCAAGCTGTCAGCGGTGGTGCAACCTTAATCATGCTCAGTTTGCCCAATGAGTCGGACATGAGCCACATGAGTCACTTGTAGGTTTTAATGAATGTTGCGGCTTCCAGAATCCGAGCCCCAGCCGCAGTTGAGAAGACCGCAGATGGATTATGGCTATTGACATTACCAACTGTAGGTTAGAGTACACTAACCGATTATTTTACAGAGGATAGATTAAAAACCGGTGCCTCAAACAAATCCTCCTTTATCCGCGCTTGGGACTGCCATACTACTGGCGTAACGTAAGTATGTGTACGTGCTTATCAATAATGAAGTACAACTAAGCTTAACATATACATATGCACACGCCGTTATATTATTTGTTCTTATAAGTTTTGATTTTAATTCTCCTCCTCAATTTCAAAATTATAATTAAATTATAGAATAAAATTGCTGAATTGTGAGAACTATTACTTCTCTGATAAAGTTGTGAGTGATGAAGCTCATGCTGGTGGTGATGCTGCTGTTGTTAAAGATGCTTATGACGATGCTGATGATACTGCTGTTACTGATGATGCATTTACTGTTACTGTTACTATCCTGGTGGTATTTCAGGTCTTTATAAAGCTCGTGATGCTGTTGGTGACCATACTAACTATGATGTTGTTTCTTCAGCGGCTGCTTCTGCTGATGCTAATATTGACGATGTTGTTGGTATGCACCGGCGATGCGTAAGTGTTGTATCAAAGGTTAGCACAAGCTGCAACTTGCAATTCGGTGATTGTTGTTGCTTTTTGCTTCTAATAGTCGTATCGTGGTGGTGTAATGATGGGAAGCTATAGCAGTCTTGATGTTTAATTTGCTGTCGCAATTGATTGATCGGTCGGACACGAAATGCTAAATTCTCGCGCGCAGATTAGTTTATCGAGCGCACAATAAGATTTGTTGTTGCAGTAAATTACTTTAACGCCGACCTAATATTTATTTTGCGGCGCAGTAAATTTGTTTTTCTCTGCCGGGAATTTACTGTTTACATTGGAAGTTTCGTTTACTTCAAAGAGTATTTAAAGAATTTGTAATTCAGAAAAGGAACAAATGAATTAAGTTAATTAATTAAAATAATTCGCATGGCCGGTGAGATCATTGTGGCCGATCAATCTTTGGATAAGGACAAGGAAAATTGTGTAACTACTAAATCAAAGGAAAAATAAAGAAAAACGACTTACCCCGGCTCGAAGAAAGATGCGCGTGTAAGCTGGAATTTCGTGTGGAGACTCTGTTGTAAATCACGTTTGCTTTAACAACTCCAATCGACTAAGATTGTCCACCGCCCATAGGAGGGTTTCAAGTCTGCAACTTACCAAATAAATTCTGGTGTTCCCCAAGGCCCCGTTTTATCTCCGACTCCCTTTCTCATTTTTATAAATGAACTCCTGTCTGTTACTTCTAACCCTATTCATTCCTTCACCGACGATAGTATCCTAAGCTTTACATATTCGTTTCCCGGGCAATGCCCCTCATCTTCGGGCGTTGAACTGGAATGGCAACGTATATTAATGCTTCCAGAATGCAGTGCTGTGTGCTGTCATTGAAACGTAACTCCAATTCTCTACCATTATCCATGGATGGCACTTGCATTGCTGAAACCGAAAGACTTTCCATTCTCGGTATGTGTGTTAATGATACCCTTCGTTGGTATGATCACATGTTCGATGTTGCCGAGAACGCTACGAAATGTCTGGGCTTCCTTAAGCGATGTAAGAAATATTTCAGCCCTTCTGATCTGGCAACAATTTATAAAGCATTTATTCGCCCGAAACTTGAGTATAACGCTCTTATCTGGTCCGGTGCTCCAATTACATATTTGAAGCTATTTGACAGGATTAAAAAACGTGCGGTAAAAGTTCTTTGCGATCGAGACATCGCAATATCACTTGCCTGTCATTTTTTTTATCGGTATTTCCACCACAAGTGCTTAAACGAATATTTGCGGTACTTTATTAATAGTTTGTAGATCCGATGTATTTTTAAAATTCTCAGAACCTGAAGAGAATCTTCTTGGGTCGCTGAAGGACTCCCCGGTCGTCAAATTGTTCTGTGTTCAGTTTCCCGAACGCACAATTTTCTGTAGTTGTGTTTTTGAAGCCGCACTTGTAATCAGAATTTGTTTCCAGAGTTCTACATTGTTCGAGAGGCCATCCGAAGGGGATGCCAATCAGCGGTGGGGTAGGATTAAAGATAAACCCAATACCAATTTTCAACTGCCTGCCACATTTCCGTGACTGCCACGCCCAAAATTTAGAAAAAACCGTTTTAAAGCTAAAGTTAGAGAGATAGAGTATTACAACCTTCACAAGATATGTAGGCACTACCTTCCTTTATAAGTTTGTTATATTAAGTTTTTTGCCGCGCCTACTTTTTGTGGGCGGTTTTTACTAAAATGCTGTTTTCTTCGAAAATTTTCACAGAAAGCGAAAAAAAATGTTTAACAAAATATTTACCAATATTTTTTCCAACATATCGCCCATACAAAGTTTTTGGCCACGCCCACTTTTTGGGAGCGTTTTTTCAAAAAAATATTTTTTTCCATAAATTTTATAGAATGAAATAAAATGCTATCCATCATCTTCTTAATGCTTATTTCTTTGGGGCATATAGAGATATGGATAGGGTATCATACTGTTCGCCTCAAGCGGACTGTAGCCTTTCCTTATATTTTATTTATTTATTCAAATTTTGATTTAAGTGCTATAGTAGTGCACTGTAAGCACTACTTAGAAAACAAAAATTACTTATCACACCAGAAGAAAGGAGTCCAATAAATGTACTCCTGCGGCTGCCGAAACTAAAAGAGGTAGGGTCGAGCATATATTTTTTTTGTTAATATTTCTTTAAAAACATAAGGAAAGGCTACAGTCCGCTTGGAGCGAACAGTATGATACCCTATCCTTATCCCTATGTACCCCAAAGAAAAAATTCATAAGGAAGATGATAGATAGCATTTTATTTCATTCTATAAAATTTATAGAAAAAAATATTTTTTTGAAAAAACGCTCCCAAAAAGTGGGCGTGGCCAAAAACTTTGTATGGGCGATATATTGGAAAAAAAATTGGCTAAATATATTGTTAAACATTTTTTTCGATTTCTATGAAAATTTTCAAAGAAAACAGCATTTTAGTGAAAAACGCCCACAAAAAGTAGGCGTGGCAAAAAACTTTATATGACAAATTTATAAAGGTAGGCAGTACCTACATATCTTGTGAAGGTTTTACAACTTTATCTCTCTAACTTAAGCCTTGAAACGGTTTTTTCTAAATTGTGGGCGTGGCAGTGGGCGGATTTAAAAACTTTTAACACTTTACCATTTCGGGACCCTAGGGAGTATATGCTCCAAATTTCAGCCTCCTAGCATAACTTTAAAGGCCTCAAAAGTTGATACGGACGGAAAACTATGTGTCAAAATTAATATACCCTTAGGATAGGGTATAAAAATTGTCTACTTGGTATTTTTAGTTTCGGTCAAATTGGCATTGCTTCCGGCCGGATGCGTCCGTAAGCTCTGACGCTTCTGGAAAATCTGCATATACAGGGTGTCCGCCGCGAAGGTTTACTACTTTGTTTGTTTATAATTTTTGATTAAATGAAAGAGAATGGATCTTATATTGATACGTGTTTTATTTAATGTCGGCAATTATGTATGGAATATAATATCAACTAAATGTCCGCCTCTGTTAGTCTCACAAATGCGAGCCCTTTTGAGCACATTTTTCATCACATTCTCACACATTTCACGCGGTATTTCATTAATTTCATCACGAGTATTTTGTTTGAGTTGCTCAAGCGTTTCTGGTTTGTTTGCATAAACCTTGCTTTTCAGGTATCCCCACAAAAAGAAGTCCGCAGCAGTCAAATTGGCCGTGGAGGCCAATCAACATAACCATTTCTTGAAATAACTTGTTATCGAAAGAGGTCTCGTTGGTAATTCCATTGTAATCCTGGCTGTATGCGATGTGGCACCGTCTTGTTGATACCACATGTTAATCAAGCCCAAAGCATGAAGTTGTGGCGTTAAAAAGTTTTCAATCATATCACGATATCACTTCCCATTCACAGTTACCGTTAAGCCGTTTTTACTTTCAAAGAATTAAGGTCCAATTCCACACCAAACTGTACCTGTTAATGGATGCAAAGGTGACTGATGAATAATTTGAGGGTTTTCCATTGCCCAGAACCGACTATTCTGTTTGTTCACATATCCATTCAAATGAAAATATGCCTCGTCACTCATTATGATTTTTTCATGAAAATCGGGGTTGTCATGGGCTAGCTGTAACATCCTATTGGCATATGTACGGCAGCATAAATGGACTTGTGTCAACTGAATCTTAAATGGAAACAAATGCAAATTCTTGTGCAAAATTGTCACCAAAGATGTTCTTTGAATACCAGCGATAACAATCTAACATCTGTTCAATTTGTCCAAACTTGGTTTCCAATAAATTGATTGTGACATTCGCTGAGTAGCTTGTGGCGCCGTCCTGTTGGAACCACATGTCCTCCAAGTCCATATAAATTACGGTTTGGTGTAATTTTTTCGGGATGAAATGATGACTCATGGAATACGTGTGGATTGCTGCCTGATCAATATTTTGTTTATTGACGAAGCCATTCAGCAAGAAATGAGCCTCATCCCTGAAGATGATTTTTCGATAAAAATCCGAATCATTTTCAAGTTGTTGCTCAGCCCACTTCACGAATATACGACGCTTCTGGTGGTCAAGCGGCTTCAGTTCTTGCGTAAATTTAATCTTATAAGGATGTAGCCCAAGATCTTTTCGCAAAATTCGCCACAACGACGTCACAGAGATGCCCAACGCTTGTGAACGAAATGTAAGAGACACATTTGGGCTTTCTTCAACTGAAGCCTCAGCGGCAGCAATTTTCTCGACACTACGGGCACTTCTTTGGGGACATTTTGTACCGTGCCTGTGGATTCAAATTTTTCCACTAGACGCCCAATTGTTGATCTGCTAGGACGATTATGATGACCATAAACAACCACTGACTCCGAATTTAAGTAGTAAATTTTAATAATTTCGACTCGTTGTTGGCTCTATATCTTTCCATCATGAAATGGCAAACCTTGCTGAAGAGAAATGTCAAAGAGCGGCAAGAAATATGGCGTCGTTTGCTGTCCCTGTCGCTCTACTTTTTTAGCGTCCCTGTTGAAAAACCCTGTATGTGCAATAGAAGCGATGATTTACTTCACTATAACAATATAATAAGATTGAATATAAATTGTACTTAGCTTTGGTTGGGGATGTGGTGTCTGCTGCGAACGAAATTCATGTGACCGAGAGCATGGAAGATCAATTGATCGATGCTCCAACGCTCTATCGCCCACCCACAAGTTTCGCACAAGCTATATGTGTAATATCGACCGAGTGTTAAAAGAACATTATAATGAGATTTCATATATAGATCAAAGTGATTGATAATGCTGAAGTCAAGTCGAGAAAGTGAAAAATAATTTTAACATTATATGAATCTAATATAGCAATGAAATTATTAGATTAAGGTTACAAATAAACAAATTAATTTAGAATAGGTAGTGAACGAAGTTATTGATAGTAAATCACAACAACCAGTGACCGATCTATTGCATTCGATTTATTGCTTTTTTTTCGTGTTGGGAATTCGCTGGAAGAAAAAAATCATCGAAAGACATTGCAGAGCTAGAACGAGAGTAATAGTGATGGACTTTAACCCAATCTAAAAAACACTTTCATCATCCCGAATGAGATTGCACCTAGTCGATTGACTTATCAGCAATTTATTTATGAATAATTTAAGGAATTGAAAAGAAAAATTCCGTGGTTGAGAAACCTACTTCTGTGCTTTTGAGCAACTTGCATTCACTCTTTACATTATTTTGGAAAATCTGAATTTTGTTTAAATTTTTTTGGCATGTGTAGTTTGTGGATCAGACCCATGTGTCAGACTTTATCGAAAGCTTGTGCTATATCAAGATATATTCTAGAGCACATATTTTTCTCTTCAAATGCTTTTTAGATTTTATCTGTGATTTTATGCACCTGATAACTTGGATAACATTGGTAGTATAGATATTGGGCGATATGAGATTACTTCATTTGGTGGTTTGTCTGGTTTAGGTATCATTATTACCTCCGCGACCTTCCACATGCTTCGCACATATCTTAACTTAAAAGCAGTATTAATAATCTGCGCTAGTTTTTCAAGACATTTTCATGGAAATTGTTTTAAAATTTCTCCTCTAATCAAATCAAACCCTGGGACCTTTTTTATATTTATGCTTTCTTTGATTTCTTTGGCAAGTTCTTTAGCTGTCACCGACCGAATAGGTCTATCTTCTTCGCACCTTACTTCGAGTCCTTGATAACCTTTATCTTCATAAGGTTTAAATACGTCTTTAAGATACTCTGCAAAAGTTTTTGCTTTTTCTTGGCTGCTTTTTGCCCAGTTACCTTCTCTGATTTTAACTGGCGGAATGTGAGCTAGCATCATTTGTAAGACTGGTGAGGTAAGTTTTTAGAGACTCGTTATTGAGAGATTTTTTAAGTTTGTTATTTAAGTTATTCAGTTTACTTTTGTCGCGTGGCGCCCTTGTCAGTTGCCAACGTTTTCTAGCTTTCCTCTTTTCTGTAATAATTTCACATATTTCGCGAGGATAAGATTTTTTTTAATCTTTTTTGTGGTTGTGGGAGTTCCAACCCATGCAGCTTTTTGTATATCGAGTGTTAATATTTGCACTGCTTTTTCTAGCTGGTCTTTTGTTTGAATAGCTGATGATAGTTGGATACTTTCTTCCAGATTCTGTCTGAAGTAGTTCCAATCAGTCAGCCTATTAACTAGTTTAGGGACATGTTCTTTATTATTATTTTATTGCCAATTATAAAAAGTATAGAGGAATGATCTGATTGAAGATCAGGCCCTTCTTCTACACTTATTTTATTTGAAGATATATTTTTGGATATAAAGAAGTCGGCAAGATCTGGGGTTTTATTCCCATCTGTTGGCCAATAGGTTGGTTTTCCCATTGAGTGCTATTTGCCACCATTTTCTTTAATTTAGTTGCCTGCCTCTGGTATTTGTTAATCTAGAGCCCCAATATTTATTCTTGGCATTAAAATACCCTCCTGCGATTAATCTTTTGTGAAATATGCGGAAAAGGTTTTTAAAATAATTTGTTTTAGGCTATAGCTAGGAGAGCAGTATACTGCTGCAATAGATATTTGCCCACTGAGCGTTTCTATACTTATGGAAATTCCTTGGATGGCACATGATTGGAATTTTGCTGCTTTATTGTGCTTTGTTGCATTCTTAATAAACACTGCAGCCCACCTTTTGCACAGTTATGAGGATGTGCGGAGTGATATAATTCATATCCTTGCAGCTTAAAGTCAGTTTTTAACTTAAAGTGCGACTCTGAAATGAGACATATATCTATTTGGTTTATGTCAAGAGTCACTTGCATCTCGTCCTTTCGATTCTCGATACCATTGGCATTCCATTCAAGAATTTTTAATCTATCCATCATGTCTGTCTGTTCGGTACAGCTCTTTTGCTGCTGTTCTGTCTCTCTAGCAACGATATTCTATCATATATCGTTTTATTAGATTTTTCCATGGCACACAGTGTTTGGCTCTAGTTTTTGTTTTATTGCTTTGTCAGCTGGAATTTGAGTAATTTCTGATGCAGCTTGAGCATTTTTGGTCTTTTTGGACCCGCATTTGCCTCGTGTCCCTCTTGATCATCGGTTGATCTTTAAGCTTTTCTTTCTGCGGGCTCTTTTGAATGTCCTTTTGGACCTTTAGCGCTTCTTTATATGAGCTTTTTTGTAGTTTCCTTTGTTTGTTGTCCATTGCAAGTTGGATTTCTTTTGCAACTAAACAACGTCTGTAGCTAGCAGGATGCTTTTCATTGCAATTTACACACTTTGTTCATTTTCTTTCTTCCTACAGTCTTTAGTGTAGTGCCATTTTACACATCTGGATTTGAGCTGCAGTATTTATGCCAATGTCCATATCTTTGACAATTTTTGCATTGTGGCACTAGTTTTGATTTACGCAGGATGTGAATCACAACTTGCATACCAAGGGTATTTTGAATGTTATATACTTTTTTCTTATCTTCGTCATGCTCATAACTGAGTATAAAAATTGGAAGCGGAACTTTGCTTTTAAATTTAAGCAAATTTACAACTTGCAATATCTTAAAGCCTCTGTCTTTAACTCTTTTGTTACGCTTTCGGGAGAGCATGAGTAATGCAGTATTTTCACTACAACCTTCATTGGTCTGGTTTGCTCATTTTCATAAGAATACCATTGCACTTTTTTCTGGTTTAGAATTTTAGTGAGGTTTCTGTATCCCTCTTTTTTAACCACATTGATTTTGTTGTCATTCTGATTAATAAGTGCTGTACTAGCTTTAATTTTACTTTCCTCCAATACTTTAGCCAAGCTTTCATACTTATTTACTTGTAGCGCGATAATTGGCGGGCGCTTGGTTGCATTTAGTGTTTTGTTTTCTTTGTTTGAAGTGATTGTGCAGCTTTCTTTAGTAGGTGAGACTTTTGGGGATGCGTTTTTTATTTTTATTCCACTTGAGTCGATGTCCGTCCGTCTTTTCAGTTCTTCTTCACCTGTTGGGCATCCACTTTTTTTTTGGCTGTTGATCTCTTTTTTCAACGATTGCAGCTCCTGCTTAAGATTATTTATATTCTTAAGCAGTGTCTCATTGAGCTGCTTATACCCATCTTTTTCATCGCAGGCTTTTAAATATATAGCCTTCAATGCTTCATTTGTTTCTCTTTTTTAGATGGGGATGTTCTCTCTTACTTCTCCCAAAAGGGTTGTCGCTTATCAATAAATGGTCCCCCCCCAGAATCCATGGAACCGACCTCCGAAGAGGGTGGATTTACCAGAGTAACTGGCCTACCAATTGGGGTAATTATATCTTTTGATTTGTTCATTGCATATTTGCTATTAACTTTTGTAAAAGTTTAACCTTTTTTTTTTGTGCACAGCCGCTCCTGACTTGGAGAACGGACGCTGACCAGAAAGCCGCCCAATATGGGTCAGACGCTTCTGAATTTTTGTGACTAGTGTCCGCGGGGTCGTTACTCCCGTTACCTCTCTCCAGAGAAGTACCCTTGCGGTGAAACTACATTCCTTAGTACTTTATTTTGGAAAATCTGAAGTTTGTTTTAATTTATTTGGCATGTGCATGCACACAAGGTCCATAGGTCCATATTGGTTTCAGAACTTGCTTGTATGCCTGTTCATTGTAGTTGGACAGGGATGAGTATCTCCCAATAAGCCAATGCATTTTACTGTAACGCATGTAACGCGCTTTCCGTCGCAGTTTAGCATCTAGAGTCATGCCCAGATATTTGGCTGTGTTTGAATATTCCACTACATTGTTGTTAATGTAGACTGAAATGTGTGGTACGTTTTCATACGTAAATTCCTTAATAAGTTTCAATTTAACATTTTAAATAGCATGTACATAAATAGTGTATATAAGAAAATAAATGTCTAAAGCCTTGAATGAAAAAAGCCTTTGGAAAAAATTTAAAAAATAAGCACTGTGTTCGTGTAAGAATCACCCTCATAATATAAGGCTCAAAATGTATTTCAAAAGGCTAAGTAATGAGCTACAAGTGGAAATCCCTCTGTGTAAAGATAATTATTTCATAATTATTTCTGCAATAAATTAGTATCAGGTCTTGGGAATTCCAAAAAGAAATGGCGGATTGTTGATGAAATTCTCAATAGAAAAACAGAAGTGGCTATATATTTTTGAATGTCAGCAACTCAACTATCTCTGATTCTTTGGAAATTGCCGATTTCTTTAATACTTATTTTTGTAATATAAATTATTTGAAGAATTCAACACACAGTTTTTATACAAACAATGATACGGATAGGCAAACGGTAAGTATTTTTTGTACACCAATTACTGCTCTAGAAATTCATAAAAAAATCTCTCAAAACATCAAATATTTGATAATATATCAAGCTTTCTGTTAAACCAAATTTCGTTTCTAATTTCTGATGTTATGTGTTTTATATTTATAATAGTATAGAGCTATGCATTTTTTCACAACCGAAAGACAGCAGTAGTAATGCCACTCCACAAAAAGTGTGATAAAACTATTTTAAATAACTATCGTATTAAATCGATAATGGTGTCATTAGATAGAACACATTTCTTCAGTGATTGTCAATTTGGTTTTAGTACTGTTAAAATTAACTGGTAAATTGTAGAACAGTTTTAAATTGACATTTAAAGCGTTCGACATGGTTGATCACAGGCTTTAGGGATTATAAAACAGAATGGTAAAGATGAAGATTATTTACAACGCTCTGAATTGCATTGAACTTGAAGTTCCATAAGGTTCAGTTTTGGGTCATATTTTGTTTGTGATTTATGTCAATTCATTGTTTGTTTAACCTTTTAAAGGTAAAGTTACAGCTTTTGCGCCTACTTATTCAAATTCAAATTTGCTGATTGTTTTTGGGGATGCAAACTATAACTTCGATTTACTGAGAAAATGGTTCATAAAAAACAAACTTATAACCAGTGATAAAACCAAATTAATAATATTTAATATTAAAAGTAAGTAAGTAGTCTGTGGTGATGATTTGCTTTACTAATATCAACGATTATTTTACAACATTCAACAATTCAACATTTTTTTTGCAATGATTGTTTTAGGATTGACAATAATACGTGGTAATTTCAACGAAGTTTATCGTTAACGCACATACCGAGAATGAAAAGCCTTTCGGTTTCGGCGATGCAAATGCCATCCATGGATAATGCAGAATATTGGAGTTTCGCTTAAATGCCAGACGACAGCATTATGTTTTGGAAGCATTAAATTGTACTCTATTTGTTTTACCCCACTTAAGAATGCTGTGAAGGTCAGAATTTTATGAGTTTAACATACGTTGCCGTTCTAGCTCCACGCCCGAAGGGACGTGAATCACAAAACGAATAAACAGTACCCTTTACTGTCACCAGCAATGGAATGGATTGGATAAGAAGTGACAGACAGGATTTCATTGATCAAAATGAGAAAGAGAGTCGGAGACAAAACAGAGCATTGAGGGACACCAGCACTTATTTGATGAGTTTGAAACCGTCCAAAGCAACTTGTATTGGACAGTCCGAGAGGTAATTTCTAATCTATTGAAGAAGAGTATCATCGACTCCAAAGCACAAATTTCCGACAAAAGAGCATAATGCTGAACTCTGTCAAACGACCTTACTTTCACAACCGGTGAACAGATTGGTTCCACTTTTCGGTTAGATATATCATCAAATTACCAGCAGATATTTTTTTTTTCCGAAGGTAGGTGGAAAATCTTCCATAAGACACTATGAGGACCGACCGCACGTGCTCATAAAAGTGCGACATTCTTACTCACTAAACACACCTCCCTTTAAATTACTTTTTACTACAACTAGGATATTTCCTATCTAGTAGTTTAGATTTAATAATTTCCATTCGCGTTTACCAGGCATCGGAGGCACCTTCTTATACCGCCAAATACACGCGATTAAATGTTATTTCGCTAATTAAAATGGTTTTATTCGTTGAAGTCGGCGCACTAAATTTGTGTCGTTCATAATATATATCATTTCGTTATGCAATGACCGCGAAGGCGAGTCTTTGCTTACGGACAAATGATTTTATTTCGTCCACGACGCTTGCCACATCCTAATCTCTGTGAATAATACTATTTCGGATATACCATGGGGCGTTAGCAATTCTTCTTACGAATTTATTTTGAAAAGTTTGTAAAATTTGTATGTTACTTGTTTTGATACAACCACAAATTTGTATACCATACGTCCAAAGCGGCTTCATAACTTGCTTGTAATGAAGCAGCTTATTTTGCATGCTTAGTTTGGCAAATCGACCAAGCAGCCATTTTGATTACCTTTAATAACGAGCTCTTCCCGTTTATTCATAAAAACTGAGTATCTCATATAACTGCCTATGTTATATGCCATACTTTATCAAAAGCCTGGGAGACTTCAAGGAAAATGCTAGAACACATTTGTTTCTCCTCTAGGGCTTTTTCTATTTCATTAGTTATTCTATAAACCAGCCAGCGATACAGTTTTTATTTTAAAATTCTCTGGTATACCGGCTAAAACCATGTCTTCAATTAGCTGTTGACCGTCAAAGGGCTTAAATATTTCTTTTAAATGCTCGGCAAATATGTCGGCTTTTTCATTGTCTCCTTTCGCCCATTCGCCATTATCTTTTCTGATAGGAGACGCTTGCATTTTTAGCTTTTTAATGCTTTTCATAGCTTTCTAGAGCGAGTAATTCGAATTCTTATCCGCAGTGAGACCTTCAAGATATAAATAGACTTCGCGGTTTTTAAAGTTCTGAATCGTTTTCTTTAGAGTGCTACATAGATTATTTAATATCGGTTTATGCTGAGGAGCGCGGGATTGTTGTCAATTTTTACGCGCTTTTACTAATTGGGTTATTTCCCGAGAATATTTTATTGCCCTG
Source organism: Ferdinandea cuprea (assembly GCA_963576555.1). NCBI lineage: Eukaryota > Metazoa > Arthropoda > Insecta > Diptera > Syrphidae > Ferdinandea > Ferdinandea cuprea. The sequence continues at coordinate 7,417,837 of OY754962.1, forward strand.
TTTGATTTTGTCATCCTTTTGTAAGAAGTACTAAGCTAGGCAGAGCTTTGTATGACTCCGATTAATTTATCTACTTCGTCTTCAAGTTCATATGGTGTTTGAGGAGATACGTTAAGATCGATTTTATTTGCGCAGTCTTTTCTTAAAGAGTCCCAGTTAGTTCTTAAACTAGTTAGCTTGGGTGGACCGTCCTTTTCCCGTAGGCAGCCGCTAATAGTCAGAATGACTGGCCAGGAGTTAGAGGAGAGATCGAAGCATTCCTCCACTTTAACAGAGGTGTAAGACAAACCCTTTGCGTTATAAAAATCTATAAGGTCTGCCGTTTTCGACGAATCCGAAAACCGAAATACGTTGGTTTAACTGTCGAGAAAAAGGCTACCCCGAATTCCTCACCGCGCTTCTTTTTCACGCGAACCGTAATTATTTGCATATTATCTAGCTCAATTTTTGTACATAGTTTCTTTTATAAGCAAGGACCCTCCGCCTCTTGCCCTTTCCGAAGGATGATATGCGTGATGAGCGCTCCTATTTATACCCTATCCTAAGGGTATATTAATTTTGACACATAGTTTGTAACACCCCTTAATATTCGTCGTAGACCCATAAAAGTATATATATTTATGATCAGGACCAAATCCTAAGACTATTTAGCAATGTCCGTCCGTCCGTCCGTCCGTCCGTCCGTCCGTCCGTATCAACTTTTGAGGCCTTTAAAGTTATGCTAGGAGGCTGAAATTTGGAGCATATACTCCCTAGGGTCCCGAAATGGTAAAGTGTTAAAAGTTTTTAAATCCGCCCACTGCCACGCCCACAATTTAGAAAAAACCGTTTTAAGGCTTAAGTTAGAGAGATAAAGTTGTAAAACCTTCACAAGATATGTAGGTACTGCCTACCTTTATAAATTTGTCATATAAAGTTTTTTGCCACGCCTACTTTTTGTGGGCGTTTTTCACTAAAATGCTGTTTTCTTTGAAAATTTTCATAGAAATCGAAAAAAAATGTTTAACAATATATTTAGCCAATATTTTTTCCAATATATTGCCCATACAAAGTTTTTGGCCACGCCCACTTTTTGGGGGCGTTTTTTCAAAAAAATATTTTTTTTTCTTTAAATTTCATAGAATGAAATAAAATGCTATCCATAATCTTCCTAATGCTTTTTTTCTTTGGGGTACATAGGGATAAGGATAGGGTATCATATTGTTCGCCCCCAGCGGACTGTAGCCTTTCCTTATGTTTTTGTACTTAATTCCTTAGGCAGATGCGTTTCAGAAATTAATCATATACCAATATCTTTTGTGCGAGTGAATATTTAAGTTAAATGATGAGCTCCTCGAAATTTGAGTTCGAGCTCGTCTAACTTTACAAACATGCGTTTATTTAACCGACTCTGTTCTTCCAGTCTAGCAAGAATCGCGGAGAAATTTTGAGAGACTGGATCAGGCGTTATTTCATTTTATTGATTCGCCTGTAACGCGGCCTCGGCATATTTCTGCTTGGGTACTTCGCAGCCGCGATAGTTCGCCGGGTGATTATACCCTATCCTAAGGGTATATTAATTTTGACACATAGTTTGTAACACCCCTTAATATTCGTCGCAGACCCCTAAAAGTATATATATTTAAGATCAGGACCAAAATCTAACAATAAGACTATTTAGCAATGTCCGTCCGTCCGTATCAACTTTTGTGGCCTTTAAAATTATGCTAGGAAGTTGAAATTTGGAACATATACTCCCTAGGGTTCCGAAATGGTAAAGTGTTAAAATTTTCAAAATACGCCCACTGCCACGCCCACAATTTATAAAAAACCGTTTTAAGGTTTAAGTTAGAGAGATAAATACAACCTTCACAAGATATGTAGATACTGCCCACCTTTATTAATTTGTCATATAAATTTTTTTGCCACGCCTACTTTTTGTGGGCGTTTTTCACTAAAATGCTGTTTTCTTCGAAAATTTTCATAGAAATCGAAAAAAAATGTTTAACAATATATTATGCCAATATTTTTCTCAATATATTGCCCATACAAAGTTTTTGGCCACGCCCACTTTTTGGGGGCGTTTTTTGAAAAAAATATTTTTTTTTCTATAAATTTCATAGAATGAAATAAAATGCTATCCATCATCTTCCTAATGCTTTTTTTCTTTGGGGTACATAGGGATAAGGATAGGGTATCATACTCTTCGCCCCAAGCGGACTGTAGCCTTTCCTTATGTTTTTATTTGCAATTGATGCAAGCTGGCAAATTGATTCTATTCAGACCGCACTCTTTCGACAAGTGTTTACAAGCACATTTTAGACAACGCGGTTCTTTTTGACAATACGCGGCCGTGTGATTGTAACCTTGGCAACGCTTACACTGTGGGATGAGTCGAGTCCTTTGTCGAACCGGTTCAATTTTAACGACAATATTGAGGATATTCTTATGTTGTAAATTTTTTCAATATTTTCCGACTTTTCATGAAAAGTGGAAGTCCACGCTTTATTACGATTTCCTCACTTCGCTTGTTTTTTTGCTTTTCATTTTTGAGAAGACTTACTGCGTCGATAACTTTCAAGCCTTTCGTCTTCAGATTTTGCAAAATGTCTTCCTTGCTGCAGGAAGAATGCAAACCGCGGGCTATTACTCGATGCGGCCTGTCGGACTAGTTTTCATACGTGTGCCATTGTATTTTCTCAGCATTAAGCTTTTAAGAAACTGCTCGGTAGCTTTCGTGATCGGTAATGTAATTGTTCACGCATTATTATTCATGGATGTTACTTTGAATTTTGATTTTAAAATTTCTGTGAGGAAACTGTATAATTTTTTATAATCCGCGGTTCCGATAACGTTTATTGCAGGCGGAAGGAGTACCCTATCACGAGGCTTTTTCTCGAGCAATTCATTCCCTTTGCTCTTTGCTTTTTGAGCTGAGATTGCCTAAGCGATTTGTTCTCGGCTTTGAGTTGATCGATTTTGCTCTTGGTAGAATTTCTCGATTTTACTTACCTTAATTTTCCTCCTCGAAGCTTTTACATTTCTTTGAGTATTGCGTTACGCGCGCGGAGTCTTTCGGCGCCGTAGGACTACTTTCAGGGTTTGATTTTGTCTCAGATCCAGTTGGAGGTAACCCTTTTGCTACTTCTAAAAATGTCAATTCATTGCAATAAATGGCCCTCCCGGAATCCGTAGAGCGTGCCTCCGATGAGTGTGGATTTACCAGTAAAACTTGGCTGCCACCTAGAGTATTAAATCGTTTTGATTTGTCCATTGCATAATATATACACGCTACAACTCGGTATACGGAGGGTCGATTTTAGTCGCCTCTAACGAAAGGCATGCCTTCCTTGGGTATATCCTAACCCCCATCCGAAGGGGGCAGCAGATATGTTGATGCGAAAACCGCACTGCAGGTCATTAAGAAGCTTTCGTGATTCAAGATATTTCATAAGCTGACGATTTATCAGCATTTCCATGATCTTGGAAAGAAGGGACAGAAGTGCAATTGGTCGGTAGGAGGAGGGGACGAAGTTTCGTCTTTTTTTGGGACAGGCTGCATAAATGCTATATTCTTCTCTTTCCGAAAGAGTCCTGAAAAATAGAACAGATAGAAAAGCTTGCACAGAGGTTTTGCCAGCGTGGAAGAACACCTCGTCAGAACGATAGGATAGGATTTATGTATGTTGAGATCTTGAAGTACTCTTGCTACTGTACGAGTGCGGAAGTGAATTTGTCACCTTGAGTGTTATAAGCGCTCAAATACAGAGGGAGTTGAAGCACAATCTCGGAACAGATGAAGACGCCGAGTTTTTGATGTTTCTCACAAACGACCAAAAGTTTTTACTACCGGTGGGTCTTTGTAATATCTTTTGCGGTATGCCAGCTACTGTTTCTGATGGAATGTATGCCGTTGTGTTAGTTGATTCGTATGGTGCTGCGCATATTATCGTTACTTGGTAATTTACGCCCGCTGGTGTTTGAGGTGTTATCGCATCACTAGTTGACTCGTAAGATGATATGCAATTTGGTGTCCTGGATTTATCTTCGCCAGATGGAATGCGAGGATCTGCTTAGATACGTTTTTCTGCTGATGCGCTGTGTACTTGACGTATTCTTGTAGGTGTCCTTTCTGGTGTTGTTGTTGGTAATGCTTTAGATATTGTTTTAGGTGTTATTTCAGGTAACCTTTCTGGTAATGATATATATTTTATATTTATTGATAAAGAATCTCTGTACATCAAGATAAACTTATAATTAGTACAGGATAGAAAAAAAACATATAATAAAATATAATAAAACCAAAATATGCAAGATTAGCATGAACATTACATAAATAAACTAATTAAACTGCATAAAACAAAAGCAAGAAATAAATTAAAATTTAATTATTTTTAAAAATAAAACCAAAATAAAAATTCGGAGCAACCAAGGAGTATTAAAATTAAAAAAGAAAGCTGGATCAGTTCACACTGGAAAAGTGTTCAAAACAATCAATCAATGTCGTAGATATTCCTGATGTACTGACTGCGTCGGGCCACGCAGTTGGTGCTCTTTGATAGTTTTTCTTCTCTTTATTATGCGCCGCATTCGTGGTTTCGCAAGGCTTTTCAGCGTTGCTGACGAAGGCGACGATGGCTTACCAAAGCCTTGGCTTGGATTTATTTAAAAAAACGTGCGGAAATTTCGAACTTAAATTGAGTATGAGGGATGATATTACGACTATAGAGAAGTCCAAAAGTAAAGTAACAAACCTCCTATACCAACCTGACAATCCTAAAAATCTCCTAACTTGTTTCGGTGTTTTTGGCACAGGAAATGAATCAATAACCAAAAGCTTATCTGGATCCGTTTTAAGACATCCACCTCCGACTATATATCCGAGATACTTCAGTTCCCTTAAACAGAATTTTTATTTCGATAGATTGATAAGTTAAGCCTGCTAATGTTAGCCGAGAGGCTACGAGCCGTAGCTGCTCCAAATGTTCATTAAATATCTTAAAAATATCAAAAGATCATCCAGGTATACTAATATGTTTTCCTTCAACTCGTGGGGTACCACTTTGTCCGTGAGCCTGCACATGCACTGTGCCGCATTGCAAAGGCCAAAAGGTATTACCTTGAATTGATATAGTGATCTGCCAGGCACACTAAACGCCGTCTTTTCCCTAGATGTCCTTTTCAACGGTATTTGCCAAAAGGCATCCTTAAGATCCACACTATAAATATAGTGTGTCTCCGAAAGACGACCTAGCAAATGCTCTATATGGGGAAGGGGATAGGCGTCCTTTTTAGTCACTTGGTTTAGGTTAGGTTAGATTAGGTATCTGGGTGGGTAGAGCAGGGTAGACCCTACTATACCACACTTAGGGCCTTGTGATGGTGTTGTTGATGGTCACCTTGTGTAATCCTTCTTGCATTTACCCGACTCCGTCCAGCCATCCCGACGTCTTCAAGAACCTGTTAAGATTAGAAAGTTCTCGTAAATCATGGAAGTAAAAGCTTCCAAGTGTTCTGTTTCTCAAGTGACAGAGGCTCGGGCAGTGACAGAGGAAGTGAGGTGTGTCCTCATGGACCTCTTCGTCTCCGCAGCCTCTACAAATATCGTCGTCCTTGAGATTAAGTTTCATCATGTGAAACTTCTTAAGAAGTTATGACCCGTTAGAGTCCCTACCAGCTTAGACAGCGATGGCCTGTCAAACTGTAGAAGCTTGAATGTTCGGCCATTGTCATATGCTGGCCAAAGCTTCCGATATACTTCGAAGGTAGTTAGAGCTTTCCACCTGTTATTGGTTTTCATACATATCTTGTTTTAAACTCGTTCTCTAAAATTACATAGTGGAGGCTTGATCGACTGTAGTGCTCTATATTTATGCATTACGGACCCCTTTCTCGCCAGTTCATCAGCTATCTCATTGCCGGCTTTGTCACTATGTCCAGGGACCCAGCTGAGATTCGTGAAGTACTGCGAGCAAAGAACCTTGAGCTCTTCGCGACAGCGGTGAACTAGCTTCGATTTAATTTCTATAGCATAAATTGCTTTTATAGCCGCCTGGCTACCAATGAAAATGGTAATATCATTATGTGGTATTGCCAGCAATGACACCATTCGGGCCGCTTCCGCGATTGCCAGAATCTCTGCTTGGAAGACACTACTGCTATCACGAAGCCTGATGGAGCAGTGTATATTTAATTCCTCACAGAATATACCAGCACCGGTTCCACATTCCACCTTTGATCCATCTGTATAGATGGATACCGATTTCCGCTTTGTGGGTTCATCTGTTCTCCATTCAGTTGGGGAGACATGTAGTCAGAAGTGACATTATCCGCAACGTTTTTCTCTAGAATTTGTGCGTGACCAAAATTGCATAGGTTCCATGTAACTATGAGTTTGACTAATCCTCAAGGCACTTTTGGTATCAGATTCTTCTATGTATAGGTCCAGAGGAGTTATATTGAGAATTGCCTCCAAACCTGCTGTAGGTGTAGTTCTCATTGCGCTGGTTGTTCCTATACATGCTAGTCTTTGTATCTTTGTCATTGCCTTGAGATGGGTCGCCTTGCCGGCGGCTTGCCACCAGACTACGCTGACATATGTGAGTATTGGCCGCACGATCGCCGTGTTCATCCACAGGATTATTTTGGGGTTTGGTCCCCACCTCCTGCCAAAGATGCGGTTACATGCGTAAAAAGATCATACCCAGGTATTTCGCCCTATCCGTCACCTTTAGAGGTATTCCTTAAAGAGTTGGTGGCTGGAATTTTGGTATTATTCTTTTGTTTGTACAAAGGACAAGCTCAGTTTTTTGGGGGTTGACGCCAAGGACGCATTGCTTTGTCCATGTACTAAGTGTTCTTAGTGAATTCCCTAAGAGGTCACTTATGGTTTGTAGGAATTTTCCTTTTGCAAGCAAGACTACATCATCTGCGTATGCAGTTACCGTGACCCCCACATTCTTAAATCTGATTAATATCTCATTAATGAAAAGTACCCAGAGTAGAGGGGAGTTGACCCCTCCCTGCGGAGTGCCTATTGCAGCAGTTACCCTAAGTTCAGAGTCACCTATTTTCGCGTTGATGTTCCTTTCACTAAGTAAATTTATAATCACATTAGTAAGAGATTGATCAACATTTGAATTCTGTAGTGCTCTCTTGACTGCGCATGTTCTGACATTATTGAAGGCACCTTCAATATCCAAGAACGCCGCCAGTGTATATTCTTTATCTTTTAATGACTTCTCTATAGTGTTAACGACCTCATGCAGTGCGGTTTCCACCCCTTTGCCTTTAATATAAGCATGTTGGGCAGAGGAAATCGCATTGTCATCTAATCGACTGCGTATAAAGACGTTTATTAGTTTTTCAAAAGTTTTAAGAATAAATGATGTCAGACTTATCGGCCTGAAGTCCTTGGCGGTAGTGTGGCTTGATTTCCCCGCCTTCGGAATGAAGACGACCCTTACCTCTCACCAGGTTTTCGGAATGTAGCCGCATTCCAGACTCCGAATGAAAAGTCTTTTTAAGATCGGTGTAATAGTGGTCTCAGCTTTCTGGAGCATGATTGGAAAAATACCGTCGCATTAGTAGATGCAGTAGTAGACTGAGAGTCTACTCACAGGATTGTGTCCATGTGCCATTAGTGCCTTTAAGATATCCGGAAACTGAGGATTCTTTGCACAAGATTTTCCGAAGTCTAGCCGATTCTGTGGTGCTTTCAATATCACTACAGAAAGTGCGCCAGGTTGTGCGTTTAGCACTAGTTATGGCTTTTTAGAATTTTCGCTGACCGACCTTGTATGTATCCCAATCCGTTTGGGAGTTCGTGGCCTTTGCTAAGTTGAAGAGTGCTCTGGTTTTCTTTCTGATTTCAAGGAGATCCTTTGTCCACCATGGTGGAGTTTTCCTATTTTTTATTGTTCGTAGAGGACAGGCTTTATCGTATGCTTTAATTAGAACTGTGCTTAGCATTTCTGTTGTTGCATCGATTTCTTTATTTCATTACCAACATTGGCTACTGGTAGTCTATTTTTTATAATAAATTCTAAGAGAGACTCACCCCGGTCATTGATGTCGGTGCTTCCCCAGAGCGAAGGGTGGGAGTTTGCATCGCAGCCTAGGATTATGTCCCATTTTTCACGCTCTGCTTCTCTAACATGAGTACGTTAAATCGGAAGGTGGATTGACGGATTCGTATGGCATGTATATTGCCGCCAGTACAAGAGCGTTTTTTTCCACCCTGTCCCATTTTACCACGGTTTGGACGGTATTGCTGAGGCTAGGTAAGAGAAAAACTTAGTTTGTTTACTGGCGACGATACATGTACGAGACTTACCAATGTCGGATGTGCTGTTATAGACCAGCAAGTCTTTTGAGCTCAACCCTCGTATTTTACCCCGGAAGATCCAGGGCTCCTGTACTAGGGCGACATCGATTTTTTGGAGAACTAGATTGGTGCTAGCCGCCTTCCTGTGATGAAAATTTATTTGTATTATCTTCATGACGGGCAGCTTCTACTTCTCCTCCGCTCTTCTGCTTTTCTGCTACCAGCCTGAGCTTGCAGCGTGTAATGCCTACACGGACCTTGAAGTCGTGCTTGCGGAGTAGCGGCAGCGATTTGCGACTTAAGAGTACTGTCACTTCCATACCTTTTTCGGTGTACTCACTCGTTTCTAGGATTTTCCACTCCCTGCTTTGAAGTTCCGGGTTAAGGAATTGGAGGTTACGTTCAATACTTTCCTTGGGTAGGTACGGTCCTCGAATGAGTATTCTCCCTTTTGGTCTGGTGATGCTGAGAATCTCCTTTCTATCAACAACAGACAGATCGCCATTTGACCAAGGTGCTTTGGTGTTGTTGACGAAGTTCTTCAACCATACTTTCTTTATCGTCACATTCCATCATCTTGAATCCTTTGAAGGTGATTAGCTGTCCAAAGAGTGGAAGGTTATCCTCTGCCTTCACGATAGCGTCGTTTACACCGTCTAGGAGTCTTCGTTCTGTGAGTTCCCATTGGCTAGCGGTTAGTCTTCGATTTGGGTTGCCAAGGTCGATAATTGCGACACGAAGACTTTCCTTCACCTTCTCAGCAAATTTCGGTTTTTTGGCCTGCCTACCTACAACCGGGGAGTTTGTGTCTTCATGCCTGCCTTTTTTAGAGACTCCAGGAGCATTCTCAGAGTTGGATGTGTCCTTGTTAAAGACAGCGCCCGGCGGCCTGGGATCGGTCACAGTCGAAGAGAAAGGCAAGCGGCATTTCGCCCCCGCTACGACCAATTCCCTGCCGACTCATCCAGAGACACGCGCCCTAGGCTTCAGCTCTAATCTGCTACTAGCTGGCAGAACCTTCCTAGAACAGTCAGGCCTCTCCTCAGCCTTGGACGAGTCCTTAACTGAGTTGACGCCTGATTTTCGGGGTTTAGACCTACTCAAGGCGGAAGGCAAAAGGCATTCCTCCCTTGGTCCAGTCATCTTCCCTACCCCAGTTGGGTTTTGCTGCCTGTCCTTCTGGCTGCTGCGCCAAGCACCTTCCGTCGATGTTATGGTTTCCCGAGCTCTAGATAGCTGTGCCTTTTCCCTTTCCGTACAGGAATATGGGTCACGGCGTTTTAGCCTGTAAATCAACCTACGTGCATTCCTGCGCATTCTAAGTGGATCAGTCTGCTTATCTACTGTACTGGACGGCTTGTTGTTTTCCACCAAGTTCGCCGCGGTGACAACTGAGGCTTCGGTTAGATCAAAACATTCAGTATCCTTTGGCTTACTTGGCTTATCGACAACAGTAACTGCACTGTCCAGAGTCGAGTTTGCCTCTCCCGGTGAAACATTCTTGTCCTCCTTGTCCGCTACTTCTTTTGGGTCATATGTAACAGACCCTTGCCCCGATAGGCTAAGGCATATCACAGGCATGGGCGGTTGCATCAAAGCGCCCCTTGCTCGAGGTTTTAGAGAAGCCCCGGCCTCGGTGGGCTATTAGCACAAGGCTCATCACCTTCCAAAGACTGACTTCCTAGAAAATCAAGAGCAATTTTGAAGTCGCCGATTGT